>QANU01093830.1:0-29856 GCA_003254905.1 Nissolia schottii | reverse complement strand
AACCCCAAACATGAAGGTGCCTCAAACTGGGTTTCCTTCCTGTCCACAGTTCATAAGGAGTCTTAGGAACTGCCTCACTAGGAACCCTGTTAAGCAGATACGCAGCGGATCTTAATGCATATATCCACAATGATGGGGGTACATTACTATGATTTCTCATGCTTCTAACCATTTCCATAAGAGTACGATTCCGCCTTTCAGCTACACCATTTTGTTGTGGTGTACCGGGCATTGTGTACTATGCACCTATGCCTCGACTTTCGAGGAACTTTCAAATGGACCAGGACATTGTCCTCTTTCATTGAACTTCCCATAATATTCACCACTTATATCAGACCTCACGACCTTTACTTTTCTATCTACTTTTCTATCCAACTGCTTTTCCACCTCATTAATGAACGTCTCAAGGACGTCCACTAATTAAGACTTTTCATGCAGTAGATACAAATAACAATAATGTGAGAAGTCATCAACAAAAATGATGAAATAACTTTCACCACCCCAAGATGGAGTGTCAAAGAGACCACATATGTCAGTGTGTATCAACTCAAGGAGTTGACTGCTTCTCGAGGCAGGACCTTTCAATATATGCTTGGTTTGCTTGCCTTTAATGCATCCACACATATATCCCAGTCATCAAAATCCAATTGAGGTAAGATTTCACTTTTCAATAACCTCAACATCCTTTCTTTGGAAATGTGACCTAACCTTTGATGCCACAAGAAAACAGAACTCTCATTGCGTGCAACATCATGAAATGTGGGATTGGACAGAGTGATCCTTCATCTTCTTTAACCTCCCTTCCTCTTCAACCAATATGGTCTTAATTTCCTAAAATTCCATTTCTTAATGGTGTTGTAATTCACCTGGAACTGGCCAAACTAAGGAGAAAGTGAGTTCATTATGAACCATAATAGAAAGGATCACTCACATCCATGCCCATTGATTTCAGTTTTGCTGATAAATTTTCCATTCCAGTCACATGATAATGAATGGGTCTTGACCAGTCAAATTTCTTGGTCGTCAACTCATTCATCAAGCTCACACTCAGCCGGTTAGACTTGTCCCAAGCATGATAGAGGTTTTCATCCTCTTCTGAACTAGTCTCAATAATGGCTGCGGTTTTATCCATTATTAATGTGAGGTCCAAATCCACAAAGCCCAAATGGAAGTGGATTCGCTCATCATAGTTCAACCCATTGAACTTGAAAATACCGTTGACTGCACCATACACGTTCACGGAAGCCGCAAGATTTTATACAAGCTCATACATTAATGCTTTGAGTAACTTTAATAGATTCAAACAACGACTTTCATTTATGTATCTAAGTTCACCTTTGGGTGATACTTAAATCCATAATTTCAAAACATAATATATATCAACCACACTCAAGCCAACATGTATGTTATCTTTGGATATACAAACACGTCCAACAAGTATGTTAATATGTCACCATAATATCATTAATTATGTGCAATGGTTCACCTTTGGGCAACCTCCTAGCATAATAATTAATGATTCCTTTATTTAATTGTGAATAATCACAAAATAAATTTACTAATATTAACCTCTTACAATTATGTCAATATGTCACTATAATATCATTAATTATAAGCAATGGTTCACCTTTGGGCAACCTTCTAGCATAATAATTAATGATTCCTTTATTTAATTGTAAATAATCACAAAATGAATTTACTAAATATTGACCTCTTACAGCTATGTCAATATGTCACCATAATATCATTAATTATAAGCAATGATTTACCTTTGGGCAACCTCCTAGCATAATAATTAATGATCCTTTAATTGTGAATAATCAAAAATAAATTTACTAAATATTGACCTCTTACAGTTATGTCAATATGTCGCCATAATATCATTAATTATAAGCAATGGTTCACCTTTGGGCAACCTTCTAGCATAACAATTAATGATTCCTTAATTTAATTTGCGAAAAATCACAAAATCTAAATTTACTAAATATTAACTTCTTACAGTTAATCTCCATACTGGCTAAAACATTAATTTCTAGCCCCAAAAATTTTATTTTTGTTTTATGGTTTGGTTAGGAAAAAACCCATCTTCCTTAAGAAAAATTCAGAAACAATTAGGCCCATCTTTCCTTTATTTTATAAGCCCATCCAATTCTGTTTGTATCTCACTAAACAGAAAAATTATTATTAGTGGCCCATAACAATTATTAGCCCTAAATTCTCAAATTTGGGTTTAGTCCATTAATAATTGGGAATAAAATATAAATTATTAATAACATCATTATAGGATAAACATAAATTCCACAACCGTGGCTCTGATACCACATGTTAGTTGTAATTTTCCATTAACCAATTCATGGAAACAACGATCTTGAAATTTATGATTATCACATTGTAAACAAGGTTAAGAACGAGAGGTACATACCCGGATCCATTGCCGTGATTGGATGGAATTGATAAATTCTTTTCCCCTCTCTTCCTTTGATCCTTACAACCCCTTCTGATGGTGAGAAGAGCGGCAGACCTCAAACCGTAATGTTTTCTGAATTCTTTGGAATCCTTAAAAACACTCGTGTCACTTTTCTTTAAGTAAAGCCATATTAATTATAAGGGAGAGGGGAGGGTCGGTTTTACTAAAATACCCCCCACTAACTCTATCATATCTTACAGAATCAATTGCCATCATCTTGATTCCCTTTAATTAGAGTTAGTATCACTATAAGATACATGGACCAAATCTTTATGAGATTATGAAATAATCTTACAACACACACAAGCAACCACATGCAAAAACACACAAGTCAAAACCAGCCATACCTTGCACTATTCCTTACTATTCACCTTTTCTTATTTTATTTCATTTTTCCTTTCCAAAATAGCTTCAGCCGTATCCTTCAATTCCCTTTTTTTAATTTATTTCTTTCTTTATTTATTTTCATTATTTTCCCCATAAATTGAGCCAAGCCAAACTGAAGCTCACCATCACACACTCCATGGTTTCCTTTCTTTCTTTTCTTTTCTCATTTCTCTCTTGCATTATTCTCTCTAAAACCGAAGCCTCACTTCTCATCTTCCTTTCTTCACAGATTCATTTCACTTCAACAAAACAAAACCACAACCTCCTTACACCATAATCCTCCATCACGGTTTCCTCTTCATTTCCTCTCCAAAATCGGCCTTTTTCTCATCATCCTTCACTCAAGCTTTTCTTACCATTTTTTTCCATTCAAGACCTCAGCATCTCATCGTCATCATCCTCTCAAAGATTTCACTCATTTTCCCTTACAAAACCATGGCATATCATCCTCCATGAGCAAGCCAAGCAAGCATGCATGCAAGCTAGGCAAAAGAGCAAGCAAAGCTAGGCCAAGGAGGAGACAAAGCCAAGCAAAGTTTGCACTAAGAATCATCATCAAAACCGCCGCCATCATCTTCCCTGGGAAGGCCTTGCATGCAAGCTTGGGAGACACACCAAGGCCATCCAAGGGATTCCCTCTCAGTTGATGCATTTTCTCAAGTTTGCTTACACTACAAGAAATTTGACTGTTACCGTCAACATATGATCGTCAGATGCAAGCCGACAGTAATACCGTCGGTAAACGCAATATAACCAATGATAATCGGTTCGCGCAAAAAGAATCGGGAAAGAGGCATTAGATTACCATTGGGAAAAAATTCTGACAGTAACACCAACAGTAATTGTTCGTGGGAAAGGGCGCCAAAAACTTACCTTCGGCATCCATCGACAGTAAAAATGTAAAGTTTTATTTATAAAAAATAAAAAACATTTATGTAGGTCATTGCAGACGGTAAACTCCAGCCAATTATAATCTACCAGGTGTGTGGGACTCACTTTACCGTCGGCGATGACCGACGATAATGTCTTGAAAATACTAACCCATATGTCTTCTACACCGTTCAAACCAGCGATAAATATCCAGTTAACGTCGGACGAAATTGACGGTAACCGTCTTGGAAATAACCGCCTCGGGAATACTAATCAGCACGTCTTCCAAAACATTCAACCGAGCCATAAATATATAGTTACCGTCAGAATATGCCGATGGTAATCTATTTAGCCATTGCTGTAAAACCCATCCCCCCGCGGTAGCCCCTACTCCCACTCTTCTATCCTTCCCAAACTCTCCCAAAATATGAGGCTTGTCTGATTAAGGTGATAGTGATGCGAAGAGGGAAATGTTACCTTTGTATCCACTCATACGATGCGAAGATAATATTTTCTGACCTCACATCATCGTCACCATAATCGAAGGATCACAAGACCAGGTCAGCGAATTCAGCTTGCGATTAGTTGAAAATCTGTGAGGGTTCTTGTCGATTATGGTGATGGTGATGCGAGGGGGAAATTTTACCTTCGCATCCACTCGAGGTTCCACCCTCAAGGTTGCGATCATGCGAAGATAAAATTTTCTACCCTCGCATCACCATCCCCATAATCGGAGGATCACAATTGGCCAAGTCGCTATCCCGGTTCGGGTGGGTTGGAAAGGTTGTGAGACTCATTGCATCTATCACCATGCATAATCGATGAGCCTCACAACCTTTCCGACCCCTCGAACCGGGATAGCCACCTTGAACCTAAATCGAGATAACGACCTTCAAGCTAAACTAGGATGACAACCTTGAAGCTAAACTAGGACGAACTCCCGCCGATTTAGGAGAATAATTTTTTACTTTTTAATTAATGTATTTTTTTTTAATTTTTTAGTTTATAATATATACGAAATATTCAATTAAGTTTTTTTTTTTATTTTTTAGTTTGTTAGTTTATCCAATTAATAATATTTATGTTATATCTAAATAAATAATAATTAAATTAAAAATAAATAATAATTTTAAAAATAAATAAACTGAATGAAGGCAAAAAGGCCCCCGATGGTAACGAAAAAAATTTTGGCACCAAAATCTGGTGCCATCTTTGGCCCAACCGATGGTAATTTTCGCATGCAAACGCTGTGTTTTATGATACTCGTCACCGTCGGTAGTGACTGACGATAACAAATACACAAAATGCAGCGTTTGTGATTTGACGTGGAATGCTGTGTTTGGTAAAAAATGGTTACCGTCAGTGATGGTGACACCGACAGTAATGGAAAATGTTTTGCACCAAACTTTTGCGCCTTTTATTTGGTTACCGTCAGATGTACTGATGGTAATATCCGAATTCAAACGCTACATTTTGGGGAGCTCTTTATCGTCGGACATGGCCGACGGTAATATGTTGAATGAAATGTTGCATTTTGTACATCGTTATTACCGGCAGTCATTTCCCACGGTAATGTCTCAGACCAGAACACTTAAGCAATTTCCTTTCTCTTCTTCTCATTTTCTTCTTCCTCCTTCTTCCTCTCTTCCCTTCCTCCATTCTTTTCCCACCACTGCCACCATTGCCACCACTCCACTGCGCCACCACCGCCACTCTACCGCGCCACCACTACTGCCTCTTGTTTCACACATTTATTGGTTCGTTTGTTTCTTGTTCTCCTTTGTTGTTTTATTTTTTCAAAACTATGTCTTGTTTTCTTTTCTATGTGAGGTTTTCCTTCATTTTTTTATTACCTTTTCGTTCATTTTTTTACTATGTCTATTTTTTACTCCTATGTTTTTTTTTATCACCTTTGTCTTGCTTTTGTATTCGAATACAAATTGCTTTTGGTTATTTTTAAGCCTGAAATGTATTGTTCTCCTTTTTTTTTTTATTAAATATAGGAGTGCATTATTGTTTTTTTGTTGATATGCATGAGCTTGTCGGTTTCATATATGTTAAGATATGAACTTGTATTTTTCGTCTATGTTAGGATATGAACTTGTAACAACCTACTACTTGTTGCTAACAAGTTGTAGCTTAATTGGAAGTATGATGTATGTTTCTCTATCCTACAATAGAATGTAACACAAGTGACAAACTTCTAATAATGGTCATTTTGAACCGGTTGTGATTTACTCATTTATGATAACAAGTATTTTATCCCACTATTATTATGATTACTACCAAGTAGTACAATATGCTGCATCTTCATATAGTAACTTTTTTTTAGACAAATTACTTGATAAATTTATGTTTAAAATATCATTTACTATTGTATATTGATGTATAATAAATTAATTTTATAACTTGCTTCCCACAATGTAATGTTCATTTTAACTGTAGGGTATGGATTGTGAAACGTTCAATTATTTGAATGATGATGATATCACAATAATATTACTGAATGATAGTATTAACTAATAAACATATATACAAGTAACCATTATTTTGAGTGATTGTCCACTACCTTTATGTTCGGTCATCCTTGGACCAAGATTTATCTGTCTGTAGGAGTATTTTGGATAAGGAGACTTCTAACTTATCCAGATTTATAAGCTATGGGGAAGCCTTTTTTGTTTCATCTCTTGTTGCTCTCAAGAAAAGAATGCTATCATCAGCAAAAAAATAAATAAATAAATAAATAAGTGAGAAATCTTTAGAGTACTCCTTACCACCCTAATTCCATGAATTGCATATTCTTCCTATGTCTTCACGAGGAGACCTACGAGAATCTCCACACAAAGGATAAAAGATATGGTGACGACAAATCTCCTTGCCTTAATATCTGTGGGATAAATTTCTCGCCAGGTGTATCATTAATGAGAATTGAGTAACATACTGGTGTGACACAATGCATGACACGACGAGTCAAATACTGTAAGAACTCCATGTTACGAGGAACTTTTTCTAGGAACCCTCGACTTAATTTTTTATATTTCTTTGCCATATCTTGCTTGAGACTTGTGAAACATGTACCACCTTCTCTCCTTTTTCTCATACAATGAAAAATCTCAAAAGCAATCAACACATTATCTATAATTAACCTTAATGGGACAAAAACACTTTAGAAAGGACCACAATGCAAGGCAAAATAATTTTCAATTTATTGGCGATATATTTTATAATAATTTTGAAAACTATATTGTATAAAGATATGTGACGGAGCCTGCCACGAGACAATAGATCCTTGATATTTCATTGACCAAAGCCAATTATAAACCCACCTTCGAAGGACATAAGATACACGTGTATTTGTGGATACACCTATGAAACCCGAATTGCCAAATACCCTCTGTAGTTCCATCTGCTAACTCTTCATTGAGGAAGTGTACGTTAAATTGGCTACCAAACCATAATTATAAATTTAACCTGGACAAGATTCAAAATTTCCTTTATTTTACTAGTTGTTTTTTCAATGGAAGGTTTTAACCGATTTTATGTGGTTAGTCAGAAACTTATTCACAAGCCTCTAAATTATCCAGTGCTTGAGAAAAATTGATATGTAGTAATTTTTTATGCCAAAAACGATTCGCGAATTTAATTTTGTCATAATTATTCCAAAACAACTATTTTGGAGTTCTATTTATCAATAACAAGATATTTAAATTTCGCAATAGTTTGTGGACTGAATAAAATACCCTTAAATGTTTGGGCATGTCCTACATAAATATAAGTCCTTATGTAGATTAATAAGCAAAAAAATTTCCTTATCTACCATCAAGTTTTGACACTGTCACTTCGTTGGTTGAAGAAAATGCCATATAGTCAGAGGACGATTCTTCCTTCATTGTGACTATCTCTAATAGAAAATCAGGTTCCTTTGGCACAGGTAGTGCAATATCACTACTCAACATCACAACTATAGAAGCCATATTTGGTCTATCATTAGGGTGTTGTTGCACACATAAAAGACCAATATGAATGCACCGAAAAGCTTCGGATAGAATGCACGAAAATTTCAAACCGACATCAATAAAATCTTCTGGGATGCCCTCTTTCCATAGCCTCCAAGCCTATGACAATTCAAACAAACTATTATCAACTACTTCTCTTTAAAAAACTAGAAATTAAATTTCTTTACTCACATGCCCAAGATTGTATCCATTGCTGGGAAAGAAACGCCCTTTGCTTTTCTTTCCACTTACAATCTCTAGAAATAAGATTCCAAAGCTAAATACATCGGATTTAATGGAGAATAGTCCATCAATAGCATATTCAGGCGCCATATAGCCACTGGAAGGAACAACAAATGAGTTTTATTGTTCATGTGAAATGAAACTACAAATCTATAACATAATTAAAAATACTTACTATGTACCAACTATTTTGCTTGTATTCCCGTCAATTTGATCACCTCCGCACATTCGGGCTAAGCCAAAATCTGAGATTTTTGGATTTATCTCATTGTCTAATAAAATATTACTTGTTTTCAGATCTCTATGGATAATCCTTAATCTCGAATCTTGATGAAGATAAAGTAACCCTCGAGCAATTCCTTTGATAATGTTCAAGCGCTTGCCCCAATCCAAATGCTTACTTTGAAATGAATCTGTGAAGATTTTCATGATCACGATGATTAGTCTCTTCTTTTCAAATAAAATTTTAAACAGGATCAAACTTTTATAAAATATAAGTTTGGGAGTGAAAACAACCAAAAAGAAATGAATCTAGGCTTCTATTGGGCATGTATTCATATAGTAACATTTTCTCCTCTCCTTCAATGCAACAACCAATAACCTTCACAAGATTTCGATGTTGGAGTTTGGCACACAAATTCACTTCGTTCTTAAATTCTTTCGATCCTTGTTGCGAACTTCGTGAGAGTCTTTTGACAGCAATCTCTCGGCCATCTACCAACGTACCCTAAGTTTCATAGTTGGACAATATTTAACAAATAATGAATATTTGATATAGCATTGATGATCTTTCTTGTATCTTAATAGCAGAAATGTTGCATGTTACAAACATTTTACCTTGTATACAGGCCCAAAACCACCTTCGCCAAGCTTCTTGTCAAATGAGAAGCCATTGGTAGCATTAACTATTGTAGCAAGATCAAACATTGGAAGCTCAAAATCATCTTCTTTGTCCTCATCTTTTCCGTCTCTTGAAAATATTCTCTCTTTGAAATATTAATTGGGACCAATGTCATTGAAAAAGGAAACAAAAAAAAAAAAATATCATGACTTGTTATTTGAAAGTTGAAATCATCAATCTGATTCAATACTAGTCCAGCATGCTACCTTCTCTTTTGGAAAAAAAAAAAAATGCTATTTGAACCTTTAAAATGGGTAGACACACCCATCTCACAAAAGCATGAAACCTATCATCCATTTGATTTTCAAGGGATTATTGAGCAACTCTTACTAATTATGAAACAAAAAGGCATAGAAAATTGACAAAATTGAAAAACCTTTGTGATTAGAAAATTACCTCTATATTTTCTTTTGTTCTCGTAAACGTAGGAGCATGCGAATAGCATCATAAGAACCAAAACTAGTGTGATTCCAATTCCCAGGCCTACCTTTTTCTTTGAATCTGTATTTGCGGTTTGCAAGAAAAGAGGCACTAGTCAGAACCTAACAAAATATTCAAGTGATTGGACACTTCTCTTTTCTTTTATGTTATATATATATATATATATATGACTCAAGTAAGAGAAGTGGATATGTACAAATCTTGATCATTGAATCTTACATGAATGAGTAAGATTAGAAGTTATAAAGATGTCACACGATCACTTAAAAAGTCACATGACTTTTATGTTATAATCTTGATAACATGTAAGATTCAATGATCAAAATTTGTTTCTTCCCTCTCGTGTGTGCATGTTTGTGTGTGTGCGTGCATGTATGTGTGCTCATTTGAAATCAGACATTGCTAAATCACATCTTATTCACTATTAGATGAGATCTCATTAGAACAATGGGACATAACTCTAACATACAATTTTTTATATGCTTTTACTTTTGTAGTAGCTCAACCAGACTTGATTGCTCAAAAATTAGTTGGAATCTATTTGTGACTGTTACACAAATAAATAAATAAATAAATATAGAAGAAGATCACAACATTTACCCGTATTTGAAACAGCCATGCGAATATACAGATCCTGCCCTCCAATATCTTTGGAAAACTCTCTCAAGTCAATGAGGTCACCAAACCAGATGACGCAACCACTGCCTCCAGCTCTCACGTCCAAGTTGGCATAAGCCATGCAGGAACAGTTCTCCATGCACTTAGCCTTGCACTCCTTGAGTGTCATTGACTTATCAACCCAAGAATGAGTAGTATCCGGCATATTCATGCTACCAAATCTTTGAAAACCATCCCTATTTTTTACCTTGCAACTCCATGATTCGTTGCGCATGCATCCTTGCGGCCAATACTCTAAATCCCAATTATGCGACGATTTTGGCATAAATCCATTTATGCACCGACAAACCGCACCACAATTCCCGTTTGGGCCACAACGAGTATAATAATCACAATTATCTTCGGGGGTAGAATGGTAAAGACTCCAAGTACTGTTCTCTGCCATCCATATGATTCGTTGGCGTTGGGAAAGGCTTTGGTTCATGACAACTATTGAGATCACGTTCTTGTCTTTGAGGTTGTATGCGTAGTACACCTCATTTGCATCATTGACAAATTTGAAGTCGAAAACTGAATTGGGCACCATGGAGGCTGCGCCACTGAATCTAAGGCCATTCCAGGGTCCACCCCGGGAATATTCTGTTGATCCCTTCCACATTACCTATGTTGCACAAGTATATGATATGGTATACATGATGACAATGTTATAAAAATGTAGAATATGCATGAATATCATATCGAATGGGGATTCATTCATCGACTCATTTAATAACCTTTTATGAACATCAAATATAAACAATTTGACTGATGAAATGAAAGTTCTTATCAAGTATATCAAGTTTATATAATTTCATACAATTTAAAAATTATTTGATATTTTATCTTTCCAATTTAGTTGAACATTTGATATGATTTTAAAAATATGAGTAAATATTGATTATTAGATTATATATTTATTGTTGTCTAATTTTTTTGAAAATTGATATGTTTGATCTTCAACAGAATATAACATAATTCAACGGTTAGATTGATTAAGTTTAATCTTTATAAAAAGTTATTGAGCTGAGTAAATGTACTACACTTACTCTTGGAGTCTATGGTCTCCACTCAACAATAATATATATTGTGATGACACATCTTCCTAAGTACCTTTAGGAATAGTTATGAGGCCTTTGGAAAGGTCCTGGAAATAAGAGAAGTAAAGAAAAAAAAAAAGAAGCCAAAGTGCTGCAATGCTCTTTCAATGTTGCAGTAGTACGAAGCAAGCAGGTTGTTGCAATGGTACAGAGGTTATAAGCCCACATCATTTAGGTTTCTTTGGGGAGAGGTCTTACTCTCCTATAAATAGAGACCCCCTGGTAGAGCTATAATTGCTAATTTTCTTCAGAGCTCTCAAGGTTCTACCTAGTGTTGAGATTGTTTACTCAAGTATTCTTTTGTGGAAAAGCAGTGCCTCCACCTAGGGTAAGTTCCTAATCTTTTAGGATGACTTAGGACAGTAGGTCCTGACAAAACTTTGAGCTCTATAAATGCTCACTAAACTCAACAATTAAAGGCTGAGCAGTAACTCCATAACATCTAATATTCTTTACATCATTTATTACAATTATTGAGCCATCTTTGATAAACTAAGAGAGAGTTTTACACACATACACCTATAGGTCTTCAAATTGTATTATCCACTCTTTGAGAGAGTTTCAAACCTACACATCTTATATTCTTTTAAAGAGGATGAGGTATCCGTCTAAATTGATTAGGGTGAAATCCCTAGGGGAAGTTACTTGAGGCTCAAGTAGAGTGCTCATTCTTGTAAAGGTTGTCAAGCACCTAAGGTTCAAGCTTGAAGTTAGTGGAGAAAATCTTGAGCGGGTTGCTTGGGGACTGGATGTAGATCACAAGGGTGGTTGAACCAGGATAAATTGAGTTTACATTCTCTATATCCCTTAACTCCTTAACTTTTCTTTGCTTAAGATTGCTTCCTCTATTGTTTTTCTTCAAATTGTGTTGATATTTGGTAGCTTCTTGACAAGAAAGAAAAGATTTTAAAAATAACCTACCCAATTCACCTCCCTCTTGTGTATTTGAAGCCACTTGGTAACAAGTGGTATCAGAGCTTAGGCTCTTGTTTAAGGCTTAATAACTTCAAGGGATATGGCTTCATCTACATTTATCACCGATAGTAGTCCTATTAACAAACCTCCCTTTTTTAATGGTGAATGCTATGGATATTGGAAATCTAGAATGAGAATTTTTATTGAAGCAATTGATTTAGATGTTTGGGATGCTATAGAATTTGGTCCTTATATTCCCTTAGATATTTTAAGTGGTAGACCTAAGTCCAAACAACATTGGACGGATGAAGATAAAAAGAAAATTAACCTTGATAAGAAAGCTAAAATTATCATAATGTCATCCTTAGGACACTCGAAATATTGTAGGGTATCAAATTGTACAACTGCCAAAGAAATGTGGGATACACTAGAAGTCACTCATGAGGGAACCGAGGAAGTAAAGAATAATATAATTAATACTCTCATGTTTGAATTTGAAATGTTTAGAATGGAAACCGATGAAGACATTAAGAGCTTACAAATGAGATTAACACATTTAGTTAATGAACTTGCTTCCATTAGAAAGAATTTCTCTAACTTTGAGATTGTGGAAAAGGTCGTAAGATGCTTGAATAGGAAATGGACACCAAAAGTGACGGCAATTAGAGAAGCAAAAGATTTGTCAAAGATGCCTCTCACCACTCTCTTTGGAAAGCTACTTGAGCATGAAATGCAACTAGCAAAGATTGGATGCAGATGAAGAGCTAGAGAGAAAGGAGAAGAGGATTGTGCTCTTGGCGGCTTCTCCCTCAAAATCCAAGATCATTGAAGAAGAAGAAGAAGAAGAAGAAGAAGAAGAAGAAGAAGAAGAAGAGAATAACTTTTGTGGAATTGAGCTCAATGATGAAAACATGAGCCTTCTTGTAAAGAGATTTGGGAAATTCCTCAAAAAGAAGAGCAACACTCAAGGCCAATTAAAGCCTCCATTTCCACCAAAAAAAAACAAAGAAGAGTCATCACTTCCAAAGTGCTATGAATGTGGAAAACTGGGTCACATAAAGGTAGATTGTCCAATCTACCAAAAGAAAGTGAAAAGATATGAAAGAAGACCTTTTGAGAAGAGGAAGGGCAAGAAGGCCTACATAGCTTGGGAAGACAATGATGATTCCGATGAGACTGATGATAAAGTTGCCAACCTTTGTCTCATGGCCAAAGATCATGAAAATGAGAATGAGGTATAAATGCCTTTGAAGAGTTTCATGAGGAATCTATGAGAATCTCTAAAGACTTATCTATTGCAAACAAATCCATTGCCACGTTAGAAAATCAAAATAAAAAATTGTGCAATGAAATGAATGATCTAAGAGTAGAAAATGAAAATCTTAAATCTAGCAAGGTCATAACACATTTTGAAAAACATGTTTCAAAGTTATGTCATGAAATTGATCATCTTAAGAAGGAAAATGAGTCTCTTAGAACAAATAATGTTGTAGGCAAATTAGAAGATGAAATTGCTAAGCTTAACCATGAAATAAATGAGCTCAAGATTGAAAATGAAACTATTGGTTTATTGGAGGCTATCTCATCTAGTTCATGTTGTACATTGCGTTAAAATGATACTTCTACTTGCTTACATTGTGAAGAATTTGGAAAAGAAATTGAGATTCTCAAGAATGATTTAGCCAAATTCACATATGAAAGTAATATGCTAAAAATGATGCTTGGTAGCCAAAAATGCTCTCTTGATAAAGCCGGAATAGGATATGTACCTAGTGCAACACCAAAAACCATCAAGAAACCATACAGTCACCATGGCACCACTAGTAATCCTAAAGCAAATGCTTTCATTGTGGAAAGCTTGGTCATAGTGCTTCAACTTGTGTTTATCAAAAAATTGGCTATGGAAAAATGACTTAGGTTCCAAAGGGAACCATTCCCAAATCTAACATTCAAGGACCCAAGACAAAATGGGTACCTAAATCAAAAACTTAAACTTCTCTTATAGCTGTGCTTCAAGACCAAGAACTTAAGTTGGTATCTTGATAGTGATTGCTCGAAGCACATGACGGGAGATGCATCAAAGTTCTTATCCATCTCTCCCAAGAAGAATGGAGTCATCACGTATGGAGATAACAATAGAGGCAAGATACTTGGAATCAGAAAAGTTGGTAAAACTCCTTCCACCTCTATTGAAAATGTTTTGCTTGTTGAAGGACTTAAACATAATCTTCTTAGCATTAGTCAATTATGTGACAAAGGAAAATAAGTCATCTTTGATTCCGAAAGATGCATAATTGATTAGTCTAGATGATATTTCCTCAAATGATGCACAATGCCTTATAAGTAAAGAGGAAGAATCATGGCTATGGCATAGAAGAATAGCCCACATTCACATGGATCATTTGAACAAACTTGTCGCAAAAGATCTAGTGATTGGTTTACCAAAAATCAAGTTTGAAAAAGATAGGCCATGTAGCTCATGTCAAAAGGGAAAACAAGTAAAGGTTTCTTTTAAAGCCAAAAATGTGATTTCCACAAATAAACCTTTACAACTTTTGCGCATGGATCTTTTAGGATCTTGGAAACCAATGAGCTTGGGTGGAAACCAATATGCACTTGTGATTGTGGATGACTATTCTAGGTATACATCAACATTATTCTTGACTCACAAAAGTGAGGCATTCAAGGCATTTAAGAGACTTGCTAAAGTCATCCAAAATGAAAGAAATGCTAGCATTGCATCCGTTAGAAGTGACCATGGAGGAGAATTTCAAAATGAACATTTTGAAAACTTTTGTTATGAAAATGGGATTGATCACAACTTTTTTGCTCCTAGAACTCTCCAACAAAATGGGGTTGAAGAAAGGAAGAACCGATCTCTAGAAGAGATTGCAAGAACTATGATCAATGGTAGCAATCTTCCCAAATATTTTTGGGCGGACGCGGTCAATACCACATGCTATGTTCTAAACCGTGTTTTAATAAGAGAACTTTTAAAGAAAACTCCCTATGAGCTTTATAAAGGAAGGAAACCTAACATTTCCCATCTTCATATCTTTGGATGCAAATGCTATGTGTTGAACAATGGAAAGGATCACTTACGAAAATTTGATGCCAAGTCTGATGAAGGAATATTTCTTGGCTATTCAATAAATAACAAAGCCTTTAGAATTTATAATGAAAGAACTATGATGGTTGAGGAATCCATACATATTGCATTTGATGAGTCTAACGCCGAAAGGCCGAAAGAGGATGCCATTGTTGATATCACAGGTATGTTGGAAGGTATAAGCCTCAAGGACAAGTCCGAGCTACCAAAACCGGGAAATGAAGAACAAAATAATGAAAAGCTTCCAATCATGGTAGAGGCAAGGGATGAAAGCTTACTGATAAGTGCCAAATTTACGCGATTCTCACTTATTAAAATAGCACTTATCTGTTATGTCTTGGCAAATTATATAATCAAATCTTTATATTTTGCAGGTTTTCTAATCTATTTTGGAAGATGGATGCAAGCCTTATAATGAAGAATAATCCATAGAAGAATGGAGAAGAAAGGGCAAAAGAGGATAAAAGAGAAAAAAGGACGCAATCAGTCAAGGAGCGCTCAGCGAACAGCAAGTTATCGCTCAGCGGACAGCAAGTTATCGCTCAGCAGTTAAGAAGGAATCGCTCAGCGGTTTAACCCTACCGCTCAGCGATGGATCTTCTAGACCCAAGCCCCCGGCGCATTTATTACACCAGGCTGGCGCCACCTTGGGTTGCGGCGCCGCCCCTGCAAGCCACCACCGCATTAAATGAAGCCGTGTGAAGCCGCCCTATTTGACCTGACCGCTCAGCGGCGGTACCCAACCGCTGAGCAGTCCTCCCCAAATTTTTCCTATAAATAGGAGCAAGGCCGAGGCATTAAAGGCATCTCTCATCCACTCTTTTCTTCCTCACTATTTCACACATTCTCCACATTTCCTTAAGCTAGGGTTAGGTAGGAAGTTAGGGTTTAGAAGCTTTCCTTAACAGAGGTGCTGCCAGATTGTCAACGGTTGTAAATTATGGTGGACGTGTGGAGGCATTTCACCACTTTTCTCAACCAACCATTTCTCTAAACCCCTGTAAGTTGTAATCTATCCATGACAATTGACAGCTAACTTCTTCATTGTTGGGATTTGATGTCCTGTATTGCTTAAATGTATCCATTTTGACTTATGTTTATGATTCTATGAAGTTCTATGATTTTAATGATTGATCTTGCACTTAACGCTAGTTTTTGTTTAGTGTTTTGATTCTTAACTTGAGACTTACTTGTTTAAGTGAAAGTTATCTTAAGTGAGTTGTAAACTAAGTTGAGTTCAATCTTGCTATGCTGAAAGTTTGATTTAATGTTTAAATGTTGTGAACGTAAGTTATCATCATTTAAATCTGACCTAGATTAATTCATTTAGTTCTTAACTGCCTTAACTGGAAACAAAGAACTCATCGCTTTAACATCTGTATTACGTCAAGGTACTTTGTTAAAATTGTGCAAGGAAATTGACAATCTAATAAAGGAACTTGTGATCTTAACATGCTCAAACGAGATGATTAAGTTAAGATCTGGTGGCAATAAAAACAAGAGAACCCGTAGGTCATATTAACTGAGTTATTGGTTACATTAAAAGAAATATTGCAATTCAAATCCCAACATCTCTCTCTATCTGCCTAAACTTAAGTTCATTTTCGTTTTATACTTTATTTGCAAATTGTTTCATTGTTAAAAGTTACTCAACAAACCAACCATTTTTTCTAGAAGCTTAAAGTAGCATCAATCAAGGCTCATTGTTTTAAACACAATCTCTGTGGATACGATAATACCCGACTTTACTGCAATTGGATCCCTTAAGGATCTGAAAGCTTTAAAAGGATATATTAAATTGACGAGAGTATAAACCCATTGCAGAAAAAGCTTTCAACAATTTTGGCGCCGTTGCCGGGGATTATGCCAATTAAAACCTCATCTTGGGTGAATATTTTAAGCTTTTGTTAATAGTGTAAGTAGTATTATTCCTTTAATTATTATTCTATTCTAAAACCTTTCTTGCTAGACTTTGTTATCTTTGTATATGCAAAGAAATACTCCTGCAGATCAACTTCTATTCGATCCAGAAATATAAGCAACAGCCAGAAGAAATCGAAGCAGAGCAAGGAGAGCTCAAGCCCTAGCCAGAACGGTTGAGGAGCAAGAACCATCCTCATCTTCAACTTCTTCTTCTTCTTCAGATACAGAAACAATGTCAGAATTCGGAGGTGGAACTGCTAGAACTGGACAAAGCCAGGGCTTTGTGAACTTCATTTCAAGAAACATCATTCGCATGGGACGAACAACAGGGGCACAACGAATACCTCATTTGCAACCAGGTTTGGTCCAATTAATGCACGCTAACCCTTTTGCAGGATTAGACCATGAGGACCCATATGCGCATCTCACAAAATTCTACGAATTATGCGGAACTGCGGCAGTGTTGGAGGCTGATGAAGAAGCTATTTTCCTTAGATTATTTCTGTTAACTTTAATAGGAAAGGCGAAAGAATGGTTGTTAGATCAACCCCAAACTGTCCTCTCTAACTGGGATCAGCTAAAAGAAAGATTATGTTCAAGGTATTTTTCTCAGTCGAAATTTATGGATTTAAAGACTGCTATTGCTACTTTTGTACAGGCACCCAATGAAAGTTTGTGCGAAAAATGGGAGAGATACAAATCAATGCTGAGAAGATGCCGAAACCATGGATTTGATGCTCGAACACAAATCCATATTTTTAGAAATGACTTGCAACAACAGCGTAAACTTATGCTGGATGCAGCTGCTGGAGGACAGATAATGTCCAAAACTCCAGACGAAGCCATAACTATCATAGAATCCATGGCGTTAACAGATCAACAAGGGCAATATAGCAGAGGTCCAACAAGGAAAGGAGGAATGCTGGAATTGGGCACCAATGACGCCATCTTAGCCCAAAACAGGCAACTACAACAACAACTGGACGAAATGAAAAAAAACGTTAAACGAGTTGCCGAAACAATTAAAGGAAGGTCAGGCATCCAGAAGACACCAGGTAATGCAATGTGAATTTTGTTTTGGTGATCACCCCACTGGCTATTGTGAGTGCAGGGAAGAGGAAGCACAGTTCCTCAACAATTAACAAAGGCCGTACCAGCAATTTCCAAGCAATCAAAATCAAAACTATCAACCTTGGAGGCAAGAAGCAGGCCTGACCAATAGAGCGCCACTTCCTTATCAAAACCAGCAATTCCAACCCCCACATCAGATTCCTACTCAACAACAACAACCCAACTCTAAGTTGGACGACACTTTCACACAATTTATGCAGATGTCCATGGCCAACCAAAGGAACACAGATGCCTCAATCAAAAACTTGGAAATCCAGGTAGGCCAGCTGGCTATGGACATGGCCGAAATCAAAAAGGGGACATTTTCCGCTAACACTAAGCCCAACCCAAAGGAGTCATGTAAAGCGATCATGACTCGTAGCAGAAAATTGCAGGAACCCCAAATCCATGAGGTTAGTAATGAGGAAGGTTTAGTTGAAAAAGATTATGGAAAAGAAAAAGAAAGAAAGAGGAGAGAAGAAAGAGATGATGAGGAGAAAAATAAAAATGTAAATAAAGAAAAAGAAAAAGAAAAAATCAAAGAATAAATGAAAAGGAGAAGGAAGTCGAAAAAGAAAAAATGATAAAAGAAAAGCTGCTTCCTTACCCAAAAACTCCATCTAAACTTGACAGGGAAAGACAATTTGCAAGGTTTATGGACATTTTTAAAAGATTACAAATCAATATTCCATTTGCCGAAGCCTTAGAGCAAATGCCGACCTATGCTAAGTTTATGAAGGAGTTGTTAACCAAAAAAAGGAAGTACTAAGAAGAGGAGGTTGTACATTTAGGGGAAAATTGTAGCGCTATCATCCAAAATTTCATACCACATAAACTGACAGATCCAGGTAGCGTTACAATTCCTGTTGTCATTGGAGATGTATCGGTGGGCAAGGCTCTAATTGATCTAGGAGCCAGTGTTAGCTTAATGTCACTCTCCATGATGAAGAGAGTTGGTGGCATGGAGCTGAAGCCCACCCGAATGTCACTACAGTTAGCAGACAGATCAATCAAGTATCCACTGGGAGTAGCTGAAGATGTCTTAGTCAAAGTGGATAAATTCCTAATCCCTGCTGACTTTGTAGTGATCGACATTTCTGAAGATGTAGAAGTTCCTCTCATTTTATGCGGGCTATTCATGAGAACGGCAAAAATGGGCATAGATATGGATGAACGGAAACTCAAGATCAAGGTTCACGATGACGAAGTACAATTTGATATCTTTGAGGCCCTACAACATCCAAAGGACAGAGGACAGTGTTTCTAGATAGATCTCCTCGAGGAAGCTATAGCAGATGTCGAAGAAAAACCTCAAGAAGTAGACCCTCTGGAGATGGCACTAATAAATAGCCCAGCCCAGTTCACTGAAGAAGAAGCTGAAATTGAAGCCTTCTTGACGGGTTTGGAAGCAACACCTACTGTCCATCAGGAGCAAGAAGCACGAGAGGAAATCCGGAAAGAAGCTGATGAAAGAACAGAAGGTAAGAAACCTGAACTCAAAACTTTACCTCCTAACTTAAAGTATGTCTTTTTGCAGGAAAAGGAGGAAAAACCAGTAATCATCAGCAATTCGCTATCTCCAGAAGAAGAAGAACAAGTGATTAAAGTTTTGAAGGAAAACCAACAAGCTTTGGGCTGGACGCTCGCTGACCTCAAAGGCATTAGTCCATCCTATTGTATGCACAAAATTCTAATGGAGGACAATTACAAACCGGTAAGGCAGCCACAAAGAAGGCTAAACCCAACCATGAAAGAGGTAGTCCGCAAGGAAGTAGTAAAGCTACTAGAAGCAGGTATAATCTACCCTATCTCTGATAGCTCATGGGTTAGCCCCGTCCAGGTAGTTCCTAAGAAAGGAGGTGTAACTGTAATTAAAAATGATAATGATGAACTAATCCCAACTAGGACTGTTACTAGTTGGAGAATGTGTATAGATTACAGAAAACTTAACAAAGCTACCAGGAAAGACCATTTTCCACTACCATTTATGAATCAAATGCTGGAGAGATTATCAGGCCAAGCATATTACTGCTTTTTAGATGGATACTCTGGCTACAATCAGATAACGGTGGACCTAAAAGATCAAGAAAAGACAGCCTTTACATGCCCATTCGGTATCTTTGCCTATAGAAAAATGCCTTTTGGGTTATGTAATGCTCCTGCCACATTTCAAAGATGCATGTTCGCAATATTTGCGGACATGGTGGAGAAAATCATGGAAGTCTTCATGGATGCCTTTTCCGTGTTTGGGTCCTCATTTGATAACTGCTTGACAAATCTCAACACCGTACTAAAACGATGTGTTGAAACCAATTTGGTATTAAACTGGGAAAAATGTCATTTCATGGTGACCGAAGGTATTGTACTGGGCCACAAAATTTCAAAGAAATGGATCGAAGTGGATAAGGCAAAGCTTGAAGTCATTGAAAAACTACCACCTCCAACTAATGTAAAAGGAATCAGGAGTTTTCTTGGTCATGCAGGATTTTACCGGAGGTTCATCAAAGACTTCTCCAAAATTGTCAAGCCACTTACCAACCTTCTAAATAAGGATACTCCTTTTATTTTTGATAATAATTGTTTGACTGTTTTTGAGAAATTAAAATCTAGTTTGACTTCTGCCCCTATAATCATAGCACCTGATTGGAATATTGATTTTGAATTAATGTGTGATGCTAGTGATTATGCTGTGGGAGCAGTTTTGGGTCAACGGAAAGACAAAATGTTCCATGCTATACACTATGCAAGTAAAGTTTTAAACGAGGCGCAAATTAATTACGCCACAACAGAAAAAGAATTATTAGCTATAGTGTATGCCTTGGGAAAATTTAGAAGCTACTTGATAGGATCAAAAGTAGTAGTATATACTGATCACGATGCTATCAAGTACCTTCTAACTAAACCTGATAGTAAACCTCGACTGATTCGTTGGATACTTCTCTTGCTGGAATTTAATCTAGAGATCAAGGACAAGAATGGAAAAGAGAATTTGGTAGTAGATAATTTATCCAGATTAAATAATCCGGAGGTAACTATCAAAGAAGATGAAATTACGGAGGAATTCCCCGATGAGAAGCTGTTCCAAATTGAAGACAGGTCGTGGTTTGCTGACATGGCAAATTATAAAGCAGTAGGAGCAATTCCTGATGATCTAAACTATCATCAGAAAAAGAAATTTCTCAGGGATGCTACCTACTTCATCTGGGATGATCCTTACCTTTTCAAGATCGGAGCCGATGGATTGCTACGCCGATGCGTAGCAAATGAAGAAGCTAGAAGCATTCTCTGGCATTGTCACAATTCTCCATATGGTGGGCATTATAATGGAGAGAGGACGACTGCTAAAGTCCTCCAATCTGGTTTTTATTAGCCCACCTTGTTCAAAGATGCTCATATGCATGTGAAGAATTGTGATGCATTCCAAAGGACAGTAGGAATTGGAAAAAGAGACGAAATGCCTCTCCAGAACATAATAGAAGTTGAAGTTTTTGACTGCTGGGGTATAGATTTTATGGGACCGTTTCCACCATCATTTGGTAACCATTATATCCTGGTAGCTATTGAATATGTGCCTAACGCTGATGGGAAAACTGTGGTTAAATTTTTGAAAAAGAACATATTCAATCGCTTTGGTGCTCCTCGAGTAATAATTAGTGATGGCGGATCCCATTTTGTGAATAATCAACTGGCCAAGGCACTGGAACATTATGGAGTAAGGCATAAGGTGGCTTCACCTTACCATCCACAAACCAATGGCCAGGCAGAAGTTCCAAGTCGGGAAATTAAAAGAATTTTGGAGAAAACAATTTCAAGCTCTCGAAAAGACTGGTCGCAGAAATTGGATGATGCTCTTTGGGCATATAGAGCTGCCTATAAAGCCCCAATAGGATTAACACCATTCCAATTAGTTTATGGCAAATCATGCCATTTACCAGTAGAACTTGACCATAGAGCATACTGGGCCTTGAGATTTCTTAACTTTGATTTGAATTATGCAGGTGAAAAAAGAAAAACTCAGTTACACCAACTAGAAGAGTTAAGTTTGCAAGCATACAATTCCAACAAGCTTTATAAGGAAAAAGTGAAGAAATATCATGACAGCAAGGTCAGAATAAGGAACTTCCATCCAGGCCAACAGGTACTCTTATTTAATTCCAGGATAAGGCTGTTCCCTGGAAAATTAAGGACAAGATGGTCAGGACCCTTTGAGATCAAGGAAGTAAAGCCTTATGGAGCTGTGGAATTGTGGGACAAAGATAAGAAAACAACTTGGTTGGTGAATGGTCAAAGATTAAAACCTTATCTGGGAGAGGATACAAAACAAGCTACAGAGGTGCTCTACCTCGATGAACCAGACTAAAAAGAAACAGGCGTCAAGCTAATGACGTTAAAAGAGCGATTCCTGGGAGGCAACCCAGAGTTTTGCTAGTTTTTATTATTATTATTATTATTATTAGAGTAAATTTTTGTGAGAAATGATGAAATTTCTAACTGAAAATCCTTGGAAAAAGAGTTTCTTAATTGTTTTGCAGAATTAAAACCAAGAGGAAGAAGAGCATGATTTCTCAAGGAGGATGAGCCTCTATGTCCTCAACATATTGAAGCAAGATGAAGTAGCTTTAACAGCTGCAAAGAGGTTATCAAGGAACTCACCATGAACAGGGAGTCTTTTTAATTTTGTAGCACTTTACTTTAATTTCCTTACTTAGGATATTTTGCTTAAGACTTGTTGACAATTGGTATTAGTTTATTTTGCATAAACATGTCAATATACATTTTTACTTATTTGTATAAGCATAACATTGAAAATATTTTGAAATCAAGGAAATAAACCCTAGCCATGTGAGGGAGTGAGCCATACACTATGTGAGATAGAGACAATCACCATTGTTTTACACAATTGAATTTGTTTGAGTCTCTGATCATGAAAATTGTATGGAAGGAATAGGAAATGATCAAGGCATTTTGTTCTTTAGAATTAAAAACCATTTGGCCAAATAAAACTGACCATAATTAGGAACATCCTTTGCACCCCATTTGAGCCTACATGAGAAAATTCTTGTTCATAATCCCTAAGCCTAGAAAGAAAAACAAGGACTTCCCTTAATTTCTGAATTAAGAGAGCATTCATAATTGGATTATGTACAACAATCCAAGTCAGGGGGAGATAAGGGGTGAGCCAAAGTGGAAGAAACAAAAGATAAAAAGAACAAAAGCAAGAAGTGAAAAAGAAACATTCTATCCCAAAATAAAAAGAAGAAAAAGAAAAGGGGATAAGAAAAAGGAGAATAAAAGGGTAATGAAACAAAGAAAAGAACAGGTGAAAAAGAAGATGGTTTTCATTGCTCTCTTAATTAGAAATATTTGTATATCCAGAAAAACCAATTTTCTTTGTAGCCTGGCCACATTACAACCCTTAAAAGTCCTTCTGTGATCTTTGACTAACCATACTATTAGATTGAATTGTGAGGCAGGTAACAAATTTGAATTGTTGTGATTCAATGGTGACTTTGAGTAAGACATTCACCTTAAATTGGTCCACTGACTATGTGTGCACAAAGATAATTTCCTTGGCTGAAAAGACATTGGATAGAGTGACTTCTTTATGCAATTTAAGTAATTGAGCATTTGTTCATGATTTAGGTTATTCTATGTTGTCACACAAAGTCTTAAGCTCAAACTATTGAAATATTTTAATTCATTGCAGTAACCAATTGTTCATAAGCATTGATCTCTTGTAAAATAATTCTATTACCTCTTGTTTGAGGACAAACAAGGTCTTAAGTCAAGGGGAGTGATAAGTGCCAAATTTACGCGATTCTCACTTATTAAAATAGCACTTATCTGTTATGTCTTGGCAAATTATTTAATTAAATCTTTATATTTTGCAGGTTTTCTAATCTATTTTGGAAGATGGATGCAAGCCTTATAATGAAGAATAATCCATAGAAAAATGGAGAAAAAGGGCAAAAGAGGACAAAAGAGCAAAAAGGACGCAATCAGTCAAGGAGCGCTCAGCGAACAGCAAGTTATGGCTCAGCGGACAGCAAGTTATCACTCAACAGTTAAGAAGGAATCGCTCAGCGGTTTAACCCTACCACTCAACGATGGAGCTTCTAGAACCAAGCCGCCGGCGCATTTATTACACCAGGCTGGTGCCACCTTAGGTTGTGGCGCCGCCCCTGCAAGCCGCCACCGCATTAAATGAAGCTGCGTGAAGCCGCCCTATTTGACCTGACTGCTCAGCGGCGGTACCCAACCGCTGAGCGGTCCTCCCCAAATTTTTCCTATAAATAGGAGCAAGGCCGAGGCATTAAAGGCATCTCTCATCCACTCCTTTCTTCCTCACCATTTCACACATTCTCTATATATCCTTAAGCTAGGCTTAGGTAGGAAGTTAGGGTTTAGAAGCTTTCCTTAACGGAGGTGCTGCCGGATTGTCAACGGTTGTAAATTGTGGTGGACGTGTGGAGGCATTTCACCACTTTTCTCAACCAACCATTTCTCTAAACCCCTGTAAGTTGTAATCTATCCATGACAATGGACAGCTAACTTCTTCTTTGTTGGGATTTGATGCACTGTATTGCTTAAATGTATCCATTTTGACTTATGTTTATGATTCTATGAAGTTCTATGATTTTAATGATTGATCTTGCACTTAACGCTAGTTTTTGTTTAGTGTTTTGATTCTTAACTTGAGACTTACTTGTTTAAGTGAAAGTTATCTTAAGTGAGTTGTAAACTAAGTTGAGTTCAATCTTGCTATGCTGAAAGTTTGATTTAATGTTTAAATGTTGTGAACGTAAGTTATCATCATTTAAATCTGACCTAGATTAATTCATTTAGTTCTTAACTGCCTTAACTGGAAACAAAGAACTCATCGCTTTAACATCTGTATTACGTCAAGGTACTTTGTTAAAATTGTGCAAGGAAATTGACAATCTAATAAAGGAACTTGTGATCTTAACATGCTCAAACGAGATGATTAAGTTAAGATCTAGTGGCGATAAAATCAAGAGAACTCGTAGGTCATATTAACTGAGTTATTGGTTACATTAAAAGTAATATTGCAATTTAAATCCCAACATCTCTCTCTATCTGCCTAAACTTAAGTTCATTTTCATTTTATACTTTATTTGCAAATTGTTTCATTGTTAAAAGTTACTCAACAAACCAACCATTTTTTCTAGAAACTTAAAGTAGCATCAATCAAGGCTCGTTGTTTTAAATACAATCTCTGTGGATACGATAATACTCGACTTTACTGCAATTGGATCCCTCAAGGATCTGAAAACTTTAAAAAATATATATTAAATTGACGAGAGTACAAACCCATTGCGGAAAAAGCTTTCAACACTTACCAAAGGAATGGAGAACATCAAAGAATCATCCAATTGATAACATCATAGGTGATATCACAAAAGGGGTAACCACTCGACACTCTCTAAGAGAAGTATGTAATCATATGGCTTTTGTTTCACAAATTGAACCTAAAAATGCTAAAGTGGCCTTTAATGATGAACATTGGACTTTGGCTATGCAAGAAGAATTAAATCAATTTGAAAGAAATCAAGTTTGGGAATTAGTTCCTAGGCCTAAAGATCATTCAATCATAGGAACTAAATGGGTTTTTAGAAATAATCTTGACGAAAACGGAGTAATTACTAGAAACAAAGCTATATTAGTAGCAAAAGGATATAATCAAGAAGGGAGAATTGATTATGAAGAAACATATGGTCCTGTTGCTAGACTAGAAGCCATTAGGATGTTACTTGCTTATTCTTGCACTATGGACTTTATATTATATCAAATGGATGTCAAGAGTGCCTTCTTAAATGGCTATATTCAAGAGGAGGTATATGTTGATCAACCACTCGGATTTGAAAGTCATGATTTTCTCAACCATGTTTTTAAATTGAGAAAAGCTCTCTATGGCCTTAAGCAAGCCCCTAGAGCCTGGTATGAGAGATTGAGCAAGTTTCTCTTGGACAACGGTTTTGCTAGAGGAAAGGTGGACACAACTCTTTTTATTAAACATGATAAGCAAGATATTCTGCTAGTACAAATTTATGTTGATGACATTATCTTTGGTGCTACTAATGAATCTTTATGCAAAGGATTTTCTAACTTGATGCAACATGAATTTGAGATGTCCATGATGGGTGAGTTCAACTTCTTTCTTCGACTACAAATCAAGCAACTAAAAGAAGGAACCGTCATAAGTCAATCCAAATATTGCAAGGAGTTGCTTAAGAAGTTTGACATGGACAAAGTAAAAGAGATGACCACCCCCATGAGCACATCATGTGCCCTTGACAAGGACGAAGAAGGTAAATCGGTAGAAATCACAAAATATAGAGGTATGATTGGATCTCTACTATATCTCACTACTAGTAGGCCTGATATTATGTTCAGTGTGTGCATGTGTGCTAGATATCAAGCTTGTCCTAAGGAATCCCACTTAAGTGCCATAAAGAGAATAATGAAATATCTAGTTGGCACTATCAATGTTGGATTGTGGTACCCAAAAGGTTCCACATGCCACCTAGTGGGATACTCGGATTTGGATTTTACTGGCTGTAAAATTGATAGAAAAAGCACGAGTGGGACTTGCTACTTACTTGGATGCTCACTCGTATCATGGCATAGAAAAAAACAAGTAAATGTAGCATTGTCCACCGCCGAAGCAGAATATGTCGCCGCCAGAAGTTGTTGTGCTCAACTTCTAAGGATGAGGCAATAACTCATGGACTATGGCTTTGAACTTGACCATGTTCCTATTCAGTGTGACAACGCTAGTGCCGTGAACCTTTTGAATAATCTAATCCAACACTCGAGGACTAAGCATATTGAAATAAGACATCACTTTATCCGAGATCATGTTCAAAAGGGTGATGTCTCATTTGAATTTGTTGAAACAACAAATCAATTGGTGGACATCTTTACCAAGCCTTTACCATAGGACACTTTTTCTCGAATTAGAAATGAGCTCGGAATAATTGATGCTTGTGACATATAGACTCCGTGCACATTTATGCATATACATATGATTTATTTCTTTAGCATATGACTAATTTGAGCGTCAGAGAGCCCCGTAATTTGTTTTGCAGGTCCTTCATCTTAACTAGATCACTCAATCCGTCTCGCCTCTCAGATTTCTCGAAACTGCTTGATCAAGGAAGTGTGAACTAAAGGAAAGAAAAATCCTTTATAAACCAGAAATATGAGGCATTCGAATGACCCACAAGAGTCATTCGAACGCGACTTTGAAGACCAGGAAATCATGGAACCGAAATTCCTCGACCTTTCAACCTTTGACGGTACTTTCAGCACTATTACTCCCTCTCTTGACAGTGCTAATTTACTTGGTTTTGTCTCCTATGAAACTGCCATTTATCCTCACCTGGTTAAGGTCTTTTACTCAAACCTTAGGATAATTGACAATGTATTATACTCAGAAGTTAATCAGATTAACATAGTTATGCTTATGGAATTGCTTGGTTCTGTTCTTAAATTGCCATACAATGGGAATAGTTTGCTTGGAGGCATTTCTGATTGGGGTAATTGATTATGCGGGTAACCTGTTTAGTGCAAAACCTTGCCCTAACTACCTTTGGTCACTCCGAGATCCGGAACCACAAAAATCGTCCCCAAGTTAGTGGCTTTCTTGTTGAACAAAGAATCCTCCATTATGTAGTAACTCATACCATTATCCCTAGGAATGGAAACTACTCGGTTATGTCCAAAGATGATAGCTTGGTTCTATGGGCATTGGCAGAACACAAAGAGATTAACTGGCATTGTATGTAATGCATCACATGCATCAAGCTCGGTCTAAGGGCAGTACATTGCCCTATGGTATGCATGTGACCACCATCTTTAAGAATTTCATTTTTCCCTTAGCCAGTGAAGTAAAATGGCCATCCAAAGAAATTGGAAAATTGATTCTGGATGTTTCGCAAAGATGCATATTTTTCTGACGGATGACAACCGGTTTGAGTACGACGTTCCTGAGGGTAACCAAGCTCGAAAAAGATCTGCTCCCTGCTCCACTCCTAGAGCCTCTACCTCTGTTGGCCCTCTCCGAACCCATTCCAGCCTCACATGGACTTGATCATGAGCCGCTTCGATGCCATCAGTGTCTCTATGGCTCAGGATTCTACTTACTTTCGAAGCACCCTTCATCGCTTAGACATGGATATGGGGGCCATTTGCCATCATCTGAACATCCTTCGCTTCCAGTCTCCACCAGAGCCCGTTCCTCTGAGCTTCACTATGCCATCATCTGCGGGACCCTTTTCCAGTCCGATGGCTGTCGATCCAGGTGAGGATGCTGATGATGATGCTGAAGGGACCGCGACCGAGCTGGAGTGATCTAGTCCTAACTGTCCTTGCTGATTAACTCAAATTATTTTGCAAACAACTATTCCCTAACTGCATTTTGAGTTTCTTTTGGTTATTATGGGCTTATTTTGCACTATAACCTCTATGTTAATTGTAACTTGACTAGTACTTATTGCACCTCTACCAACTATGACTTATGTGGTTATTACTAGCACTTATTGCACCTCTATATTAGTATTTCTTGCTTTTATCTCTATGCTTGTTCGACTGATTTGGCATCTGTGGCTATTACTACTGATCTTTTTGATTATGCCAAAAGGGGGGAAAAGGGATTAGGAAAGATAAAGATAAGTTACAGCTTTGAAATTAATTTTTTTTTGAGGGGCTAAGAAAGAAAAGTTTTTTCAAATGAAATGGTTTTCAAATGCATAAACTCAGGGGGAATCATATGTGCATGTACCAAAAGGCTAAATCCTTAATTTTTTGAAAAAGATGCATATAGCCAGGGGGAACCATTGTTATTATTCTTTCTTAACTAATCTCATTGCTTTCCTAAATGTTTGTCATCATCAAAAAGGGGGAAATTGTGAATGCTTATGAAGAAAGTTTTGATGAAGACAAAAGAAGCAAGTTTCCGAGTCAAGGATTTCAAAAAGATCTAGATTTAGAACTTTGGGAATTTGTTAAAGATGCATGAATAATAAATCTCTCAAAGAAGTTTTCTAAGATGGCTCTTACATAAACAAACATTGGTTCTAGCTCTTAAAATATATTAGATGAATCAAAGAATTAGGAACGATAAGTCAAAGAATGAGTTTGGGCAAAACTTGCCAAAGTCAATCGAATGACTCATGAACAAGTCATTCGAATGACATATGAGCAAGTCCTTCGAATGACTCATGAACGACTCATGAACAAGTCATTCGGATGACTCATGAACAAGTCATTTGAATAACCCATGAACAAAAGGAAATTTAATGAGGCATTCGAATGACAAAGTTTTCGTGCATTCGGTGATCTTAAGCAAAGCCGAGACATTTGAATAGATGAGCACTAAACATTCAAATGACCCTGACTAACAGAAGCCTTAATGACTACATTACATAAGTCATTCGAATGAATCCCCATTGGTCATTCAAATGACTCATATCCTAGAGTCAGTAACGGCTAGTACTACAGAGCTGATTTCAAGTGCATTAAATGCACAACGGCTAGGATCATCTTGAGCTCTATAAATGCTCACCAAACTCAACAATTAACGGCTGAACAGTAACTCCATAACATCTAATATTCTCTACATCATTTATTACAATTATTGAGCCATCTTTCAGAACCTAAGAGAGAGTTTTACACACATACACCTATAGGTCTTCAAATTGTATTATCCACTCTTTGAG
>QANU01093779.1:0-49850 GCA_003254905.1 Nissolia schottii | reverse complement strand
ATATATATATATATATATATATATATATCTTGTTTGTATCCTATAAAATTTTGAAACTAGTGTGTGACGTGTTGTGTCATATCCCATGTTTGCTGGCCGTGTCCGTGCATACCAAATTCAAATTTCCACACAAGAGTGGGATAACATCCATCGTGTTTAATCTAGAAAGCACAAACACTTTATGAGATTATTGTGTTCTCATGTTCGACACACTGAGAATACTGACACATGAAGACATCAGACGTGACTGAAACTGTCCAAATAAAAAATTCATAATTAGTTGTGTTCAAGTGTGTCTGAGCTATATTCGAACCTTTTTTCAGTCGTGTTTGTAGTAAAAAAATATTTTAAATATTAAATAATTTATAAAAATATGGGTACTCAAAAAATTAACAAGTATTGACATATTAAAAATATCTTGAATGTTTCATATATTTTAAAAATAAATTGAAAAATATTAAAAATTAGGAGTTTGATTTTAATGAAAGTATTAAGATATTATTATAAATATTTAATTTTATACTCATATATGTTGTGTCATTTTCTGTATAATTTTAAAATTAATGTGTCACGTGTCCGTGTTCGTGTCCGTGTCAATATCAATTCTTCTTAGTGTTCAATACATTAAAGGAAGAAAAATTACAATTGCAGCAGGGATTGTCATTTTGACCTAGAACATCTAGGATAATGGTGCGATGAAGTACATGGTTCCTCCAACTAAACCTCTGAAAAAATTCCATAGATAGTGGAAAAAGCAAAAAAGATATCTCAAAATGGTTGCAATGAACTTGAGTGAGAGAGTAGTTGTTACTATGTTACTTCTTGATAGTGAAAGACGAAGAAGCCCACTTATAAAGAAGGCTTTGAGCTCCCTTGAGTGCAAATCAAAACTAACTAAAATAATAAGGACATTGTTGGCAGAGATATTTCAAAGAAAAGGAATATAGAAGGGGAAAAAAAATAAAAAAGCGTTCCACAATTCCACTTGAGAGTGGTAATATCCAACTTGTTCAATGTAATAATTACGTACACGTGTCTTACCAAATAACCCTCTCTCTCTATGATGTCAACTATGCCCACGGTGCCTCTGTGTCGTTGCGTGTGAGCCTTAGAACTTAACTCAAAACGTACATTCAAAGCATTTAACCTCTTTACAAAACCCATTCCTTTAAATGACATTGTTGTTGCTTTCATGTACCACAAATTCCAACTGTTTGTTTATCTAATTTAATGAACCCGAAGCAGAAGGGATTGGCCTAAAAAGGCAAAACCGCGGGATAAAAGAGAAAGAAAAAAAAGAAAAGAAAAAGAAAATGGCCTTCCTTGGCCCTCTCATTTTCATTGGGGTTTCACTAACGTTCAATGGGGAGCCATTGTAACTCAATAGACAGTACTTATCTTCAAGATTGTTCTTCATTGAACATGTCATGACAAAACATTATGCCATGCCATGCATCAAAATAAACTCTTTTTTTTTAGATAATGCAGATTGAACACAAGAAATAATATCTAAAATTAAAAAGAGTTTAAAAGGAGTAAGAGAAAGGAGAAAAAGACCATAACTAAGAAAGAGAAACTGTTCAATGCATATTGCACACAACAAGTGATACCCAAAATGAAAGAGTTTAAAAGGGTGACTTTGAAGCTTGAGCCATAACCTAAATAAAATAATTTTTTTGTTAATGCACTTGGTTAGGGCTGTCAATACGAGGCTAACCCGTGAGACTAGCCTGTTTACCCAATTAAGAGGTAAACTAAACATATTAAATTCAGTCTGCAAATAGTAAAAAATTCACTTAAGTCAAATTAATTCATTTAACATTAAAATGGACATAACCTATGTATTAGTTTGTTTACCGCATTAAATGAGCAAACTAAGCATATAAAACCAAAGTATAAAATTCAGACCCAAATAATAAAATGTCCACTTAACCCATGAGTTAAACGAGTTTGGCCTAAACAGGTCAAGCTAATCCATCTGACGACCCTAAACTCTGTTGGTTGATGCAAAAGATGCTCTGAGAAAATAAAAATCACGTGTATTTGAGGGAGGAAATTAAATAAGTAAAAAATAATAATAATAAAAACACTAGAAAGCAAATGTTGTCCCCAACCAATGATATTAACGCGGAATAAGAACGCTATTACCATTGCTACCTCAACCAACAAATATGAGCACCCATTTATACATAAAATTAAGATGACATATCAACACACTCAAGTTCTAAATTAACCATTAACTAGAATAAGACAGCTAATAACACTATTAATTCTTTCTCTGGTTAGAGCTTGGTTCACTTTATTGATCATGAATAGATAGAATTCATTCCACATGAGCTTCCCAATTTCAGTGTCTAGCTCCCGCAAATATGGAGCTAGAGCTTTGTACTACCACGGGCAACATTTTCTTTTTTTCATTACAATTAATATTCAAAAAAAGTGGAGGAATAATTGGCAATGATAATGCAAATTTAAGGCAATCAGGAAGATAGTTAAATCATGAAGCGTTTTACTCCTCACCAATAATAATTATGTAAAAATACATGTATGTTGTCCATGATAACAAATTTACAGTTGTAATTTAAGGTCCTTGAGCTTATTTTACCAAAGCAACATAAAGGGAAAATAACGAAAAGTTGGAGCAAACTTGAAATCAAGTCAGTGATGTATAATCATTTTTGTTCCATCAGAAGATCAATAATGATGAAGATTTGCAAGATCCCATACATATGTTGAAACAAAAGTTGGAACAAATAAACACAAATTATATACATTGTTGCAGCATACAAAGAAACCATGCATTACCCCAAAAATTGTCAAAAAGGTGAGGCCACACCTCATATTCAAAAAAACCCAGTGTGGCCATACATATATGGTAGTCAAGTTAACCAGTATTATTCACAACAAACACTACCATACTCAAAATAGGTTCAATGTCTTGTATGTTCACTTCATCCTGCCTAACTCCTTGGCAGCCCTGATATATCTTGTTCGAGCAAATCCACACTGCAATTTCAAGCATAAGAATTGGGCAATTGAAGAACATAACAGAACACATATAAGCATAAAATCAGAAAACAATAGTAATTACTTGATTTAATTAAACAAGAGAAAAGCAACAAATTAAACCAAACAATTTAATTAAACATTGTCACATATAAGGAGATAAATGTGTATATTATTATAACAAAGGGAAAGATACGATAAACAATGACTTGACACTGACATTATTGTTAAAAGACTTAAATCACAATTCAACTCTCGATAAACAGGAAATGACATTATTGCAAGAACATTACTCGAACTATGGATTTGGCAAACAAAAAGTCATCTCCTGGATGAGTGCATTTCAATATGATTGTTATAGATAGTCTAAGATTTAGAATGAAAATACTTGAATAAGAAGAATGGTTAAGAAAACATAGTGAGATATGAAGCAAAAAGTTGTTGCTTACTTTTGGCCACCTTTCAGGCTGTATCTTCAACTGTTACCAACAGGTCCTCTACTTCCCCGACAATTGCATGGTTGGTATAAAGGGCTTCAGTTACAAGTATAAAAATTAGGCAATGGAAGAGGCCAGAACAAAACACAGCTAAGTGCAAAATCAGAAGCCAAAAGTATTACTAACCTTTTGACAATAGGAAATTTCATTGGTTCACCCTCTTCTAAAGCCTGAGCTTGAGCTTCCTGTCTTTAATATAAAAAAAAAGAGCAGTCCTTATAAGTCATAAATTCCACAGCAACCATAGGCACTCATTGGCATACATAATAAATTATATATAGAGAGATAAGAAGTTAAAATCACTAAAGAGATAGTAATATGAAACCTCAATTTCTTTGATTCTACATTGAACGCATCATGATCATTAAGACCACAAATCTCACAGCGAATAATAGTGGCGAATTTAATATTAGAAGTACTTACACCAAGACATAATTCTAAAAAGCGCAGTGACTTTGATAATTTGTGGTTGGAAAAATAATGTCATAGAGCAAGAATAAAAAAGTAATATAGAAAAATTCAATGAAGGTACCAAGAGGCCTTCCATAAATTTCACAGCATGGAACATGTGTTTTATCAGGCATTTGATGGACTCGGGCATAAAAGCACTTAGCGGTTGATAGGTCTGGCTTTTCAAGATATTTAGGCTGAGCCAGGAAATGCAATATATGAAGAAAGCCAAGTCTGTAATAGCACATGCATGAGTCTGGACCCAGCAGTCCAGAAACCTTGTACTGCTCTGCCTGAAAAACAAATATAATGAAGAATTTTTTAAATAAAAGTAATATAACTGAAATAAATCAATACACTAAGATCAAGAAGGTAATTAAACCCTTCTTTTCGAGTATTGCTGTAATGGTCAGTTGCCCATAACGGATAAGGATATTGTTTCTCTAAATACTTTTGTAATTCCATTTCTCTCTGCGCTCTGTAAGCGTATAAAGAACAAATTAATATATTTCTCAAAACCATCATTAAGTAAACGATAATAATAAAAACCTCCCGTTTACTCACTCCAATAGCTCTTAGGGACGTCCATCAAAATGTTTTTGGGCAGCAGAATCTTCAGATCTGTAGGGGTACATAAAAGTAATTAAAATGGAGGTACTAAGAACAAATAAATATAATTCAACAAACTATCATCAAGTAAACAATAAACACCTTGCGTGTGAGGACTCTCCTTACTCTTCAGCATGTCCATCGACAGAAGAAACAGGATTTCCCAACTATTGAATGGTACGTATGAAAGGCTTCAATTATAAGTATATGAATTAGGCAATGGAAGAACGATCAGAACAGAATTGATAAGTGCCCAATTTACACAAAATTGACATATCAAAATGGCTCTTATCTATTATTTTTTAAAAGAATTATCTAATTAAGTCCCCATATTTTGTAGGATTTCTAATATATTTGGAAGATGGATGCAAGCAGTTTAATTAAGGAATAATCCCATAAAGAATGGAAGAAAAGAGCAGAATTGGAAAAGAGCTTAAAAAGAAGATTCTGGACGAAGGCACCGCTCAGCGAGGAACAATGCACCGCTCAGCGCTCAAGGACAAACCGCTCAGCGAAACAACACTTATCTCTCAGCAAAAGTACGTCAGCAAGCCACTTGCACCGACGCCATCATTGAGCCAGCTGGAGCCAACTGGAGCTAGCCAATAGCCATGTACCACGTCGGCACCGCCCTGCAAAAAGCTGTTGAGCAATTAATGAAGATGCGTAAAAGTACAATCGCTCAATGATAGTGCACCGCCGCCCAGCGATTCAGAGCCTATCGCTTAGCGAAGGTACCAAACCCGCTGAGCGATAGACCCCAAAATCTGCCTATAAATAGAGGAGACCGAGGCTCATTCGAACCATCTCATTCCCTCCCCCTCCAAGCACCATTCTTCTTCATTTCTTTCACATTTTAAAAGCTTAGTTTAGTTTAGGTTAGGTTAGGAGCAAAGATGAGGCTTGTGAAGGAGACGGAGATCAAGGAAGCTTAGCGAAGCCATGGCCATGACGGCGTGAGCATGTGTCATGGTAAGTGCCTCAACCTTGCCTCCGAGATTCTCTTGTAAGATGGGTTCCTAACACTCTTTTTGTTGGAATTTTGGTTACTATTGTAGTTTGCTTGTATCCATGTAACTATTACATATGAATCTCTCTTTTTCCTATGATTTGCTTGAATGGTTTTATCCTTAATGCTAGTTTTGTTTAATGTCTTGATTCTTGATTTGGGATTTAGTTACATGAACGAAAGTTATGCTAATTGAATCATAACTAAGTTAAGATCAACGTCATTATGCTTAACTAGATTCTAGACTTGAACGTTGTGAACGAGAGTTACAATCATTAGAGTTTGACTTAAACCATTTCATCTAACCTTGTTACCGTAACTGGAATTAAGGTTAGCCGTTTTAACATCTGGATTAATACTGGTGTACTTTGTTAAGCTTGTGTGTGAGAGCGACAGTTTAACAAAGGAAACCTGTGATATTGCCATGCGCGAAAGTGATGACAAGTTAAGAACTGATGGCGGGCAATCAACGATAGTTCTATGTAATAAGTGACTGGAAGCATGAAACTATGATGTGATTAAAATTCCCAACAAGCTCCGGAACTACCTCTTATTTGTTTCCTATTTACTTTTTATGTCGTTTATTTACTTATTTATTTAAACTTTCAAATTATCAAATCCTTCACTTGATTGTTTAATTAAACGAACTCAAGAACAGTATTTTTGCAACTCTCTGTGGATTCGACTATACCCGACTATACTGCAATCAGATTCCTTTGGAATCTGAAAGCCGTAAAAGTAGGTATATATTTTAATTTGAATGACAAAAGCGCAGATAAGCTTTCTACGAGCTTGGCACGGTTGTGACAAACCTAAGCTGTGTCAAGAGTCGAGAAAGTGGTTATAAAGGCTTTCATCAAGAACACAGCAAGGCATCAAATTAGAAGCCAAAAGTAGTTCTCACTCACCATTTAGCCATTGGTTCACCCCAAGCTCGAGCTTCATCTTTTAGTCTTCAATTTCAAAATAAGAACAAGGCAATTGTTATAAGCTATAAATTCCAAAGCAACCTTAGACACTCATTGGCATACATAATAAACTATAGATACATATAGTTATTATCACTAAAGAGATAGTAAAATGAAACCTGAACATATTTGATCGTGCCTCGAACTCACAGTCATTCATAAGACTACAAAATTCACAGCGCACCATATTGACAGAACTTGTAGATTCTGACAGAGGGCCTTCATGAATTTTGCAGCAAGGCATGTGATGTACATCAAGATATTCATGAACACGTGTAAAAAAGCATTTCTCAACTGATGGGTCGGGCTTTTCAAGAGATTCGGGTTGAGCCATGAAGTACAATATATGAAGAGAGCCAACTACATAATAAGAATACCATGCATCCATATCCAGCAGCCGAGAAACCTTACACTTTTCTTCCTAAGAAACTGATAAGTGCCCAATTTACGCAATTTTGACCTATTAAAATGGCACTTATTTACTTAGGTTTTAAAGAATTATCTAATGAATTCCCCATTTTTGTAGGATTTTAAATATATTTTGAAAGATGGATGCAAGCATAATTTATGAAGAATAATCCCATAAAGAATGAAGAAAGGGAAAAATAGGAAAAAGAGCTTAAAAGAGGAACCAGGCGTGAAGACCGCTCAGCGCAAGTACCAGCTCACTCAGTCCATAAAAGACAAAGACTGCTCAGCGGTTGTACCCTGGCCGCTCAGCATTCTGCTACCGGAGCCACTTGCAGCCGCACATTTATTGCGCCAGCTGGAGCTAGCCTGGCATGGCAGCGCCACCCTGCAAAAGCTGCCGGAGCATTTATTACTCCGCGTAATCATTACGCCGTTGAGCGATAAAGTACAAGCCGCTCAGCGATAACAGCTTAATCATTCAGCAGTGGTACCCAAACCGCTGAGCGATGGACCCAAAATTTGCCTATAAATAGAGGAGGCCGAGCCACACTTCAAACCATCTCTTCTTCCTCTAGAATCCATTCTTTTACACATTCTCTTGTACTTAAAAGATTAGTTTAGGCTAGGAACAAAGAGGAGGCCGGTGAAGGAGCTGGGAGATCGAGGAAGCTTGGCGAACCGCTATCATGACGGCGTGATAACGTGTCATGGTAAGCATCTAAACCTTGCCTCTGAGATTCTCTTGTAAGATGGATTTGTAATCATCTTGTTATTGGGATTTTGATCATTATTGTAGTATGATTGTATCCATGTAACTTTTACATATGAATCTATCTATTTCTTATAATTCGCTTGAATGATTTTATGCCTAATGCTAGTCTTTGTTTAGTATTTTGATTCTTGATTTGGGACTTAGTTGTATGAACGAAAGTTATATTAATTAAGTCATAACCAATTTAATGTCAATACTACTAAACTAAACTAGATTCTAGACTCAAACGTTGTGAGCGAAAGTTACAATCATTAGAGTCGGATCTAAATCATTTCATCTAATCTTGTTGCCATAACTTGAATAAAGGTTAGCCGTTTTAACATCTGGAATAACGCTGGCGTACTTTGTTAAGCTCGTGTGTGAAAGTGACAGTTTAACAAGGGAAACCTGTGATCTTGTCATGCGCGAAAGTGATGACAAGTTAAGAACTGGTGGCGGGCAATCAATGAAATGATAATTCTATATAATAAGTAATTGGATGCATAAAACTATGATATGATTCAATTCCCAACAAGCTTTCGGATCTACCTCTAATTTGTTGTCTATTTACTTTTTATGTTGTTTATTTATTTATTTAACTATCAAACAAATTATCAAACTCTTCACTTCATTGTTTAATTAACTAAACTCAAGAATGGTAATTTTGCAACTCTCTGTGGATTCGACTATACCTGACTATACTGCAATTGGATCCCTTGTGGAACTGAAAGACGTAAAGTAGGATATATATTTAATTTGAACGACAAAAGCGCAGATAAGCTTTCAACGAACTTGGCACAGTTGTGGGAAACTAGACTATGTCGAAATTAGAGAAAGTGTAACAATAGGCTTTCATCAAATTTGGCACCGTTGCCGGGGAATGGAACTGTGTCATGTGTATGAAGCCTTAGATAACATGTAATTTGGCTTTCATCAAATTTGGCGCCGTTGCCAGGGAACAGAACTGTGTCATGTGTATGAAGCCTTGGATAACATGTAAATAACATGTAATTTGGCTTTCATCAAATTTGGCGTCGTTGCCAGGGAACAGGACTGTGTCCTGTGTATGAAGCCTTGGATAACATGTAATTTGGCTTCCATCAAATTTGGCGCCGTTGCCGAGGAATTGCGTCAAAATTACATAGCTTGAGTTTTGTTTAGTTAAATAATTGTGAATATCTGTAAAATATTGCATCGTCCTTATTTTCATTATTTTATGAACTTTCTTGTATTTTGAGAACTCTTGTTCTAATCTTATTGGCTAGTGTACATTTATTTAGCTCTTGCGAGGTAAGGCTTCAAAAGATCAATTATTATTTGACCCCGAGATTGAAGCTACTTCAAGGAAAAACAGTAAAAAGAAGAAAAATCAACTAACCAAACAAAGAATGGAGGAAGAAGCAATTTTCTCATCAACCTCTTCAACCAATCAAGAAGAAACCATGGCTGGCACAACTAGAGCTGGTGAGAACATTGGAGCTGGCAACACTACAGGAGCCAGTGATAATAAGGGTTTTGTAAACTTTACCCCTAGAAATATTATTAGGATGAGAAGAACAACTGGAGCTCAAAGATAACCTCAGATGCAACCTGGTCTGGTACAATTATTATATGCTGACCCGTTTGCAGGTTTGGATCATGAGGATCCTTATGCTCATTTGGCGAAGTTCTACGAACTCTGTGGGACCGCAGGAATGCCTGAGGCGGACGAAGAATCTATCTTTTTAAGGATGTTTCCCCTAACGCTGATCGGGAAAGCTAAAGAATGGTTGTTGGATCAACCACAACATATCTTGTCAAACTGGGATCGACTGGAGGAGAAGTTCTGTGTGAGGTACTTTTCTCAGTCCAAATTTATGGATTTAAAGACTGCAATTTCTACTTTTGTGTAGGCACCCAAAGAAAGTCTTTGTGAGGCCTGGGAGAGGTACAAATCCATGCTGAGAAAATGCCCCAATCATAAAGCGTTAGGGGATTAACTAGCCAAACATAAAGCGAGCAAAACCTAACGCTACCAAAACGTCACGGGTGATTGGCCAAGGTAAGTTGGGGCCCTATCATGGCTCCTTTGAGTCGTCATCCAAATCCTCCTCCAGGTCTTCGTCTTCGTCTTCTTCCTCCTTCTCCTCCCCATCCCCCTCCCTGGAGTCCGCCTCCATGGGGTCTTTGCTTTCGGGGGAGTCGAGGCTAGATGCATTGTAACATCCTGTTTTTCCCCTTAGAGAAATATTCACAAGAATAAATATTAAATAATTCTTAATATATGAGTAGAGGGCTAGGATGGGAAATTCTTAGGTCAAATGTCCATAGAACATAGGGTGAGTCGTTGCGCAAAATTTCGTAGACGGCCGAACGATGATTGTCTGCCGTTGGCATTTTTCACCGTATAAAAGGTATTTGTGAAGAATACTCCTCCGGAGAAAAATTCACAAATGCCTTTAAATAATCTTAGTCCCATGTTAAGGAAAATTAGAAGATCGCGATGGTATGATTAGACTATTTTTCGGACGACCGTATGCGACGTACCGGGACAGTGAGCGATCAAACACGAGCAAAACAGGACTGGAAGAAGTCCAAAATTGGCAAACAGCACGTGGGAAATCTGATTTCCAAGAAAAATAATAAAAAATTCAGTTGCTATTCATTGATTTGACTCTTTAATTATCTTTGTAATTAATTAATTAAATAAGAAAATAAGAAATGGCAAAATGGTAAATATGAGGAGAGGTAAAAGAGTAATTTTGGGCTTTAAATAGCCATTGCCATTCAGCCGTTTTCACTAAAATTCTCTTCCTAGCCGAAACTCTACTCGTGTGCTTCGCGGTTACCCTGGCTGACGACTGACCGAAGCTTGGATGACGCTTGGTTCTTGGAGAGCAACCCTCTTCCACTTTCTTCATCACCCTACAAGCTCTAAGGAAGTGGGTCACTTAGGCTTTTACTCACCTCCTTGTTGCTCTTGAGTTCTTGGTTTGAATATATGTGTGTAGGTGTGTTTGTGATAGTTTGTGAAATTGTTAGGAATTATTATGCATGTAGATGTTAGGCTAGATTTTGGTGGGTTGTGATGGATGGAATTATGTGGAAATAACCTTGAGAAATCATGAGAAGAAGGAATGGAAAGAATGGAAAGAAAGGTGGCCTAAGCTCATGAAACAGGTTCTGGTGTGTCTAGGGCACTGAGCAGCCTGGCCTGACACTGAGACTTGTTGCATGAGGGGTTACGTGGTGAACAAGTTTAGGGCAAGGTGCTGAGAGACATAAATAGGGCGCTGAGTGGTCTGCCCTGGATGCCACATAGGTTGTATAAGGATGACTCAAGACTCAAGGGAGCCAGGTCAGCGCTGAACGGCCAAGCTTTGGCGATGAGCGACCAAAGGCGTTGAGCAGACAGACATGACGATGAACGGCCTGAGAACCCTAAGGTACTGATTAGACTTGCCCAAGTGGCTAAGATGTTGTAATTAGTTCATGAAGCCATGTAACTCCATTTTCATCACTGGAAGCCACCTAAGAATGATGAGATATGAAAAGATTACGAATACCAAGCAGTGCATGCATCATGAGGAACGATGGCCGTAAGGTTTAGGGCCACTGTAGAGAACTAGTATCAACTCACCTAATGTCCAAAGATGATAACTGAATATAGGAAACTGGTGATATCTTAAGAAGGCCCGACCACCAAGGGTCGGTGTACCTTAAAGAAAAAACGTAGTTATGTAATAGAAAATCCCTTTCTTGGCACGTCACACTAACAAGCCCCTTACTAGTCCCACAAGAGTGACTAGTTTATGATAATGACACGCAGGCTTAGACCTGGACACGGGTTTCAACCGGGTGAGAGAACAGAAAGTAAGGAAAGAAAGTAATACTTGAGCTTTTATGTCATGACATTTAAAAGACGAGTCAGATGCCCCCAGACATGGTATAAGTACATCCCCAGCATAGTGTAAACTACGCCCCCAGATGTGGCGAAAAGGATCCCTAGCCGTGGTTCAAATAAAGAAAGAAAGATATGCCCCCAGACGTGGAGTAAGAAAGAAAAAGAGAGATCTTGTCCCCCAGATTTGGACAAGCGAGCCCTCATTTGCCAGTGTTACCACCAGGGTACACTCCTGCCATTCTATCGGCTGAATGATTGTAAGCGTGTTGTGGCTGTGTGGGGATGACGATCCCGCAATCAATAAGAGAGCAGGGCACCCAGTAACCGAAAGGCAGCCACAGGCATGTAAGAGACCCCCTAATCCTTCATGCATGATATTTCTATGATGATTAAATAATTGTATGGCTATGAATCTATTATATAACCGTCCATCAGACACGCACGCGACGGTCTAAGTAGCACGGCGAGTAACAGGAACAAGCGCGAACACCTAGGTAAGTTAAAGACTAGAGACCCCTTTCACCTGGTAGGTAGGTAAAGCTGCTCAGGAGTTTAGGAAAGATAATAATCAGTAGGGGTTAAATGCATGTATACCTAGAAATCTCCTGAGTGGCCTGAAGCATAATTGAGTAATCAGACCTCGCCACCCTATAGTTATCCACTGGGAACCACAAGTTCTCACCCCTACTCACTTATGACTTCAGGAGAGTACGAAGAGCCTTCCACCGAAGAAGTGGCGGGTTCTCTACAGCAGGTATAGGCACAGGGACTTCGAGACAGGGAAGAGGCAGAGATTTGGATGTTCTGCATTGTGGACAGCCCCAACCCTCTCAGAACAGCACCACTAGCACCGGCCTGATCGGGATCCACCGATGATGTTCCCCGACCGAGTGACATGGATGCGGTAAAGCCTCCCCCCTATGAGAAGGATGTGGAGATAGATCTGAACTCCTGAACGCCACGACCCCCATCCTCGGTCCGCCGCCGAGGAGCCAGGATGAGAGTCGCCTGTACCTATCGCCGCCGGTTCACACCTCGCACCCACGACGCCGAGGCAGGTCTATCCACCGTCCCCCGGGACTTGCCGGCCATACCAGAGACACCTCCAACTGAGGAGGAGAACCCAATGACCGAGGACTCCATGGAGGCGGAGGATAGTGAGGACAAGGATGAGAAGGAGGAGGACCCAGATCCCGAGGAGTGAGGTCGGCACCCATGACTAGCCATGCCTTCCCTGACCTTTTCATCAACCCCTGATGTTGCCTTTTTGTAGTGGATATGGATGTAGTTATTGACAGATGTGTAATATATATGTATGAATTTTATGCTTTGTAGCACTCGTAGGTTCTGACTTGTACAGACACTGCTCATGTATATTTGGGATACCTATGTACATTATTGACTGATGTACCCCACTCTGTTCTACTTGTATGTGTAATTATTTACTTTACCACTTTCCCGTTATTCGTATCTATTGAGCATATGGTATAGCTCCCATGCACATGGCTCCTAGTTGAACAGAAAAAGTAACTGTGGAAAAAAATGGTCAATATTTTCGGATTACTGCACTATTTTCCTCAAATAACTAGGGGCTATGAGTACGCCCACACAACGAGTGGAAACCTAGGGGGGCGTAGATTATGACTTAAGCATACGCTGCTAACCTAGGGTGTTACATGAATCATCCTCCATCTCATCTTCTCATAAAGTCCGTGGGGGTGAACCAGTCTTAGTGGGTCGTCAATGGCCCTGCTTCTGCTTCATGGATTTGCGAAGCGAGCTGACATTAGAAAGGCGGACATACTCGTTTCCTTGCTCCGCGATGGTAGAACTACGGTTGATGTGGAGGTGGCAAGGAATTTGGGTCGACCTCTACATCTTTATCGTACCGAGGGAGCTCGTCCTTGTCAATGTCACAGAGAATTGGTGTGGCGGGTGAGGAGTCAAGACTCGTGGGTGGACTGCAAAGGTGTGCGAGTACTGACTGAAGGGGGCGTGGGGCTCTAGTCGAGGTGTACATGCAAGTCTCCGTGACGACCCGCGTGACAGGGTCACGCTGCCTAATCCTTCCCTACAATACTACCCACTCCATCGAAGGGTTACTCATCAAGGCTACCTGGAATCATGAGCGAGTGGGGGTGAGAACAATGCGTCCTCGGCGGGAACTCTAAGCCGTTACGAAGCTGGATTAACTCGATTATGATCCAGGCCGCTTTGGAGGTCTCTAAGTGTCATGCACAGGAACTTTCTTACTCTTTATTTTATTCTTTCCTAGTCCAGAGCAGCTTTATCTATGTTACTAGGTGTCAGCAGTTCTAATCTTTTACCTTAGGCTTAATCGCGCTTCTATTTACTTATTCGTATCATATACATAGCGTATAGCGGGGAGAGGCTGTCTAAAACCTAAAGCCTTATTTACCTTACATACGTTCATCACATAAATATCATGCATGGAGGAACAAGGGTTCTCTAACATGCCTTAGGGCAGCGTCCTTCTCATTACTTTATGCCCATCACTCTCCTTCGTAGTCCGTGGGACTGTCGTCCCCTTACAGCTACAACCTACTTTGTTTTTGTCGCCACCGACCAGGTTGTGTTGTTACCTGAGTGGTAGCTAACCACAGATGCATGAAATCATACTTCATCGCGCGGGTATAGGGAATTGATTATTCTCCTTGCGGAATGGTGATGGGGTCCACCCTTACAGTGACACTAGGAGTGGGCTCGTTACTTCAAACTTCTTCTTGACTTTCTTTGGGTCCACACTTGGCGACATACTTTCCTTTTTAACGTCATGACGTAAAAGCTTATACTTTACATTAGTTTCTTTCTTTACTTGCTTGGGTTAGGACGAAACCTGCATTCAGGTCTATGCCTGTGTTTCTTGATCATAAAACCAGTCCTTCTTGCTGGACTGGCAAGGGGCATGTCATAATTGACCTGCCAAGAGAGGGGGATTCCTTATTATATAACTATGTACTTTCGTCAAGGTACACTAGACCCTCTGTGGTCGGAACCTTCTTAAGATCTTACATGTTCCCTAGGGTTCAATTATGATCTTTGATAGAGTTAGGTGATAACTTCTAGTTATCTATGGTCATCCTAAACCCTAATGACAATTGAGTCCTCATCATGCGTATTTATCAGTATAAGAGTACATGTTTTGTCTTATCTTTCATACACGTGCGTAGGATAGGGTTGATCGAATAATGTGTCTCGGTGAAACACTTCTCAGCCACTAGGCAAGGTTAGTTAGTGCCCTAGGATCTTCCAGACCACTCAACGCCTTGCTTAGGCTGCTCATCGCCCTCAGAGCACTCCTAGGGTTCCTAGCCATCCTTACCTAAGTTTGCATGGAAACTCATGGTTCAGGCCGCTCAGCACCTCCTTAGGGCCGGTCAGCACCCTGGACATGAGATTCCTTCACCACGTGATTTTTCACTAGCCATGCATGTTGTGATTGCTGAGATTGCTCAGGCCACTCAGCAGACTGCTTTGGCTATCAGCACCCTGGGCATTTTCAGAACCATAACCTCATGGTTTTTGCCCTTTTTCCCCTTTCCTTCAAAACCATTTTCATGAACTCTCCTTAGGGCTTCACCACATGATTCCATCAATCACCATCCCTCTAGTTTCAACCTCAAAGATCAAGTTACATACAAGCAACACTTCACCACATAATAAGGTTACATAAAGCCATATACACACATATTATCACACAACTATTCAAAGATCACAAAGGAGGTGAATGAGCTAAGGTTACTCACATCCTAAGAGTGTTTTTGTTGATGGTGAGGATGGTGAGAAGGTGTTCCCAAGAGTATGTAGCTTGTCCTCACCAGTTTCCGGCTTCGGCAGCGAAACAGTGGAGCGCACGAACGGAACAAATTTAAGTGAGCTTAAGGAATAAAACACAAAGAACTCAAGGAAACCATGAGGGCTATTTATAGCCTCAGGTGCCATGTGGAAATTGGCCAAATTTTGGCTAATTTTCATTTTTCAAAAATACATAAATTTTCGATAATTATTATGTCATGGATAGTGACCTATTATGGATATACTTCTTTGACCATTGACTTTGCTTGGTTGGATTTGTGAGAGAGAGTGTGTGTGTGACATGAATGGCCTAAGGCCTTTGGCCATGTGGCCCAATTTTGGGTTCTGTTTGATCGTGTTTGGTGCTGTTCGGGAACTTCGCGTACGGCTGTCCAAAAAATATTCCAGACATACCATCGTGATCTATTAATTTTTCCTAACATGGAATTTAAGTCAACCTAAGGCATTCGTAAATTTAGTTTCAAAAGAGTGTTCTTTACGGATCCCTTTGATACATCGTTAAATCCCAGTGACAAAAGGCAACTAGTTCAGTGTTTGCGAAACTACGAACTATTGCTAAGGAAAAACAAGATGTTTCATTTCACCCCCTTAGAAAAATTTCGCCCATGAAATTTAAGTATAAAGTCCTTATGTACTTTCGAAGAGTTCGGGATAGGCACTTCTGATGTTTGACTCCAGCCCCCACTTCTGGTCTTCGCATGCTCCATTCCCCCATAAGATGCGCACCATTGATACTTCTTTGCTCATTGTCTTGCGAATCTTATGGTACGACCTTCTGAGGTATCATGGGTAAGGAAAGATCTTCCCTTAACTGTACTTTATCAAACTCAAGTACATGATCAGGAGATACGAAAGTCCTTACTAATTATTATCATTCATCCTAGTCTTTCATAATGAATTTCACAAGTAGAGGAATTTTAAATTTTTCAAATATTTTTATTCAAGTATTTCATATACTTTAAAAGAGTGAATTTCAATTTCTTTTTCTTCATAATGAATTCTCAAGCTCTACCACCATTCATTATCTATTACTCATTGTTCATTGCTAGCAAGCCACCTCCAAATGCCAGCCAGCCCAATCGTCGGTCAAACCACACCAATAACCAACCAAAATCCCCCTAAACAATTACATTATCCAAATAAAGTAATATAATTATCTTATTCAAACATTAAAAAAGAAATTAAAAAAAATTAATTGAATCATTCAATTTCTCTTACATTTCAAAATTTCTACAATTTAAAAATATTCCAACCAAACACAACCTTGTACACTATCAATTCTCCGAGTACTAATTTTCGTATATTCTTGGTTGGCTTACTTATAAATGCATGCATCAACGTTTCGTATTAATTTAGATTTCTCCTTCACCCTCCTCCAATCTCTCCAGCTAGGTGAAGGGATATCACTTTTATCAAAAGAAAAATAGAGTATAATTCGACGCCGAAAAACATTGGCATGCCATTATCATAACTCAAAACTATCAACTGTAGGACATGTCATTATCATAATCATCATCGTCGTCAGAGTCCTCGTCGCCATTAACTTTATTGGCATAGAATACATCATCATCGTCATGTTCGTCATAGTCAAAAATTTTAGGATCTGCACTTTCTGTGTCACATTTGACATCAAGAACATGATGGGAGGTCCAATCAGGAGGAAAGGTCTTTTGTAGGGCTTCCGTGAGTTCCCCTCCCGTCCTTTCAATCTTCCGCAAACACTTTGACCAATATACTGCAGTTCCCATGTCCACGGTCATCTCAAATTCAATCATCTCTCGGCATATCGACAAGAGTCCGCTGTAAACGTATTCTTGAGCAAAGGTGGCCCTTGACAGCAAAGATGTCATGAGACAATGGTACACTGCTTTGTCTGGCTTCAATCCAGCCGCTTTCATCTCTTCAAAGCACCTCAAAGCCTTCTCCGGAAAAGAGGCGCGCGCCCACCCATGTATTAGAGTTGTGAAGGTTTTGAGGTTCGGCTTTATGCCGGATGCTTCCATTTCTTGGATAACTTGCGTCGCTTTCTGGCAGGGGGCAAAAAAAAAAACAATCCTTTTAGGTGATGTAAATAAACAAACTAGAGTGCTTTGACGCAAATCTTACAATCTTGAAATCAAAACCATGCGTGATGCTCCAGCAGCAGGATGATAAGTGTTATGAAAATCATTTGCACAAACGATGCACGCAGAAAGAATTGAAATAAGATGCGTCACTACAAGCACTGTTTTCCCATAATCACTAATTTAACAAAAACACTAATAAATTATATTTCTCATCAAACACCATACCTGCATATCACCAGCTTTACAACAAGCATTTATAAAAGAAGTGTAAGTATGGATGTCAGGTTGAACTTGTTCGTTTCTCATTTGTTGCATCAGGTCTGCAGCCTCCCAAACATCACCTCTCCGAGCCCATCTGAAAATATTGAGAAATCGAACGGTGGAACACGTGAACGGAAGTTACTGAGAGATTTATACACAACCAGCCAGCCGCGGCTCAAAATTATACAAATAACAGATGTGAGATAAAAGTGAACACTTGGAATTTAATTCTCCTAGATGTAAATTATTCATACCCATCAATTAGTATGTTATAGACAAAGGTGTTTCTAGGAATCTTCCTTGCGCTCATTTCTTTTGTGACTGCAAGGGCGCTCTGCATTCTGCCCGACTTGCAGCATGCCTTCAACAATGCCTCGTAAGTATATACATCAATTTCCAGGCCCTCATTTTTCAATTTCGTGAAGTACTGAAAGGCCTTTTCAGTGTCACCCAGTGAAGCATAACCATGCATGAGAGTTGTATACGTATGTTCATTTGGGCTAACGCCTGCCAGATTCATTTCATCCAATATTCCCACAGCCTTCTCCATCTACAAGAAATGCAACATAGTTTACAGAAAGTGTTAATAAATAAATGTGTTGAGTGAGGAGAACAAATCAACAACTAATTCTAAAGTTCCTAAAAGGGAAAGCAGATTTTGCTTATATGATAAAATACAAAGGCTTCAACTTTAACATGTCTACGTGTCATTCAAGTGAAGAGGGAACGGAAAACGTACAAGACCCCAAAGAAAAAATATTTTAAGTGGTGAAAAATGTTCAACTGGGAGAAAGACTGCTCGCTCCTAACTGCCCGCATACACTGCAGCACAAGTAGACTAAGCCAATAACAAATTGACACTTCCAACATTTTAAATATAACAATTGAGACAAAGACATTTATTTATTTATTTAATGTACAATGATCTCGTCAATGTGCAACGGGGCTTAGTCTACACTAGAATTTCTCCTGACAATGTCGATAGAAAATAATATTTTCTAGGATAAGAGTGAAGTAGCACAGAAACACTGGACAAAGCTCAGCTAATAACGTCTACCCAGTGTCTTTTGTTTTTTCTGCTCCTCTCTCTCTTCCCCTTTTTAGTGTTTGTCTGCTATGTTCTCTACTGTTCCAGGAATGCCTATCTTTCCTACTTCTAATTTATTGAAAACACGAATAATTGTATATGGACCTAATAAAAGGTAATAACAAATCGAACAAAAGCATTTGTTAAAGAATTATAATGTCTTTAAATCCTCATAATAATTTGTGTATACACAAGTTATTCATTTTTCCACTTTGGAAGCACAAATGAATAAATATATAAAAATAAGAAAAAATAGATAGAAGCAAACCCATGCAGTTTGTGTTTCGGGTATTTAAGTAGATAGAAAAAATATATAAAATGTGTCAATCAACAATTGTTTGTCAACCACAGGTTACCTGGCGCTTTTCAACAAGACCAAGAATAAGAGCATTATAAGTGTGTACAGTGGGAATGCAACCACTCCTCCTCATCATATCAAAAACCTCCAGGGCTCTCCTCATCTCCCCAGCTCTTGCAAAGCCATGTATAATGGGCAAAAACGTGCGAGTCGTTGGTCTATGCCTCTCCTTCTGCATTTGCTTCACAATAGAAATGGCACGATCCATATTACCCATCCCACAGAAGGCTCTTACGATGTTATTGTATAGTATCACATCAGGCTTCAAACCATCTTTAGTAATGTCTTCAAAAATGGCAAATGCATTCGCCCAATCTTTTAACTTCATGAATCCATTGATCAACATAGAGTAGGTTTTCATGTTATGTTTTATGCCAGCCATTTTCATCATTTTGCTAATCTCCAATGCTTTAGAAACTTTTCCTATCTGAAAAGGAAAAAGATAAAATAGATTTTGTGTAAGACAGCAAGCCAAAATTACTTTGGTGGGGAGCATACATTTGTTGGCATGCCCAAAATTACATTCCCCACTTTTTAACATGATGGTACCAAAAGTAAGCGTCACGCTGTAACTACAATGAGACTTGAAGAATCACATTACGTCACAAGCAACGATAGACGTTACGTTTTGAATCTCAAGGAATTAAAATAAAAATTTATAACAATAAAAAAGCCATTGAGTTGTTACCATAATCTTGGACGTGCAGGTGTTTCGTTGGCTGCTAACATGTATGTCATGTTTTGATTTCATGTGTTAAGCAAGGAATTTTGTCCCAAATTCAATGGATTAACATTCAAGTCATGATATTTCAATTAAGATGGGATACCTGAAGTCTTTAAAAATGTTCTGACCAAATTTGATGAGTTGAGGAGGGAAAACTAGACAACTAGACATTAAAGCACTAGAGGGCAAGAAGAGGATTTCAACATGCCCATTGGGACCTATCATAAGGGCAAGAAGCAAAAAGGCTGAAAAAAAAAAACTTTGGAAACTGGGAAAGATCAATTGTGGTAGAGATGCATCGAGAGTGGGTCAAGATCCCAAGTGGCAACTCTGTTCAACCCAAGATATTATTAATTTCTGTGAATTCGGCTTAGAAACTTATCCAGACCATATCAGGTCATACTCTTATTTTAATTGTGTCTAGTTTGATTAGTTATTTAGAACAACTAAACTTGTTTTATTTTATTTAGCCCAGACTTCTTGTTTTATTCAGGGTAGTCAATCCCATGGGATCCCGGTGATATCCCGTTATCCCATTCCATCCTAGGCCCTCTCTGAGGTGGGAACGCTGTTTTGTCCCAGATTTTCATCCCACCAAATCTTGGCTAGGATCCTAGTAAATCCCAACAAATCATGGCCAGGATCCCAACTATCTCGGATGGAATGGTGATTTTTGTGGAATATTATTTTTTCTTCTGTTTTTTGATTTAGTATAGGGGCATACAGGTCTTTTCTCATGTATTAATTTGTTAGAGTTGTTTTACCTTTCAATACTTCACACAAAGCCTTTTGCCTTTTCACTCCACCGCCTCTGTCTTTTGTCCTGTCATTTTGTTTAGATTATTAAACTGGTGTTGATTGCGTGATTCCTGAGTATGGAACTTGGAACTATGGATTATTTTATGACTATTGATTAGTAATGATGAATGAATGAGACGATGAGCTTAATTTTGGATTTTTAACATTTATATGCATTTTGTATACATTCATTACATTTCAAATAATTTTGTATACTTTGCCATCTCGGCCATCCCATCCCACTGTCTCGTGGAATCCCTCGAATAGGCCAAGAACTGTGATTGACTACCTTGGTTTGACTTTAATTTATTCAGCCCAATCCTTGTATCTTACTGGGCCTAGGTTTAGTTTAAGTTTTAACATAACGTAAGAGGTTATAAATACCTCATAAACAAGTTCAACCAACAACTTTGATGAAGGATAATTTCAGATTTGTTTTCTCTTAAGAAAATATTGTGTGCAAGGTGAGTGATTTGCTTTACTTATTACATCAAGAAATTGAGTAATCTCATTCTAAGATATTTTCCTTTGTGATATTTCTTCATCCCAATTACCTACATTTCTAAGAAATGGTTTCTTGGGGATTTTCATAGGGAGGGTTTTTATCTTATTGGTTTTCTCTATATCAAATTGTGTGTAGGGTTTCGGGATCATACCCTTGGATTTCCACATCAAAATTAAAAGAAACGAAGGAGTTTAATGTCTTAGAACTTTTGTGTGTTCAAGGTGAGTGATTCGCTGTACTTGTTGCACAAGAAATTGAGTAATCTCATTCTAAGGTATTTTCCTTTGTGATATTTCTTCAATTTCTGATTCCTTATCCCAATTACCTACATTTCTAAGAACTAGTTTCTTGCGGATTTCGTAGGGAGGGTTTTTATCCTATTGGTTTTCTCTATATCAAAGTGTGTGTTGGGGTTTCAGGATCATATCCTTGGAGTTCCGCATCAAAATTAGAAGCAACAAAAGAGTTTAATGTCTTAGAACTTTTGTATTTTGCCTAGAGAATAATTCATTATAATGAAAACTGATCATGTTTCTACCATAGCGCAAAGATCACCATAGAGGATTGAGAATTGATACCAGGGATTTGTATTGGCAGAGACTCATTTAAAAGAACGATTAATAACTATCACCTCTCCACTTGCAGGAGTAAGACTGCATACATCTACCCATTCCAAACCCCACTAGATGGGAGCCTCGTACACTGGACCACCCTTTTTTTGAAGCACTATAGCAGTGGGAATAATAGTAGTTGTGGCACACGAACAATAGCAGTTGTACAAAATTTAAATTTTTATTTTTGTTCTTGAAGATGTAAATTGTGTGTACATAGTGTTGCTGGGTTTATGTACCTAAGCACCTATTAAACCTAAGAACTTAAACAATCCGGTCACACTTAGGTGTTGCACTGCTCTTATATTTTACATAAACTCAACATGGGATCAGTGTGTGTTAGAGCTACTTGCAGAGGGTTAGAGCTACTTGCGCTTTCAGTGCCTTCTCAAGTACCAGAGATGGAACAGCAGAATATTTAAAAGAAAATCAAAAGGCCGTTGAGAGAAAGGAGACCCCAGTGAAGTCGACTGCTGGTTGGGAGGAAGATGAAGTTGGGTAGCGGAAGAGAAGGAGATCCGTCACATAAAAATTGGCTGCTGAAGTTTCTGCCCATCCAGAAATCAAGCAATATAGAGTGGAGGAGGTGGTGGTTGACCATTGCATCCTGAACTCCAATCTGGTTGAGGATGATTGTAGGAGAGGAGAGGGAAGTGAGTCAAATGGGAAGGAAATAATAATGGAACCATTGCTGGAAGAGCTTGAGGCCAATAAGATGGTAAAGGAGATCAAGGTTAGATGAAGTGGGCAATGTGACTCTGGATCACTGTCTCCCGTATCCATAGTCGATTGAGATGAAAGGGAAGGCAGAAGAAGCAAAAGAAGACGAGATCATGACATCAAGGAAAGGACCACAGTTTCGGCCAAGAGCTGACGAGCGAACGAGAAGGAGGCCAATCTGTTACCAATGGTGAAGCAAGGACAGAGACACCCCACAATGGACAGAGGAGTTTGGAGCCAGTTATCCTGCCACTGCTACCACCTGAAAATGGAATTTGCAGAGGTTTTTCTCTGGTAGATATGTAGAGAGACTGGTATGCCTTGTTGCATGGACAATATCTTAGGGCCTTCATAATTTCTTTCACTTTTTTACTTGTGAGGATAGTTTATCCTCCAACTTTGTAATCTTTTTTTTCCCGTCAATAAACTACTTTCTCTCTTTTATTGGCATGACCTATATGATAGGAACTTTCAATTGCAAGAAGCCTACATTTCTAAGATCAGGCAGTAATGTCCTAAAGCAAGAGGTGAACTAGATAACATAAATGGCCAAGTTAATGCAATACATAAAATATAGTTTACCTTGGTGTAAAGATTAATAAGACAACCATAGCTGATAACTGAGGGAGAGAAACCACATTCCTGCATCAAAATAAAGAATGTTACTGTTTTATTCAATGTCAAATGCACAACAAACAGTTTTAAGTCTTTTAGATAGCTCATCCTAGTATATCGAGCTGACTAGGTCAGCAACATATTAACAGCTAAATCAAGTAAAAGGGGTACAAATCTCAATCAAAGAGATGACACTCCCATCCTAAGAACTAGTTATATACTTCTACATGAATTCATGCTAATTTTTTTTTTTTTTTTGGGATAGAAATAGAACTTTATTGAAACAAAGAGAGAATTACAGAAACTGAGGAGGATGAGTAACCTCCTTGAGCAAAAAGAACAAAAGCGGAGGAAAGAACAGGCAAAAATCAATGTAACAAAGCTTTGCAATCTCTCAAACATATATCTCGACTATAATTAATTAATGGAAAATGTTTATTATAATTATTTCGATAAAAAAAAATATTAAAAAATACTATTAACACCTGCATACTGGAAAAGAGAAATATGCATCAAACACAAGTTGGAAACGTGAAAAATTGATTCTATCTGGAATTGGCTCAAAATAACTTGAATTACCTCAACCAAAAATAGAGTATCCCGTGCTGGAGGTGGGTCAAACTGACGGGAAGTGAGCCAAACAAGGGAATCACAAGCAAACAGGGTCAACTGTGGCATATCAGTGGCTGAAAAGTGAGAGAGAGAGAGAGGGGGGGGGGGGGGCGGGAAAGCCTACCTGTGATGGTTATAGGTGACCAGAGGTGTGCCATCACACGCTGGCACGAGGACCAGCCACTGGAGATTAAAGCATGTGGCTGGTTTCAGGGGAGACTTTAGGTCCTAAGAGATCGCCCATTGGATACTGAGAAGGTGGAGAAATGGAGATCATAGCTAGCCACAGTTGGAAAGTATAACACGCTGAGGAAGTGAACACATGCTTAATGATGAAATGCCTAAGGGTTTTAGGCAGAGGAGGAGAAAAAGAATCGAATAGTGAATAATATGAAATTGATAATGATTTGATGTTTTGCAATGTGATACAAAAGAGAAACATTAGCCCCCTATTTACGCAAGTAGTAGAGGAGGAAACCAATTATGAAATATAAAGAACATACAAATGACTGCTGTGATATCATCTAAGATACTCTACAATGTCTAAGGTACAATTAGGATAGATCATGATAGATTACCTACGTGGATAACATATTTAAATTACCAGGACAAGATGGAAAAGACAGAGAGAATATATATATATATATATGAGATAAAAAAGAGTATTTTATTAAGATGGAATACAGAGAAATATAACGACGAGATCCTCTTTACAAAAATGAGAACTAGCAAAAGAAAAAACTATCAGAAAAGCAAAGCTTTCTGATCTCTCAACATATCTAAGAGTGATCTCTCTCTAAAGGGATCATATGATGATATGAGGTGTTGAAATATCTGACACAAAACAGTAACCTAAGACTTGTATTTACACTAATGTTCTATGTACAGTACAGTACTGCAGTGCAACTAGTACATGCCTGGAGAACAACACAAATAAACTCCTACAAAAGCATGTGAATATTCAAACAAAAGATGAAACCAAGAGGAAGTTTTGCAATATTGGGACAGATCCAGACTGGAGGGACACAAAGGAGAAACAGACAAGTTCTATCAAGTATTTCTCTATGAGCAGTGTTTGAAACAGCTTTCAAAATGGAAGCCATCAATAAAAAGAGGATGGGAAATTCCATCCAAAGAGTTCTGAAGGATTTCACGAAGATATATTATCATTATTAAGATAAAATTGCTAGAAAGTTCCAAATCAAGAAGAAAGCAAAAGTATAGGCCCAAAAAACAGGAAGCTAAGAAACTTCACTCCTGCAAGGATAATCCTACATAAAACCTGTACTTTTAATGTTAGAAATTCAAGTCCTTCTGTGGAATCTGTAATTTTTATGTTAGAAATTCATGTTTAAGTCCATCTGTGGTCTACAATGTTCTGGAGTGGGACATTTTCTTGTTAAAGAGAAACAATTGTTGAAAGCACATAACATAACAACTACAAAACCAATCCTATCATATCATCACAAAGAAACCTATCAACAAGCTATACCTTAAGTCTGTCAAACACAATCAAGCATTTCTCTTCATTGCCAATCATTGTATAACCATCCATCATGGTATGATATATGTCAATGCGAGCATCTATCCCTTGTTCTTCCATCTCCCTCACCAAGGCTTCAGCTCGAGCCATATTGCAAGTTTGACTGAAACACATCACAATGTCAAGAACAACAAACAACAGGGACAGAAGAAAATTAAATAGAAATGACTATCATTTGCCATATACAAAATTAGCAAATTTTCAAAATGAAATCTATGTAACAACATTTACCAAGACAGAAAAATTAACCACACAACACAACTGACTAACTGAGTGGTTGATGTCAGTAATGGTTAACCAAATATTGAGTTAATTAACCACTTGAGTGTTAAGGGTTTCTGCGTGGTAAGGGTTTCTGTCTTAGTATAAATTACTACTTAGATTTCTTTTTCTTGTAAAATATATACCAATGTGATTTAACCCACCGACCTAAAGGGATAAGGTTTAGTTGGTGTTTTGTCAATTTTCCCTTCAAAGTTTACAAACAGAATATTAAGGGGAACACATTCGTAAGAGGAAGGAAAAGACAAACAAATCAAAAATCTAATTCTACATGCTGAATCTGCAGCATAACCCCAACTATGCATTGAAGGTATGGAATTAATGGTTTGAAAATTTGAAATCATACATTTAAGAATGAACGGATAACCTCCACTATGTATCCAAAATAAAAAATAAATGAACGCATCAAATAAATCTGAATGCTCACCAGTGTGCATAAATTATGTTCCCATAAATGATTGCATTTAAAGAGTTAAGCCTCTCTTTGGCCTCCTTAAACCAATGATCTGCAGCACTTCCAAAACAACATCAAATAGTATTAATTCCACAATACAAATCGATTGTTCATTCTTTACTCAGTTATGAAAAGGCCCTAAATAAACCAAATGTGACCAAAATTACACTGCCGCCTCTGAAAAAGACATAAGCCTAGAGACAAGATATTGAAGTATGAAACAGAAGAAACAAATAGGCAAGCTCAACTCAAGTTAATCCAAATACTTAATAGAAACAGATCAAAAGCAACCATTGCAGTACACTTGACACTGTAGGGTTGGAAGGTGAGAAGAGCAAGTGGGTTCCAGTATACAAACTCTGGCTTTTTAATATACTATTAAAGCACACAATCTAAGTATAAAGTTCAGTGTCAATCAGTTGCTAGGGATCGATGCTGTTACTAATTTACTATTAATTTTGACAATTTTTTACTTATTTAGATTCAGGTTGTCTGTTATAGAAAGTGGTTTCCTTTATTTATATATCCAAGAGGCCTTCATTTTTTATTTTATTTTTGACGAGCAGGGTCCTTCATTTCCATTTTTCTGCCACATAAGTAAACATCTCAAGACAATATGAATATAGTTCCTATCCTTTGAAGATTTACCGTATGTACTTTTATTTATTGCAACATTAAAAAACAATGGTTGCATTAAACTTTCAAGCACCTTCCAATCTAAGTTAGGTGGTTTCTCACCTACCCTATGGTGTAAATACTCTATGCTACTTAATTTATTCATTTTTGATAAGTTTTACAACTAAATTCATTGAATTTTGTTATCATTTCATGATCTAATATGACATAGTGATGTTTATATGATCTAATATGATAAATTAATACTTTTCAATAAAATATTTGTGAATAGGTGCATCGTAATCTCAAATGGTCCGCAAATCTCTAAATCAATTATAAGTTGACTTTTTCAATTGACTAACGAAAAATTTATTACGATCATATAAAACATGAAATAATAACAAAATTTGACGAATTTAGTTATAAAAATTTAAGTAGCATGAGGTATTTACCCCCATTGGGTAGATGAGAAATCACCTCTAAGTTGTATAGGGCCATCATTGGATATTAATAAAGAAAATATATTTTTTTCAATTTTTCTATTTCTTGAAACATTGCATGGAAAGTGCGTTTGGTATTAGTTTTCATTTCCAGTTTCCATTTCCATGATTACCTGTTTTAAAGATTTTGTGAAGAAAATACTGAAAACATGAAACTGGATTTTATAGCTTTCATTGTTTCCTTCACAAAATCTTCAAAACAAAAAATTTTGAAAATGAAAATTGATGCCAAACACATCCTAAGGGTGGGTTGGTTTCAGTTTTCATTTCCAGTTTCCATTTCCAGAATTTTCTAGGATCTTACGAAGAAAATAGTGAAAACAGAAAATGAAAGCAAGAAACTGGATTTTTGGAAGTGTTAGGAATCAAATGAAATGGGAAATGATTTGATTTGAATTGCAAATCAATGACCATGTTTGGAACCAACTACATAAGATGGGAATGGAATTGATTTAGAAATCAATTATCATGTTTGGAATTCATTAAAATAGGAATTGATTTTATTTAATTTGATTAATTTACACTTTTTACCCTTATTAAAATAGGAATTTTAAAAAATTTAAAATAATTTTTTGAAAAAATATTATATTTTTTTTAAAAAAAATATTTTTATATTTTTTTAAAAATTATTTTTTTAAAAAATGATTTTAAAAATATTTTTGGGAATTTTTTATTGAAAAAAGTTATCTTTTAGAAAAAATCATTTTTGGATTTTTGTTTAAATTTGGGAAAAAAATTTTGGTAAAAAAATTTTTGGAAAAAAAAAATCTTTTGAAAAGAAATAGGACTAAAATAGTCTTTTATAATATTAAGATTTAATTAGTTTAATTCGATGAAGATGGTAGAGTTTGTAAATTTAGTTAATTAAATAGAAATACAATAGTCTTTTATGTTAAAATGAATTCAATTTCAAGTAAATCCTTACAAGAGTTATAGGATTTCTAATGTAAGCAACTTAAACTTCCATGGATTTAGGAAATCAAACCAAATTCCTTTTACTTAAGATACCAAACATGGAAATTTATCTGCAAATCAAACCATCCCATCTGGTTTGATTCCAAACATACCCTTGTAGTTTTCACACAAGGTAAGGGACAAAAAACCATGCATGTATTAAAAAGTTTCAAGAGAGTTGGCCTTTGACAAATAAATAAATAACAATCTTTTTGATAAAAGATGCAGCAATGGGGGACATTTGTCTGATTTACTTACTCAGCATTGCCTACTTTAGCAAATCCCCCCACAATTATACTGTATGTCACTAAACTCATTTCAATGCCCTCTTCCTTCATCTTTCTAACACAATGTAAAGCTTCTTCCATGTCTCTTCCAACTGCATATGCATGAATTAGACTGCAAAGATTTTATGCATTAAAGTCAGAAGAAAGGATAACCATAGTGCATATTTTCTTTTTTGCATAAAAAGAAGGAATTTAATTAGAAAGAGAAAGAATTGCAAAGAAAGAGATAAGATATTCTTCTCAAACCAAACAACTCAATAAAACATGTAAAGGAGAAACATACAAAATGACCAGCATGTATACCAAATGAATGCCCTAAAAGAATTCTTGAGTTGAACACCAACAAGAGGATGACAATGATGCAGTACATCAACATAGTTCAAAAGCAGTGAAAAATAGAAAAAACTGTGATTGGAATTATTTGAAAAACATTACAGATAAACCTCCTTTGAAGAGAAAAAAATATTTGAAGTAACAGAAACTCAACAATCAAAGGCAGTATTTGTTTTTGTATTATTCAACTTTGCCTAGAAAAGTCCATTAACTTTTTCTAGATAACACAAGTCAATAAAAGCGTTGTATCAGCTTAGAAGTTCCAATAGTAAAAATAGCTCTAGTACACAAGATCTTATTTGAAGAATTTACCTACTGTACACATGAGAAGATGGCTCAATTCCTCTTGCTCGCATACTCTCAAATATTTGACGTGCATGATGCATGTCCCCTCGCCTTGCATAATATTTAATCATCAAGCCATATTCTTTTCTAGCAGGCTGAAACAATTAAGGACAACAAAATGAAACCAAGAACAATTGCTAATTATTCACATCACATAAGATAAAATTGAAACTAGCAGGTACACTGTAAAGTTTTTCATGTAACCATCTTTCTACATGCACAAACAACACAAGTATTACCTTTACTTGGATAAAAGAAGAATTTTATTAAGATGAAGTAATACACAGATGTAGGAGGAGAAGAGACCATCTTTAAAAGAACAAAAGCTAACAAAATAGAAAGATATCGATAAAGCAAAGTCTTCCAATCTTTCAGCATATTTGATAGCTCTAAGAAGATCATGACTTTTACACCAAGTGAAGGCCAAACACCTAATCACATTCCACAGGACTCGCTTGTCCAAAATTCTGTCATTGAAAATGAAAGATTTACAATGCAACCAAATACCCAGAGAGTGGCATAGAAGGCACATTGCCACAAGGATTTGGCTTCTTTCTTTTTTCCCAAAGCCAGCAAAGATAGTCAACAGGAATTTATAGAAAGTTCTAGAACAAACCCAACACTCACCAATAATATTTGTAAGCATTGATGCATGTGACAAAATGTATTTAGTCGTGTGATTAGCATTGCATTTGAAAAGATAATAATAAAGGCTTTGGAATACTAATAGTCATAGGTAATAGCTTCTTTATCATTGATCTTGTAAAAGTAAGTTGTATTTAGTTATGGGTGTCTAAACTAAGCATTGAACCTATTGAACAATCTCAATTCAGCAAACACTCCTCTTCCTCTTTTAGTTCCAACAAATTCATCATAGTATAAGTACCATCCTCCATGACCTATCCCATCACTCTTCCGCTACAAAGTTCCTAAGTTAAAATGAGAACCCTATTTTATTGAGTATGCTTTGGGAATTCCTGCTATCAAAACCACAATTGTTTTTCTTTCCATTCTTCTTTTGGTCCTGAATCACGGTCATTTTTTTTTCTTCAGAAGCTCTTTTCTTCAAATTGTCCTTTTAGGTGCTTTTAAAAAAAGCTTCAAACGGCCACTATTTGACACAGTCGATGGCCACATTGCTGTCTCCTCATGTGCTTCCACACACCGCTCGAAGTTTTTGCGATTCAAGCCTCGCGCTTCCTTGTTTCCATCGTGTCATGGAGACACTTCCACTGTGTCTTCATCCTTCATGCTCACCGAAGCATTTCCAGCCTGTTCCTGGTCCTGCCATCTCTGTCCGTATGAAGTCAGTGCCTCTATATGCCACTACAGTATTCAGCCCCTTGAGTAGGAATTTTTCCATTGGTTCCGGTGCTTCATTCCCATGCTTAAACACTACACCTACACCAATTATTCAATCTCCAGAAATCTACTCAGCACTGGCAACCATACTTCCAAGGACTCATCCATTGTGCCTTATTCCAGTGGTTCCAAAACTCCATTACAATGGAACAGTTGTGCGTCTACTAGCTACACCCACTTTGGCCTGCTACCAACCGCTGACAATTCATTCTTCTAGCATTGTACTTTTTCCAGTGGTTATAGAGCTTTGTTCCTATGCAATAGCTGCACTTTCACGAGCTTCATCGTCTCCGGTAAGCTATTCATCGCCGGCAACCACTGATTTCTATTCTCCCACCTTTCTTCAGCTCGTCGACTTCCAGCCACCTATGTTTAAAGGAGTCCATTTATTTTTTTATTGTTAAGATCCTTTTTTATTAAGCTTAAAGCTTAGTAAACTTTTAGCTTGAGGGGGAGTGTTAGAATTGATGCATGAATTGCATTGGAAAATGTAAAAGTCAAGTAGTCATAGGAAATAGCCAAGTCTTTATTATTGTTCTTGTGAAAGTAAGTCGTATTTGCTTCCTATTGCACTATAAATTTAGTGCTGATGGGTGTCTAGTATAAGAAACCTATTGAACAATCTCAACTCAGCATATATTCCTCTTTCTCTTTAATCTTTCCTACAAATTCAACAATATCAAACAAAGAATTCCACAAAGGTTCAGCCACAGAAATTGGAACAGCCTCAGAACTTGTACCACACAAAACACACACGCACCAAAGGAAATAGTCCTATGTTTCCTTCGAACCTACAACATACTATCTGTATTACTTCTGTCAAGCGTTGCCGTCCAAATAAAGGATTTGCCTAAGAGGGAGCTTTGGACTTCCAATAGGCCTATCAAGAAGAAAGGAGATTCTGTTGAAGGAATAAGTTTGGAATTGAAAGTATGATTTACTAGAAAGAATTACATAAGGGTCTAGAGACCAAGATCTTTATCTGGTCTAGAAAACAAATGGACACAATGAAGACGACCTAAAAGGATAACTATGAGGACTCCCTGTTGTTTACATTAGGAAAAAAGTGGAAGTCCCAACTCCCAATAATCAGTAGAATCATGCACTAGAAAATTGTAAAAATTCTGGATAGAAGAACTGTATAAGGAGGATAAACAAAAAAGACAAGAGAAAGCTAAATTAAAAGAGGAATTGCCTATCCACTGATCCTCCCAAAAGTTGACACGAGCAATTACCTAACTACATGTTCCCTTCATTTTCCTTTTCAAAGAAGGTATTATTAAATAAAAAACATAGAATGTACCTCTGGGGAGAGGATAAGAAACTCTTTGAAAATGATATTTGGTTTAAAAAATAATGTGTTGCTGATAAAAAAAATCAGAATTGGGCAATGTTAGCAGATACAAACAAGTCTTTTTACTCATTAAAGCCCATGTTTGAATGACATAATTCAGCACAGAATGCTGAGAAACACTTCACGACATCGTCATTAGCCATGTTTAACAGATAATAAACAGTATAGATTACTAATGACAGCTTAACTTCATGACAATTAGTACATATAACGATACAAAAGAATATTGAGTGCATTCTTGGTGTGGTGTAATAAGGACCCTCTCCCTTAATTTTACAAGAACGAGCCCTCAAGTCACATTGACTATATTGTCAATGTTAGTTGGATATATATATATGTGTGTGTGTGTGTGGATTGCTAACCTCCACACCATCGTGTGGAGGTTAGCATCCTCTGAGACCTCCACATTTAGTTTTGGACCACAAACCCAATTACTTTTTATTTTTAAACAATGTTATCCAAAAAGAAAAAGTGTGCTCTTGGTTTGCAATTTTAGTACCCATTACAGAAGACAATGCTTCCTCCTTTACCTCAATGCTTTATATTTTGTGTTAGCTTTGGGACTACAAATTCATACCATTGAGTACATCAGTGAGCAAAAAGTTGGACCAAACAGACTGGTATAGCTGTAGAAATTAAAGGAACCCATTATCTGTCTGCTCTAGTAACCCTCATTTTGCCAAACCCAACAGAAGCCACAGCTTAAGTTTGCAGCACAGTTTTCTACAAAACAACTTTTAGGCCTTTAAAACATCTTAATGGATAGCTAGGGTCAATTATGTTATGCCAGACTCATCAATCAATGCAATTTCAATTTTCTCTTTAATTTTTAAATTAGGACATTGCCCTCTAATTTTATATAACTTTTTGGGGTGTATCCTTTGACGCACATATACTCTAAGTAACTTTCTACTGAAAAACGACCCAAAGACCCTTCCAACTGCAAACTACAAAACTATCAAAAGAAAAACCACACAGGCAACAATAAAAAAAAAATGTTAAACAATCCTATCCTAAGCGAGGCTCCTAAGAATCCTCCTAAATAAAGACCCCACTCGCATCCATTGAATAATCCTTAGTCATTGTGTAAATTATAGCTAGTGTCATTGATTCTTATAAAGACATAGCAGCATTCATGAGCAATGTATGGACAGCATTATGCATAATTAAGATGGCCAACCTTCTTAATTCTCTCGAAAGCCAGAACTACCGCCTGCCAGTTCTCCGGCTCCGTCTCCAGAACCTTCCTGAACTCCTTCCGGGAGCCGTCCCTGTCCTCGTGCCACTCAGACCGATAACCCTCCCCATCATCACTCCCTTCCAACCACCTCGCCCTCTCCCCGGACTTGTCCCTCGTCCTCCTCCCATCATCCAACTTCACCGTCAGAACCCTCCCATGGAACTCCACGCCGTCGAACTCCACCGCCTTCATCGCGGATTCCTCTGCCCGGCCTCCGTAATTTACAAACCCGAACCCCGCATTCCTCTCCGTGTCGTTGTGGCCCTTGATCAGTATCACGCTCTTGATCGGCCCGAATTGGCGGAAGAACTCCGCAACCTCGTGCTTCTTGACCCACCCGGGCAAGTTCCCCACGAAGATTTTCCCCGGTTCCCGGTACCGATTGGGCACCACCTCCGCCGGCGAGTCGGCCGCTTCGGTGCCGCCTGGTTCCGCTTCGGGAGGCGGAGTGGGAAGAGGAACGGGAGGAGGGGGAGAGAGTTTGCTCGTGAGCCACAGCTTGTCCGTCAGAGAACGGGAGGAACTGAAGGGGTTCTGGCTCTTCAGGGGGTTGGAATTGGACGGGGGTTTGGGGTTTGAGGCAGGCGCGTTTGTTTTGAGGGGCTTGGAGGGGCGGCGGAAGCTTCCGGAGGCAGCGGAGGAGCTGCTCGAATCCGGCGGCGGTCTGAGGGAGAAAGATATGGCGGAGGACGGGTGGTGCTTGGCGGCGAAGAGGGCGGAGGGGGACAAGGGAGGAGGGGTTGTGCTGGTTGGCATGGAGAAGTGTGACGTGGAGAATGAGAAAGGTTCCATTATCGTTTATGGCAGCGGCGTCACCACAACCAGACCCTTTTGCTGCGTGTTGCACTGTCCAGATATACGAGGCTCGGCGAGGAAGTTACGGTGACAGATGGGATGGATTTGGTAATGTTTGGTAGAGAGAATATTTGTTTTTCTCTCCCGTTATAACATGACCAAATTTAACACGAGAGATCCATTTCCGGGAAGATATTTCTAGGGTTAAAGATATTTTATTCTCTAATGAACTAGCTTATTAACCCGCGCTATGCGCACTGGAACACTATACAATGCACACAAGGAAAGATTTAAAAGTGAAATATGAAACATCCCTACTAACCATTTACGCTATAGTCATAAATGCACCTTATAAGATTGTTGTCTGCTTTGGTTGGGATTACTTATACTCCTTATACTTTAAAAAATAATCTGTAGGTGAAAATATGGATCAGTTTGAAACACTTTTATACACATTTATGATTGGAAATATGAGCCGCGCTTGAATAGAAAATATACAGCAAAGGATAAGGCCTCATGGCGTGACACTAGTTCATGGAGGCATATAGAACGAACCATCACAAGCGAAGCCTAATAAGCTTTATCACATAATCAGTCCCATGCAATCAAGTCAATTAGTAATGTACATAATACAATTAGTTCCACATTTACACATAGTTTAATAAAAGCAAAAAGGGTTATCCGTTGCGTCTGTACAAGGGGTACCTCCGGCTATGCTAATGTCTTGCCCCTACTCTTCCTTAGAGTCTTCGTCCAGGTCTTCTTCCTTTGAATCTAACTCCATGGGGTCCTCCTCGTCTGAATCCTCGCTGGTGGATGCTGGCGAATCCAGGATTGGAGAGTCGTCGTCTTCCTCTTCCTCTCGGGAAATCTTGGGAATCGCGGGCAGGTCTCGATGTGCCGTGGAGGGTCCTACTTCGGCGTCGTGGGTTCGAGGGGCCAAGCGACGTCGGAAAAAGGGGTTTACCCTCTTCCTCGGTCCTTGGCGGCAGCAGGACGGCCGTGTGGGAGGTGGTAAGGAATTTGGATCCACCTCAACGTCTTTTTCGTATGGTGGAGATTTCGTATGGTGGAGACTCATCGTCGTCGTCATCTAGAATGGTTGGGCATCTATAAGGGCTAGTATTTTCTTTGGCTCGGTTATGATCCAGGCCACTCAGGAGATCTCGAAGTGTCATGCCATTGGAGATCTCTAAGTGTCATGCCATTCTACAATTCCTAGTTCATTTTTAATCTTGCTATTCCTAAACGGCTTTATCTAAATTACTAAGTGTTAGGGGACATCTACTGTTTGCCCTAAGAGATTAGGGGTTACCTATCGAGCTTGTTAATCATTAGTCGTACTACGCTCAGGGTTATTAGGGCCTATCTCCGGTAATCAGACCAGGCCCTCTTACTATACATACATTTACATACATATACATATACATATACATACATACAATCACATTCCATTTATGAGGGACTTGGGGGTTCTCTTACGCGCCCTATGGTTGCGTCCTCTTTCATTACTTGGGTGTCCATCATTCTCCTTCGTAGTCCGTGGGACCTTCGGCCCCCTTCAGTTACGACCCACTTACTATTACCATCTCATCAGCGAGTAGGCATCACTCCTTTCCTGAGTGGTAGCTAACCGCGAATGCTTGCAAGCATATTCATCGACCGACGATCGGAGGTAACCATTCAACATGCTAGATAGTGAGGGGCCGCCCTAACGGTGTCACTAGGAGTGGACTTATTTCGTTCATAACATACTCTTTAACTTGATCTTTGCACACCTCTTACCGGCGGCCTTAACTTTCTTTACTTTCACGTGATCTTTACTTTACTTTCTTTCTTTCTTTCTTGGTGCGTCCGGGTTAAAACCTGAAACACCCTAGCTAACTAGTCTACGCTAGAGTCGCAAACTTGCTTGCTATGTTGTTATTCAGTTTGGTTGGGATAGTACTTAGTCCCATTTAAGTGTTTAAAAGTATAGTTACTTGGAAAATATGAACTAATTTTTTTTTTCTTTTATTTATATGCATCATCGTATGAACTAGGAGCCTTGTATCTGTAGAACATGTAATGCGAGCGGTAACGTAACATGCTTAACTAATATTAATAAGAGATACTAAACATTCAAACATAATATCAACCATTGGTCCATAACATATGTCCACTACCACATACACAAGTACTAACATAGTTGTCACGTACAAATATTTAACATAGTAGTAGTACAATCACTTAGAGTCTACTGACTAAAAGCCTATTCTTCAGCTCGTCCTTCTGGTACCTTTCCTCCTCATGCTGCTCCTCTCCTTGTTCCATTTCAAATCCTGGAGTCATGAATGAGTGGGGTGAGAACATGGAGCTCTCAGTGGAAAATCGTAGGGTTTGGGGACTTTTTATTCTCATTTATGATCCAGGCCGCTCAGAGACCTCTAAGTGTCACAGTTATACTAGATTCCTACTAGTTATTAACATCCATATTAAGCCTGGGCAACTTTATCTATGGGACTAGGTGACAGAGGGAACTTATTCTTTCCTTATCTATGTCATCTGTTTTCTATTCTAGCTCCTATATCACATATAGTCACACAATTCACATAGCTACACCATTGTCTCAAAACCTCATTTTCTGAAAACCATTTTGATTATAAGCTTCAGCTTGCATAAACTTATAATCCTGCTCTATAAGGATTGCCTTATAAACAGATTTGCCCTTGTCCCTTATAGTTGCAGCCACACTGCTACAACCACGCTTACAGGCCGCATCGTGGCGACCAGGCAGCGCTCAACCTGAATGGTCTGGACCATGAATAATCGCCAACCACTACCGAGGTTACCACCTTTGGATGGCGTTGGGATCGAACCTTGGACTCGATTGGGACTTAGACCTTCCCCAAAAGTCGAACCTTGGAACTGCTAGAGGGGTATCTTTCTCTTTCTTTCTCATGCTTTATTTCTCAATGCAACAGTTCAATATCTCAATGCAGCAGTTCACATATAATAAGCACAATCCAATATCTCAAGAATTAATACACATCTAATAACCACAGCTCAATGATCTCAAGCAACAATTCACATATCATAAAATACAGCTCAATATCTCATGTCCAATCTCAAGAATACTCCATATAACTGTCATCATCAAATTCAGCACATATAAGGAACATAATTTCATGCTCAAACATTTCTTAAACATAAACAAACATATATCCAGTAGTTATTCCAATAATCACAAAACATGCATTAGCTTTCTGTCAGAAATTAGTGATCAGAAACAGGAGAGGTCCAAGACCTTACCCAAGGTTTTTTATAACTCTAATATCATTTTTCATACTTAGAAATTCAGATTCCAACCTGCTGAAAAATTTCCCTGCAAGCCACATTCACAGTACAGTCCTTCCTAATTGATCCATGATTTTCATTTAAAACTCGTGATCATTTGTTACTCGTCACCCTTGAGAAAACGACATACAATTGACCGTGCGTAAACATCGGACAAGGAAGGTACATCCCAACAGTAAAGAGCGTCTGACCTTGGGATTTATTAATTGTCATGGCAAAGGACACAATGATTGGGAACTATCTTCTCTGAAATTTAACAGGAAGGGTCACATTACTCGGAATCATATTCGTCCTAGGTATCAAAACCACCTGACCAACATTATTACCAGTTAGAGTCACACACAAAATGACATGATTCCCGAGTCATCTGACCTGCATCTAGGTGCCATTGCACAATCCGTTTGATTGATCTATATTTCTGAGGAACATCATAGGCACTTCTTCCTTAATATTAGCTCATGAGGAGACAATCCAGAACAATTGAATCCGTTTAATATTTTTGGCGATATAGGGTCTAGCACCATAACCATGCAAGAAATAGACCCCCTCCTCAGCCATACACGACATTCATGATTTCATCATTACAATTCTTCTACTAGCCGTCAGCCTCTGTAAATAATTCTTGAGCTCAGCTCCCAAACTTGTTGCAACCAAAAAAAAAAAAAAGAGGGCCTCTCGCGCATTAGACGTGCTACAGTGCGTATTAAGAAAAATCATGAAATTATTTTAGAACTACATGGGACCACATATTTACTGCATTAAATATATTCATGTTGCATGTATATGATTAGTTTCTTTTAATAAAATACCATGGTTAAGGAAAGATTCTGGTGGGAGAAGACTTATGTTAAGGAATGGTTCTAGCTAAGGATAAGACTTGGTACTTAAGATGTCCATTGTGACGCACCTCTCTTACTTGGGAACTTCCCTAAGCGAGAGATCTTAGTCTACCTTTATTTTTCCAAGATAAAACACTTAAAGATATTAAGTCATGTCATGCTATTAATATTAGTTAAAGGATTAAGTTATCATGTTATGTATTTAAACCATTTTCATGGGAGGATATCTAGTCAGCGACATCCTACATTGACCCTGGTATACCTTGAATGATTGTAAAGTAGAATATGATTCATGTAAATTTAGGGCAAGACCGTAAAGTCCAAACATGGCAGCCCGTGATGCCTAGTGTCATGTATCATGTAGATTAGGACTAACTATCAAGAATCTATGGGCAGTGTATCCCTAACTGTCGTGACCTAGGTACTTAGGTAATGTGTCAAGACTAACTATCAGGAAACTATGGACTCAGGCAATGTATCACCAACTGTCGTGGCCTAGATGCTTTGGTAGTGTGTCAAGGATAATACATCATAAAGTGAAACAATAATGCTCAGAATGTCTATCTAGAAAACTCCCCTTGCTTATGTTCTTATATGTTTTTAAGATTATTATTATCAGTATTATTATATGAACGTTTTTATGACTATTATATATATATGTGTGTGTGTATATGTATTGCATTTATATGCCATGGTTACGAACTATCCCATGTCGTCGTGGGGTTGTCATTCACTGAGCTATGACTCACCCCCATCAAGCTTTTTCAGATACCATTGACGAAGACACGCCGCTCGTTCAGTAGATCTCAGCAATTTGGACTCTTGGTGAGCTTCATGTTGTCATGAAGTATTCTTCAGTTATTTTAGTCTTTAGGACAATTTATATTCATGTCAGTCTTTAGAGTGCTCTAGTAAACTACAAGCAGAGTGTAATGTATTTTGAATTATACATATTTCATATCTTGTAAATGATCTTTTGTTCATATTATATTATGATGTTTAGTTTTATTTTAAAATGTTTTCTTGCACATTTTTCATGATTAACATGCTAGGAGGCTTTCGTAAGGGAACCATTCCCTTGCGTGCCGGTAACGATTTTTGGGGTCGTTACACACTCGACATCAAAATTCATATCCTCCAATATTAATCGATCTTGGACCTCAGAAATAATATCCTGCGACAAGCAAGACATGTCTGAGAATTCCTTTATCAATCTTCCATTGGATTAAAGAATTTATTCGATATGCCCAATTTCTTATCTGCTCCGCATTTAGAGTTAAATCAGATCAAAAGGAGAAGAAAAATTAAGTGAGACATGTGGGGTAACAAACTAAAATACACACAAATTTCCAAGATTGGCACACACATTCGTTCAAAAGATTTACTTCATATTGAAGCTTCCTCATTTTTTTATACACTACATCGTCCAACAAGTCTTTCCAACACCTCTTCCAAACATAACCAAGCCTGACCATATTATCTGAAGCAAGCAGTATGGCAAATAGTCGTCTGAGATAAGTCACAGAAGCCCATGAACTCGCCTCCAGTATCGCATCAACAAACTCTCTATCATCTTGCAGAAGTCCCATGGCATAATAGGCAGCCTTAAAAGAGCCATGAACAACGCCATCAATAGTCATGATGTCCTCAAATGACGTGCATCCTCTTTGAAAGTTCAAAAGCAGGCGCAAAGAGTAATCTTCTCCATGCCCCACTAGGATGTGTGATATTCTACTGATGACAGGCCCCCTCTTTCTGGGCAACCACATCGAACAGTCACTGTGCCCCGCAACTTTGAAGGGAACTCAACGTAAGTAAGTTTCCTTTCCTTTGCACTTAATTTATTGGTTGCCATCCAAGACAACATCATGGTTAACTTGTTACCTGCCCTGGCAACAACACTTTGGATCTGTTCATAATCATTACAAACCACCTGTTGTCGACCCAAGAAATGAAACAACAGCCTGAACACGCTGGGCTCCTTAACCTGGATATCAAACCCAAGCAATCTCCAAGAAGCCTTGCACACTGATATGTATCTGCAGTCATAATAATTATGAATCTCATCAACGCGTTGACCCAAACCACTAGTCTCATCAGTCAATAACAAGCTCGCTGTAACTTGTCACTCCCCTTATGCACGTACTTGAAATGATACTTAATTGCAAATTTTTGGCACGTATACTCCATGTTAATGTGACAGCCATATTTTAACAATAGATCCGGATTATAAGGAACAACATAGGAACAATCAACCATACACCTCCTCCTATGTATCACATTCCCATCATCCCTTCTTCTATATTTTGGAAAACTCGCTTCGTCAATGACTATCCTCGAGCGAAAGGCCTTCAAATAGAATTTCGAACATTTCCCATTGACCATGCAAGGACTCCTTAGATTAAGTTTACCGCACGACCCATGAACCATGAATCGATCCACAACTGCAAATAAATTGGTATGCCTCTACTTGTCCGGGACCCCAGCACAGATAAACATATCAATATCATCTAGAGAACACGTCTTACCCTTTGGTTGCATGAAGATCAGGATATGCGCACGAGGAATGCCCCTTTTATGGAATTCTATTGTGTAGACATCTACAGAAACATCAACAAAAAGGAGTCAAAGCATGCACATGATCAAGCCAACAAACTTAACGAAACATCAACTTTAGAAGCACTTTCGTGCAAGAACTCTTCCAAGCACACGATCAAAAACGCATCCTTGCCGTTGTTAAACATGTACCTTACCTCCCCCCTTAAAAGAACCTGGCAACACATTCGCGTGCTAGTATGCGCAACGTTCATCTCTCCACGTAACATACAATCCTAAAGTCCGTTGTATAAATCCACTCTCAACTTTTCCTGATTCATTCTTATGTATCTTAGTCGATTAGACTCGACCATAGTATAACCATCCACCGAAAATTGTTGAAACAATCTTCTAGATTGAAGAACCAAGGTTGACTTATCGATCTTGGATCCTGTACGTAAAAAAAAAAAAAAAAAATCCTTCATGCTAAGCTTTTGTCTCTTGGAAGTTTCTGGCTGAATCTCTGAACTTGATTTCAATATATCAACACGGTATCCGTCCTCCCTGTAAGGAAACAATAAAGCAGCAATTCTTTGCAAACGTTTCAAATGTGTTTTGATCACAATGTCCCATTCTACGACATACTCGTCAATACCCCCGACAATTAAAGCAGCAACCTCAGAGATGAAGGGCAAATTATACCTTCGACTATCTGTATTTCTCTTGCAAATTAATTTTAGCCTAACATTTGAAAATTCTCCTTGTTTGTATCAATCCCTTGCATATTGGAATGACTTTGCAAGAACATTGTGCTCTTCTAGCATTATCTTGAGCAACGACACAATCTCTACCTCAAAGTGACTTGCATCAAGTCGTTGCCTAAATAAAAGGTGCGTTAATAAAAAATAATCAAACTACCAAAGTCAAGACTTCACAGCTCACGAATGCAACTATAGCAAATATTTTAACTTTCACACATGCCCAACCTGCGTTGGATAATAAGCACACCACTAAACTGCATTACAACGTGCATTTTGAAAACACGACCACACGCGACAAAAGATGAAAAAAATGATCACACACACCACCGAACAAAAAGAATGGCACGATACCTTGAGAATTATACCATTGATCATCTTTCTCCATCCACCATCCCTTTAACTTTGAACAACGTTCAATGGTGTAAACCAAGGGCGGTGGATGGGCCCTCTCACCACATCGAACATTAAAAAATATCATAGAAAAAATAAACAAATATGTGATTAAAAAAATGTCTAGTAAAGCTTTGCTGACCAAAAAATGTCGTCGCAAAAAAATAAATACAAAAAATGAAAGGAAATTCATAGTGGACGGTGTAAATCAGAGCTAGAAATGACAACCACTTTCAACATTAGATAAGGCAAATTTGTAGAATTTTAGTCAAATAGAGGATAAATAATATGATCCAAAAGAAGCAATCGTGCAAGTTCAAACGTGGCATAGAAAATAATAATAAAAGAGGTGCAAACCTAATAGCAGTAATTTTGTTTTTGACTTCATTGTCAGTGTCGTATATATAAAGTTGCGCAAATTTAGCCCTTTGTTACGCCAGAGGTATCAAACTTCCGTTGCAATGATAATTCTATTCTCCTAACACGAAAATAGGTGTCCCGGTTCCATCATTAATCTTGTGGTCCACTTTTCTAGCCATTGAAGTAAAAGCAACATTCCATTAACAAAAATGCTACATGTACACCCAATTTCATACATCCATATATACACCATTAATAATGCACAAACTTTATTTTCACGAGTGCACAAACATTACAAACTTGTAAATGATACTCTCAACTATACTTAATTAAGTGCACAAACATTACATGAGTTAAAACACAAACTTTATGTATATAAATACGAGGTGTATGTATAGTGTATAGTTTTTAGTGTACGTGTAGTAGAACTCTTCCATTAAACGATCTAATATTTTTCTAAAAATATTTGCCTTTTATATCTTCAAGCACGTGAATAAGACCAATCATTACTTATATAAACACACTAATCTAAAAATAGAAAATAAATTATTGCAGACACATAAAATATACCTTTTCTGGTGGATAATGACTTTGTGGCCAAAACATCGTCACATGAATTGCTCCCTCCTGTTCAGAATTACATTAGGTCTAGGGTGGTCACTATTTATAACAGATAATGCGAATGAGGATGCAAAATTTGCAATGCACAAAATATTAGATTTACCATTATCATCTTTCTCGTCCACATCACAAAAATCGTCTCCATCAACATCTATGTTGCTATCATCAAATCCATCAACCTCTGCAAATTAAGATGACAAAAAAAGAGAAAAACTACTAAACAATGTCATTATAACACAACCAAAATAAAATATTGGAACTTTGTGCTCGTCGATTGCTGACACTAAAGACCTCTCAGTCATGGAGCAAAACATTTCTATTATCCTTTGTTCACTTGAGAAGGTGTTTCCCCCCTGTTTTTTTTTATTTTATGTAATGAAGCATTTTCCTATACACCTAGCATACGAAGGCCGAATGTGTGGTCAGGTTTAGTACAGGTGGATGTATCTGTTTGAAAGGTGCAAGGGAGTGCTCAAAAGAACTGTGAAACATAGGGTTCAAGTTGAGGGGTTCATATGCGAGGCATTCCTAACGAACGAAACTTCTTATTTTTGTTCCTACTACTTTGGTGCTACTGTTAATTGCAATAGAACCACAGTAGGACGTAACGATGATGGTGATGGAATGCCTAATCAATCGACGTTTTCAATTTTCAATCAAACTGGACGCACAACTGAAAGAGCAAACGCTTATTGGTTGAATGAGCAAGAAAGTGTTGCAACTCACTTGGTTGTTCTGTTGAATTGTGAAGAAGTTCTTCTATATTACTAGTAAGTTCAATCAATCCTTATAATCTTGTTTATAGTTGTAATACGCAATTTCTAAAAATGTTAATTACGTCGATGCATGTTTTTAGGATGTTTCAACAACAATTTGGTGATCAATGCGACGATCAAATGTTTCCTTCGTGGTTTGCAAATTATGTATGTCTTTAACTTTAAACTATATATTTCAATTGAACGATTTCCTTTATCATAATTGGATACGTATAACCTAGTTTTTAAAATCAATATAGGTGCAAATTCATTGTAGCAACGACCATCACTTGATGAGTTTGTCTTGGGTGTAACATCCCGAATTTTCCCCTTACGGGAATTTCGCAAAAATCCCAATTTTTGGCTTAATTAAAAGCACATTAGATGCGATTATTTGGACTGAAAAAATTATTTAGAACATTAAATTTATTCCAAACGTCAGTCAAGTAATTGTTTCTTGATCTCGCGGAGTGCCACGAGGTCCGTGCCAAATTTTGACAAAAATCGGAATTTCGGTAGACACTTAAGGTATCTGTGAAAATTTCCTCCGTGTAATAAATTCACAAATACCTTAACCGGACATACCTCTATGGTCCGGGAAATTAATAGATCGCGGATATGTGCTCGGAATATTTTTAGAATATCCGAACACGATCGAAAAATAACAAAACGTGATCGCGAAATAAATTGAACTGGTTTGAGAATTAATTCCCACGCCAGTGAAAGGAATAATAAAGAAAAAATAAAGAAAAGGACAAAAGGGAAAATAACTAAAAAGGTGAAGGACAAAAAAGGGAAAAACAAAGTTAGGATATAAAAGGAAATAAAAATTAAAGCAAGGGCAAAAGGGTAATTAAACTTAGAAGGTAATTTTGAAAAAAAAAGAGAAAAAGAAGTGAAAAGGCAAAGCTTCTCACGGAAGCTAAAGGCCACCCCGCTGGTGCCTATAAATACAAACGGCCCCAGTGCCATTTTCCTTTAGATTTTGGCCTGCTGTGCTGTTACTCTGTCCGAGTGTGCGCGCGACGATTACTCCATCGGACTCAGAAAAAATAGCAGGATTATCCTAGAGCTCGCGGGAGTCGTTTCTGACAACTTCCAAGTGCGCCTAGAAAGTGGGTAATCCTAAGCCTACTGTCTATGTGGATTTCTCTGTGATTTTATCTGTGTATTTTTATGTATTGGATTTAGCAAACATTATGTGAACAATATGGAGAGTAAGTTGTGAAGGTAATTTTGAGTAGTTTTGATGTTAGAAAAATTCAACTGTACTGATTGGAATCCAGAAAAACACTGTTTTGGAAAGTTACAACGAAGCCTCGGAGAACTTTTACGAAACTGGCGATTTTTTTCCTTTCAATCGAATGAAAGAAGGTTGTATTCGAATGAAAGAATTTTTCGGCTTCCAATCAAATGAAATGAGCTTTCAGTCGAATGAAAGAACTCGCAGGGTTTCATTCGAATACACCTCTAGTCATTCAAATGAATCTGAAGCACTTGAGATTTTAACTTTTTTGCATGTTCCAACCAGTATAGAAACTTAGATCATTGCATAGGATTATAATTGTTGATGTATGATGTGATTAGATATAATTGTTGATGAACGATGTGATTATGTGTGGGTAAATCATGCATCATGAGGATAGGTCACTAGAAGTTATTGTCTAATGAATAAGTAATGAATAAAGTTGAGAATGAAATGTAGGAACAAGAGCATGATGAGAAAAGATAAATGTGCATCCGAGAGAAAAGAATGATGAGACGCTTGACATGTGATAGAAAAATGAATGGATTATGATGCGATGAAAATGTGTATGATATGGTCCGCTTCCGGCTTAGCCAAGAGGGCGGCCCCTCGCCACCCGGGAAGGGGTGGAGTCATGTTTGCCCGGGAAACAGACAGAGAAGGCAGGTCGTACACCACCATGGGGACGACGGTCCTGAGGGGTACGAGGGAGTACTAGGACACAGGGAAAGATATGATGAATGAGAACATGCATTGAAATCCGTGCCTCATCGGTACGATGGCCCCTTGCATAGATATTATGAAACGTCCCGTGCCTGGCAAGCATGGTGGAAGGTTTACCGCAACATATGCGTGATGATCAGTGTGTCTGTCAGCATACATGTTTATGATGTGGTTATGTAACGATGGTTAGGAGTAGAAAGCGCAAGAACCTAGATAAGCAAGACTAGTTCCCTGATCACGTAGCAATATAGATAAAGCTATTCAGGACCTTAGGCCAAGATAATAATTAGTAGGATTTAGTATGTATGCTCACTTAGAGACCCCTAAACGGCTGGGAGGATAACCGGGAAAATGAACCATTGTTAGTGCTGAGGAACCACACTGAGGACTAAGAGTTCTCACCCCCACCCACTTGGTTATGGATCCAGGTGTGCGGAGCGATCAGACTGACAGCTGGTTGAAGTCAAGACCCAGGGACGATGCGGACACGAGGGGAATATATGTTTTGAAGAATATGTTTTGTATTATGTATTAGGACTTAGATACCTTTTGTGGACATATTTATTATTATGACAATGTGTACTGATGTTGGACCTTGGTTGTATTTATATATGTATGCACACATACTCCTTATGTTTTGCTTTAGTTACCCCTAACTTCTAGCGACTGTTGTTATATATGTTCTTCAAATCACGCACGGCCCCTAATTTACAAACTGGTACTGTAAAAGAATAATTTTCAAATTGGTCCATACTTTCGCATAAGAACTATTTGCAAATGTAAAAGTAAGGGTAAAAGTTAACCTGACACAATGCATAACAACCCTGTGAGCATTGCTTACTACCATGGAAGTGAGCAATTAGCAGGGGTGTTACTTTGGGGACCTCTGAACAAAGCAATTAGTTGGCCTATTCATTTTGTGAATGGATACAAATTTCACACATCTGAAAAAGAAACTAGACAAAGGACAAACAATAGTGGGGTTTGGGTTAAAGGTGAATCTTCTAATGCTGCTGAAACAACAAATGATTGGTATGGAGTACTTAAACAAATTGTTGAATTGGAATATGCACAAAATGGTCCATCTCATCATGTTGTACTTTTCTGCTGTGATTGGTATGATCCTAATGAAACTTAAACTAACCCTGACTACAAGACCATTGAGATTAATCCTACACGGCGGTACAGGGGGTATGATCCATTCATTGTTGCTGAAAGAGCAAGACGAGTCTATTACGCAAACTATTCGGGAGGTAGCCAATCAAGTTGGAAAGCTATGATGAAATGCAAGCTAAGTGATCGAATTGAGTTTGATAACACTGAATCTTCAGACAATACATTTGATCAAGCATATCAATTACCGAAGCCTATCCCAGCAACGATAATTGTTGAGTCTTCGAACCCTACAACTTAGCCAGCAGTGCATTTGATGATCACTCTGACATTGTTGAACTCCCTAACCTCCAACAACATGCAAGTGATCAAGAAGTCGATGTTTATAATTACAACGACGAAGAAGAAGAGTTCGGTGATGAACTTCATTCTAAAAGTAACAATGACAGTTTTGAACTTTCTGAATATAACTTTTTGACAATTTGTAACACAATTTCATTTTAATATTATGTATAATTTTCTTATTAAGTTCTATTGCACAAATTCATTTCTTAATTGGTAGTTAATAATTTATAAGGATAAAGTACTATTTATGTATTACAATTAATAGGTAACTATTTGGTTGTATATTGTATATATTTATTTATTATATTTAATAAAAACAATAATTTAATTAATTAAATGTACATTTATTTAATAAATTTGTCTAATTATACCTTTTAATTTTATATTTTATTGTCATTTTTTGGTATTAGATAACTATCAAATTATTTATTATAAATGCTAAATATATTATTGAATTTAATATGTATCTAATTCAATAATTATATAATTATGTATTTATTTCATATATAATTTTTAAGATTAAAAATAATTTAATTAATTTATTATTTAATTGAATAATTATATTCTTAAATATATAATTAATTGCATTAAACAATAATATAATATTTGGAAGTATAATAACAATAAAATATTTTTTAATTTAATTTTCTTTACAATCAGAAACTACCCACACAAGGTTCTAACGGTAACATTTGCACCTACCGTCAGTTACTATCCGACGGAAATTTGAATTAAAAAATTAATATAATTACCGTCGGATACATTTGACGGTAATTTATCATAAAGTATGTGCAAATATACAATTTTTTGTCGGTTCTATCTGATGGAAATTTGTATTAAAATATTAATATAATTACCATCGGATACATTCAACAGTAATTTGTCATAAAGTATGTGCAAATATAATCAATTTTTCGTTGGTTCTATCCGATGTAAATTTAGACTACAATATTAATATAATTACCGTCAGCAATTGTCGATGCTAATTTGTCATAAACTATGTCCAAATATTAATATAATTATCGTCGGTTGTGTTCGACGGTAAACGGTTCAACACGAACCGTTCTTAGGTCACCATTACCTTCACTCGTCACTGACGCTAACTACCGTCGGCTCTCCGTATCCGATGGTAATAGGTTTCCATCAAGACTATTACCGTCGGTCCAGTTTCCGACGGTAAGTCCAACAGAATGTAAAAAGTCCGACGGTAATAAAAAAAATCTAACACTAAGTCCAATGGTAATGTGCATCTTTCTTGTAGTGATTTTTCTATAAATTACCAACAACAAAGGTGGGCTATATGTTAAAAAAATAATTATGTAAATCACCACCAAAGGTGGGGATTGTTCCTAATTTTTTTCTTAAAATTAATTTAAAAAGCACTATTGTTTGATTTACACAAAAAAAAAAAAAAATCAACTTCTCTCCCCTTATTTAGACTTGCACCACAAATAGGAATTCTCTATACTTCTCTTCTCTTAGGGATGATAACATGGATCGAACACATCAAGGCAAGGTAAGGCAGGCAACTCGTCATTAATAAAGATGTTGTATTTATATATGCAAGGAGCATTTATTATAATATTTTATTTTGCAAATTATGTTTGCTAAACTACTAGAATTTGTGAGTTGTTTCAAAAAAGAGTGGTGAAAATAAGATGCATACTTCCTTTTTTACTATTTAACGTGGTTTTACAATATAAACTAGTAATATCCAATAACGCCTAGATTCGATAGATACTTAAGATACATCTGCATTTTGAGAAATATATTATTGGAATTGTATTTGTTAACTTCAAGAAAAACATACCAACATGTGTTGGTCCACGTGGTAAGCGGCTTGATATCGCTTAAGCAAGGTCCCGAGTTCGAGACCTTGTAAACGCAGTTATCCCCGCTGGGAGACTCACCCGCCATAGCCAGGTGCGCAACCCGGGTCGGCCCGGATTAATCAAGGCTAAGCCTTAGATACCGGGTACGCAACCTAGAAAAAAAAAAAAAACTTCAAGAAAAACGTTGTTGGCTGAGACCACAAAGAAGCTAGTCTCAGTACAAATTCGATTGGGCAACGTTTCATCGATGAGGCTGGTATCAATTTAAATATAATGAACCAACAATACGATGAAGTTGAGCCAAGCCAATATTCTGAAAGAAATGCAAATTGACTAGACAATAATAAAAGTGACAATGACATCTTAAAAAGTAACTATGGAAACAACGATAATTCTAATAATCTATTCAATAACTAAAGAGAATTGTCTTTCAGTAGCCAACTTTAATTTCCTTATTTATCCCTACATAATTTAATATCCATAATTCCTCACATATTGAATAATTTTTGTTAGTTAATAGGTCACTCCCACCGTNTTCACAGGGACTAAAACTTACATAGAGGGACCAAAACCAAACTTTCCCAAATTACAGGGATGAAAAACTTAATTAACCCAAAATAAAATCTATGTTATCAAGGCCGCTAGTATCTATTATTAATTTATCGTTATGTTTACTTTTAAAAGTTAATTTTTTTCTTTTGGGAATTGTCATACAAAATGAGATACATAAGGACATTCGAAATTTATTGGAACTTCAGTTCATATATACACAGGTGTAACGAGCAGAATAACTCATGCAGTTCATCGGTGTTACCTTTTTTTTTCCAATCATGTCTATTTGTTCTGCCAGAATCATGTGAACAGAACGACTAGAAAACCAGAATTAACATTTATATGACATGTTATTTGAAAGCCATAAATCTCTGGCCAAGTTTGCATTGGTACATAGGTACATACATGATCTCTAATCATGATAAACACCCTTAGATGTTTCAGTAGTTCCTACATCTTTGACCAAAAGCGGCTCAATGTAGCTTCAATTGACCCATGTGGCTCGTCCGTTGGTAAATATACATCATCATCAAACTGCACAAACATCAGCATCATTTACCAGCTTTAAGATATCAAAACCAAGGTAAAAAAAAAAAAAAA
>QANU01093777.1:5023-29327 GCA_003254905.1 Nissolia schottii | reverse complement strand
AAAAAAAAAAAAAACATTAATTTTTGGATTCGTCTTTTTCATGTAATGCATTCACTTCTGAAATTCAATTTCAAAGGCCATGAAATACCAATATACTTGAGAAAGTGCAGCAAAAGACTGTTCTTCTCTGTGTAATGTAGTGTAGGGTGTATATCAAACATCTTGAGCTCGATCCACTTAACAGCTTTGAAGTTTGACTTTGTGAGACAAGAAAGCAACCCTTTTCCGTAAGATTCGAATGCAATCAGTCTTCCATGAACAATTTTAATCAACATTTTATAACCATGTTAGCATTTTATTTCAATGCCATAGAAAGTCAGAGACCAGCAGGAATGGGATCGGAATAACCTTGTAGACATCGCCAAAGCCGCTTTCTCCAACCTCAGTCCAGGATTGATGATGCAACATATATTTAGCTGCCAAAATGGAATTTGGATGGAAAAAAGAAAGGAAAATGAGTTCCACTCTTAGTTATGAACAGACGTGTGTCCGTTCAGGAAGGACACGTAATCAAGTCTAGATCTTCAGGCTGAATCATCTCAACTGTTGTCTGGATTTGTTTATGATTTTTGCCTTCACATTAACACTAAGATTACTAGTTCAGTGGATAATTTGATACCTTCTATCAAAATAAGGTCAAAACCTACTTGCAGATGCACGGTAAATGAAATAATTTGTTTTCCCTATAAACTATATTTGAAATGAAACTGAGGGACAATGGCCAAGCACCAACTACACTATAAAGCAATTAAAATAAAAGTCAAATGCATAACTAGAACCTGCACAGAGAACACCAATACAACAACTAAATGAATCAGTATCTTAAATTGGGAAGGCTATTCCAATGACACAATAAATAATCCAAAATTTGCATAATTTAAATCCATTACCTGCTCATGTTCAAGTTAGTAGACAGCTGAAGCTTCTTTCTCCTTTTTCTTTAAATTTGCTTCTCTTCTTAAGGAATGGCATAAAATCAAAGTCGCTACAGCTGGTATTGCTGAGTTTCATCACTGCTTTGTCACCCTTCTAAGTGCCGATTAATTTATCACAAGTAATTTAAGAGGTCTGCTCAAATAAAAAATTGTTCCAGAACAATGTTATTCCTACTAGTCAATAGATAAATTTTTTAAACTATGAATGATAATAGTAGAGCATTTCTTTTGCTCATGTTTTTTAAAAATATCTTTTTTGATCCAAACTGTCATGTCTTGTAATTCACCCAAGTTAGCAAAAGTGCAAGTGTTGTTCCTATAAAATGAGAAAATTCAGAAAGATTAACTCTCAGTAAGTGTTGTACTATAAAATAATAAGAACCGCTGATTCTGCAAAATAAGTGTGTTTAATTTTATTTATTTCTTTATAGTCAATCTTCATTACGAGCTTTTTATTTTCTATTTTAAACTTCTTTCTTGCTTTATATTATTACAAAAATAAATGCTTCTAAATGAAAAGATTACTTACAATATGCAAGGATGGTGAACGCAAGTATTTTCATGCTGATGATGCAGGCCGTGTCCCCTTGTTGATCGCGCATCTGAGTTCCGCTTTCCTCACCAATTATTGTTAAAATTGCTCTACGTTGTGATTCAAACTCTATTTTCAATGGTTCTTCCAATTCCAGTCCATTCTCCAATGCATGCAACAATCTGGACTCCACTTCCTTATGTTCCTGCCTCAAGCCCAACCCCAATCTCAACTTCACCCCCAAATCCAATTTCAACTCAGTGTCCAATTCCAATTCCTGTAAAAAGCTTTCAAAATCTGAGACGCATATTTCACGGACCCCACACTCTTTCATACTGATCAGTCCATCATGTTCATCCCCATTATCAGTTGTAGCACAGAATTCAAAACGAACTTGCCTTTCATGACTTCCGAGAATGCTGTCATAATGGAATGGATCATACCATGCAAAAACATGATCTGAATCCAAATCCTTGATGGCATTGTCATGCCATGTACTCTTGTATCCCACCTTTGTACCATCTGCCAAGTAGCATTGACAATGGATTTTAGCTCCATGCTGCTTCATTTCACGGGATGGAGAAAGAACCACACAGTAAATCAAGCCCAGCAAGTTGGAATGTGAAAGAAGCTCAATGGTAATGGAGGAGGACTCTGTCGTTAAATGTGTGAACTGCCTTGGGACTCTGCTTCCTACTAAACAAACCTCAACACTATTATAATTATAGCTGTGTGCCTCCGAACTGTGCCGACTCACTGATACATTGTGAAATGCTGCACTCATCATTGTTAACTGGGAGCATTCCATAATGCACTCAATCGAGCGGCCATCTAGAGTCACGCAATTCTCGAAGGAAATGAACTTATCTTTTCCTTTCATTTTTGTTGCAAAACTCATCAAAGTGGATACCGTCACCAATGATGTGCAGTTATCGACGCGAAACTCTTGGATGAATGGTGGAAGCTCCGGTAGAAACCAGAGCTTCCTACAAGTCTTTAAGGACAGAATCTCCAGCTTTTGAAGGTCCTTAATGCTATCAGGCAACCTCTCCACACTGCTTCCGTCAAGCCATAATTCATTCAATTGTGACAAGGCATTGATGTTGTCAGGGAGTTCAGACAAGTCACTACAATCCTTCAAATGTAGTATTTTTAAAGATTCTAAGCCGTCACATAAGAATTGTAGCTTTTGTTTGTTAATTACTTGTGTGCAGTTAGAAATCCTAAGCTCCTCAAGAGATTTCAGGGAACACAACTCGTCTGGAAGATTCTCAAGTCTTAAACCTTCTAGATTGAGCCACACAAGCTTGGGTAGACGCCCAATTGATGAGTGTAATATCTGAATTCTGGTATTGCTTAAATCCAACCTTTCAATTAAATCCGAGGACACTGAAAACTCCTTGAGACATGAGCAGCCATTGACACTGATCTTCTCCAGAGATGGTAAATGCTTCTCACTTTTAAGACTCTCCAGTTTTTTGCACCTATCCAGTATCAAAGTAACAAGCTTGTCCCCCGATAAATGAACAACAGACAAACTATCACAACCTGAGAGATGTACCCATTTAAGTTTTGAAGCCCTGGATAAATCTGGAAGCTTCATCAACTGTTTGCATTCACTGAGGTAAATTCCCTCTAAATTCACAAGATCCTGTGACAATTCAACATGAGACAACTTCAGAACGTGAAACCCTCACGCACACATGCACGACAGGAGGTATATCACATGAGAGAACCAAATCTTGACCATACAACCATACATATAAAATATAGGTGTGTGAGAGAGAGAGTAAGAGACAATATATNCTTCAAAGGATATCCATGCCATTCAAAATACCTCAATTTGTCAGATAATGAATTGAGGATGTTAGGGTAGAACACATCACCGTGTTTCCCACCTAAAGGAATATGGAATTTAAGAAATCTTAAATTGATCATCATGTTGAATGCATCAGCACTCAAGTGCAAGTCATTAATTTGAGACAAATCTAATGCTATGCCTTCAACAAGGTCAGTCCCCTGATAACAAATAAAAGTAAACAACACTGAATTAGCCATAACTTCTATACAAAAACATATCTAGAAAAAGGTTAGTGTATCTTTTCCTTACCTTTTTATAATTCAGGACATCGTAAACTTTTTCAGTATCCCTTAGGCGGCTACGTCTTCCCGGGTCTCTCCGACATTGTTGACGAACTATATCCAAACCCATTTCCTGTAGCAAGTCATGCATTTGTATTCTATTGCTAGATGATATTGTTATAAGAGCTTTATTTACAAGGACATCAATACCAGAAGTTGCGTAGAAACCACAGGCGTCTAGTATTCTTATGACATATTCTTTATCTTCTTCCTTGAAAAAGAATGCAATGTCTAGAAATATGTCCTGCTCTACTTCGTCCAATGAATCGTAGCTCACCTTTAACATGCTTTGAATTTTCTGATTGGGATACTCCTTGATTTTGCTCAATGCATTTTCCCAAAACCCACTACTTTTTTTATAAAGATTTGAACCCAAGACTTTTAAGGCTAATGGAACTCCCTCAGAATAATTAACTGCCCTTTTTGAGAGATGTTCAAATCCCTTTGCAGGATTCTCTTCCTTGAAGGCATTTAAGCAAAAAAGAGTTTGAGAATCTTCAAACTTCCATTTCTTGAGCTCATATATTTCATCAACTCTTCCTTCAAGCATTTGCCTGTCTCTTGTTGTTATAATGAGTCTACTATCTGGACCCAGGGCACCACGCTCTCCGCACAAATATTCTAATTGCTCAAAACTATCCACATCATCAAGGACAATGAAAACCTTTTTACCATGTACCCTCCTCTTGATGAATGTGGATCCTACAACATTAGACGACGGAACTTGTTCCTTTAGTAGCTCAAAGAGAAGCTTGTCACTTAAATACGTTAGTCCGAGCTTTGTTGAGTCTTCTCTTACATTTGCCAAGAAGCATGAACTGTCATATTGGGGGAAGTTCTTGGCGAACATAACTTTAGCAATGGTTGTCTTACCTATGCCGCCCATGCCCCAAATTCCAATTACTCGAACTCTTTTCATTAATGATTCGATGTCTCTGCAGGCTTTATCATTTCCAACCAGAACTTTTAGTTCAGGAGGGTCTCTCAGGTACAACTTTTGCAAAACATCATTAACAATGTTCTGAATGAGTACAGCATCATCCCTAGCATATGAAAGAATAAACAAAACAAAAAGAAAGATTTAAATATCACAAGTAAAAGACGGTTAAATATACACTATCTGATAGGGACCAAAGGTTCGTATCATTACTCATCTGCCATATATAAAAGAAAAATATCAATGATAAAATGTTTGTTATTAGTACTTCTTCGAGTATGATTTTTTGCATTATTGAGTGTTTGCTATGCCATATTAGACCATTTTGTTGAGAATGATATCTTCATTTTTACATCTATGGTTTCATATTGTTTGATTAGTCTGAAAATCTTTTTGTTTTACATTATGTTGTCCAAGTGGAGATTGTTGAAAATTTTGTGTGGACTATAACATAAGTTAATGTCAATTTTATGATAACTCAGATTAATTGAATTTCAAAACAATTAGAGCATGTAGTTTAAACCCAATTAATTGTGACATTATTGTTATTAGGCCTATTATTGTAAACCACTGCTGATTAGTAGGTATTGTTATAAGTTCTTATGAATGCTATAAGAGAAAAGCCTAACCTATCGAGTTATTTTACACAAGGAGAGGACTCTTCTCCTAAGCCTAGTTATAAATAGAGTGTTTGTTACTCCATTAAGACTATCACATAAAAAATCCTATTATAGAGTAGGAGTACTAATCCAAATCCTATTTAGATTTCTCTCTTCTATGGTCTGAGGGCAACTACCGTACTAGGTATTATGATTATTATGTTTATAGTTGTCTTGGAGTATAAATAAATAATAAATTATTTTATCAAAAAATAAATAAATAATATCGATAGAAAAGAAATTGTGTTGTTTTGGGCCATGTAAAAGCCCTGCCCACGAGAGAAATGGGTAGAAAAACAATGAGAAAGGAGACACTAGGGATAGACATATTTGGACAAGCATAAAATAAAACACTAGCTCTTGACACTCATACGTCCGCAACAGTCCTTGCAGTTTCTGCCATCAAAGTACCTCCGATGTCGTTCGTCTTCCTCGCAATGGCGCCTCCTGCGCGCGTCGCGACTGCCATCGTCAGCACGGAGGTCGCGGCTTCTATCTGTTCTGCGTACGTGAACAGAACTTGACTCACGTTCACGGGTGAGTCACTCCAACTGGCAGGTCAGAATCTCTAGGGATTTGCCTTGCTCATCTTGCTTTTGTTTCACGTTGGAGATGGAGTCCAATTTCTGCCCCCAAATCCCCAATTGTTGCAAGTTGCTGCCCTAATTCCTCAATTTGTTCCAGTTTCTCCCCCAATCCTCCCAAGGACTCCAATTTCTGTTCCAAGCCCTCAAGATGCGTTTCCATCGCAGCCCATGTATGTACCATTCACAGGTTCCCAAGATTAGTACTTTGATGCCAATTGTAATGGCACTAAATAGTAATCTAAGAAATAATACCTGATTAAGAGAATTGCTCTTGATGAAGAAAGAAAATAAGGATTAGTGATAATAGTGGTTGTTCGACATTATGAAAAAATAGATAAATGGGACATTAGAAAATATAGGAGAAAGATAGATAATAAAGAAATAACAATTGTATTATTAGAGTTGTGTTTGTGTCTTTACAAAGAAGGCTGGGCCTATTTATATGCTGAAGACTCAACGGTCAAAACACAACGGCTAAAAATAAATTACAATCAATTTAAAAGATTATAATTAAATCAAATCAATCAAATCAAATCATTTACCATCATTAACATAAATTATTTTTAACAGTGGTAACTCTTCGAGAGGCTGCCTTCTCTCCTGACTGAGATTCAGTTTAAACTTCTGGATGACCCTCCTCAGTGCATCCTGCCCAACCCTAAATCCACCTGTCTTAGCCTCATTAATTATGTGGAATTGCTAATTTGTCCTCCTCCTAATGTACACCTTATCATAAGAGGATTTCTTCTTAATCTTAGGCGTACTACTATGGATCTCTTCACTTATTCCTACCGGTGAGTTATTCTCATTAATAATAACATTGAGCCCGTCCCATAACCATGACAGAACCACAATAGAATATAACTACATATTTGTTTGCAAATTTTACTGAATAGAAAAGAAAAGGACAATAGATAACACATACATACCTGTGGGTACTACGAGAGTCCCATCCAGATAGATTGGCCGCTTCAGTGAGTGCAGCCTCCCACTTAGACACATTGTTCTGGACAGATTTACTATATCTGATAAATCGCTGATGTTTTGCAAATGCTTTCTCGTAACTCCCTGTTTGCTTCCTTACGTCTGATGGAGCTGTCTCGTAGAACACTGGTATAACTACTTGTCCTCGGTCTTTTCTGCATTCCATTATTTTGACCAACTCTTTTAGGCACCATGTAGAAGCAGCATAATTTGTAGAGAAAACCACGATGGAAACAAGTGACCCCTCGATTGCTTCGGAAAGTGCGTCCCAAACATCGTCTCCTTTGTTTAGTTTATAATCTGTGTATGCTTCAATATTTCGTTGGTCAAGAGCATTAAGCAGATGGCCTATGAAGGTGGTGCGCGTGTCCTCACCTCTGAAGCTAATAAAAACATCGTGCTTTCTGCTAGAGGAAGACATGATCAAGATTAGCTCTTGTTTTTTGTTAATTGGAAAGTAGAAGAAGACTAGACCAGAGTAATGTATTATTGTGAGGTCAATGCAATCTTGGCCCCTTATATCAATTGAAGAAAGAAAAAATATATATATATATATATATATAATATAATAAATACAAATGCGAATAGGGACTCCAATTTCGTGCGGAAGGAAATATGAAACTCCGCCGAATTGAGTACAGGGACAGTGGTTATTAGCTGCCCATGTGATAATGACCAAAAATCTAAATTATGGTTAACTGGATTGTTATTCATCTCGGTAATAAAAAATAAATAAATAAAGACCTTGTCAATTGTGTAAAAATAAATCCTAAATTATTGTCTTATGCAACCAATCACCATTATGCTCTTTTACCCAATGAAACGGAAGGTGAATAAAAGGTCCCTCTATTATCTTAGTAAAAAAAAAAAACAAAAAAAACAAAAACCTACCAATCACAATGATCAAAAAGCCGACATAACTTCTGACCTTTGCTTAAGCTTAAGCAGAGTCTATCTTTGTCCATACATAAAAAAAACACTAAGTTAAAACAAGGTTAGGTGGATGGGGCTTGGGGTCTAGGTAGCGCTAGTGGTTCATCTCACCGATGATTAAATAAATAAATATGCAAAATTAATCCCAAAATAAATAATTTAGGGTTTAACAGTAAGAAAAATTTGCACAATTAAACTGCCACTTATAACTTATGTTGGAAATTAGAGTGCCTCCATAGAGATGAGATTCCTGCAGTTGTTTGGGTCGAGAGCGACGATAATTGGCATGGCGATGGTTTCTGAAAACAACAAGAGTTTTGTTTAATCGGTTCATCTCACTATCGTGCTTTGGAAATAGCGAACGTGCGAACAAGTTCGACGTCGCTTTCATTGGCTTATATATTATTATCTCTCTCGTGAAGAACGAAGGAGGGAGGCAAATGCACAGAAAGGAGGGTTTTTCACTCCTTTGGTTTCGTTTCTCTGTAGGCGGCAGGGAGTGTTACATTCCAAACCAAAGGGTTAGAGACATCGAAATCAGTTTTCCACACTTCAGTGGAGTTTTATTTGAAGGCGTACCATTGCGGTGCTAATGGTGTGTGTTTGATAAACAGAATAATCAAAATAGATTAATTTTGATGCGTGTAAAAACGTCTATCAAATAATTCATTTTATTTGGATAATTTTTTGAGGACCAAATGTGATAGTCAAATATATTTATTAATTTATCTATATATGATTAAATGACTTAATTGGTCCCAACTTTTTTACCCTTAACATTGGCTTTGAAGGCCTTCAATGTTATTAATTATCAAAGAAAAAAAATTCATTAAGGTAAACACTCATAGAAAAATTTAGGATTAATTAAGGCATTTTTCCTAATCTAAAAGTTGAAAAGGTCTTGCTTTTGATTTGTAAGTATTAGTAATGCTTTTAAGATTCATGTATCCTTAAATTTTAATAAAAATATAATTTTATCATTCATTAATCATAGCATACTACAATGAGAAGAAACCTAAATAACTATTACAGTTTAAGAGAAAATGGGTGGAAAGAAAAGGGGAGAGGAAATTGAGTTTTCTCCCGTTGGGTTGGGCAGAGAAAATATCGAGAAAGGAAAACAGGCGTGGGTCTCATGGCCAAAATTTTCTTCGCATAGATGCAGAGAAAACGGAAGAAGGAATCTCTCAATTCTAGCTTTCCAATATTACCCCTTCTTCAACCTTCAGAAATAATCAACACAGGAAAGGGTTATTCATTCTCAAACCAATGTTATTCTTTTGCAGCTAGCTTCCTGTTGATCTAATTTCTATTTCCAAATCAGTTTAGGTTGTTGCAAAATGAAACACAAAATAAGACTGAAAGATTGAATATTTGAAAGACGAGAGGGCGGAGGTTGGCTTGGAACTTGAAAGCATGAATTGGAGGGCGTCGACGCTGTAAGCACTGGGGAGTGTAACCGAATGAAGTGAATGAAAGTTCTGAATATTAATCATTTGACGAAGGTTTATATACAAGGCATTCTGTATTCTGTACACACCACGTGATTGCTAATTACCAAACTACCTTGCACATGGATTGTAACTAATTCTAACTAAATAACTAACTCGCTGAAAATTAATAAAGAAACATTATATGTGATAGAGTGTCGTGAACAGGTGGCGAAATAGCGATAACTGGGTTGTTGTGAAGGTGGTGGTCTGGTCGCAAAATGGAGGGCTAGAGACAAGGTAACATGGAGATGGTTGTGTGGGTTGCGATTATGGAGAGGTGGTTGCGGCTATGAGAAGTTGCGGTGGCTATTTTCATTTTGTTCTTTAGTTAGGATTTGAGTAGTGTAATTGATTATCTGAGTTGTTTTGTTCTGTATTTTGAGTTGTGGTTCTATGTCGATGTCAGTGTTTTTTAGAGTTGTGGACTCCATTTAGTTTTGTTTTCACGAGGAAATAAATATCATTTTGTTTCATTGCATTTTATTCCTTTCCAATTTGTTTTCTAAATCAAAGCTAATAAAAATTTCTCATTATTTTCTTTTCACTCACTTTCTTTTTATCTAAACATTACATTTTCTCTTCTACTTTTTTCTTTCCTCACATTTTCTTTTTGACATACAAACAAACAAAGCATTAAGGAATTGTTTACCAATCATTTCTTGTCAAGTGCCCCTAATATTTAAAAATTCTCATCATTACGTGTGGTCTCCAGTATGCAAACATCAAAGCACTTTTAGATATAAAGTTCCAAAAACAACTGTTTAGACCTTTTCCAAGCATCTACGGAGTGCCACGTCGAATGATCCGCCCACACCGGAGACCTCCTGCATACATTTTAGACTTTTGGAGACATGTGCATCCCATTTGTAGTGTGAACAGCTTTTAGTTAAAAACATGTGCACCCGGCTTTTATCTTTTTTTTTAAGTTGTCTGTTCAGTATCTAAGGCTTAGTCTTAGTTAATCTGAGTGGACCCAGGTCGCGCACCTGGATATGGTGGGTGAGTTTCGCCGTTTACGACTTGGACTAACCTCCTGTCAGTAAGTGCACTCCGCTTTCTGTTTGACTGTATAGTGGGAATGGTTGGAGCAATATTAACTGGGCTTTAAAAAAATATTATGCACGTGTTGGTGGATTTTTGTTTTCTCTTTGAGCCTTCTTTGTGGGTTTTTAATTTCACAGCATTGGGTTCGCAACCATGCCTTCCGGTACGAAGGCCAATATCCTTAGCAGTCCATAACACTTGCCTAAATAGCTTTTATTGGAATCTTTAGCATTGTCTGTATCTACGTCATAATCATCCCTGCAAAGTTGTCAAAAGTCAACTTGGAGTGATCACGAGTAAGTGTTGGGGCAACGCAAGTGTGAGGACCATTGTACTTAGTAACTTCCCAGAAGTAGTTGTTCTTTTTTAGTGTTACCCTAATAAGCCATTGACATCCATTGCCGAAGTATTTGCTAGGGGTGTTCATAACCCGGTCCGACTTGCTAACCCGGACTAGCCCGAAGCATTCGGGCTGAATTGGACCCGATTTTAAAAAAACTCTGATTTTAATTCATACTGGGTTTGGGTTTAGCCTTGGGTCACCTGGCTCGGCCCGTATGCACTACTATTATGTATTTTTTATTTTTTTTCCTTCCTATATAATAGATTGATTGCAAATCTATTGTAGTTAAAATATGTCTATTTTAGTGTCTATTGTAGTTAAACTATGTCTACTTCGGTGTTTAGAAATCTATTGTAGTACACTTATTTTTTTATTTATTTTATGTTTCACTAAAATTATGAAAGTTTGAATGTGAATGCTAAGGTTATAAATTTTATTTCATTTCGTTGTAGTGTTTGAAATTAATGAGTGTTTAGTTAGGAAATATAATGTTTAGTTTGCAATTTTTTTAACTTTATTTTTAATGGATGTTATTTTTTATTTTGAAGTTTGAGATAGCGTTGACTCATTTTGGCCTGTTTTTGGTCCAGTCTATACCCTGGTTTTAACTCGGTCTGAAGATGATCAAGTTTATCGGGTTTAGGGTCGGGTCCGGGTCCTCAAAATTGGCCCGATCTAAATATAAGGTCGGGTTCGGGTAAAGGCCAACCCGACCCGTGAACACCCCTAGTATTTGCATTTGCAATAGTATGTTATCGGTTCTGACTACTTCACTTTATAATCCACCTCGGTACACATGCAATGGTTTGCAACAACTACTTTTACTGCATTTTTATCATTAAAAATTCTCCCTTTGTGGAGATCATCTGTTGCACCATAATCATTTACCATGTCTCCAAAATCCGTTCCACGCATACCATCAACATCAAAGGTGCGTAGGAAAGGCGGTGGACCATGTGATTGTTCATCATCTTCACTATCTGTAATTTTTAATATACACAATCACAACAAATAATTATAGAATAATTTTAATAACCAATTAAATTTAATAATATCTTAAATTTAACTCTTATTAGTTAACAGAGATTTTTTTTCTGATACACAAGATCTTCTACACGAGGCGAGCATAGAGCATACTTTGCCATCTCTATTAAATTTAAGATAATCATGGACTTATAAATTTAAAATTAGTTATTTTCATAAACACATTAATTAATACTTGTTTCTAATGATGTGGATAATTAAATAAAAATTAGTAGATAATTTTTACTACCCGATTTCTTATTAGTTAACAGAGATTTTTTTTCCCTGATACGTAAGATCCTCTACACAAGGTAAGTGTAGAGCAGACTTTTCCTTCTCTGTTAATTTTAAATTAATTATTATCATAAAAAACTAATAATTAACATTACCTAAATCGTCGTCAATTTCATTGTCTTTAGACATATCACTTTCATGTTCACTCCAATTGTCATCGTTATCTTTGTTTGCGAACATCTCATTGTCCGATAGTAACGTTGGTGCAACATTATCGTGATACATTGGATTTGAACTTGAACCACATTCATTATTAAGATTAGAAACAACCTCCTCAAAGTTGACAAACAATTCAATGCCACCGAGACTTGTAACATCCCAAATTTTTTCCCTTATGAAGATTTCGCATAATTCATAATTTCGCATAATTAGGAGTATATTAGAGGCGATTATTTGGACTGAAAAAATTATTTATAAAATTTATTTCTTTCCCACGCCAGTCAAAATAATTGTTTCACGATCTTGCAAGATGCCGTGAGGTCCGTGCAAATTTTTGGCCAAATCCGAATTTTCGTCAGGTCCCAGAGGTATTTGTAAAAATACTCTCATGGAGGAATGTTCACAAATACCTTAACCTGACACACTATATGACCGGGAAAAGTAATAGATCACGGGTATGCGTTTGGAATATTTTAGGGTATTCCTACACGAGCGATCAACGATCAAACATGACCGAAACTGGTCAAGAAACCTTTAGGGTTATCCTAAGCTAAAATATTTATATAAAATAGTAATATAATATTATAATTAATTAATTAAAAATAAAGAAAAATGGAAGCAGGGGGGCCGAACCCTTTGCCTATAAATAGGCTCCCCAGATGCTTCAGAAGCAAGAAAGAAAAATAAATGGGAAAAGTTGCTCTGCCGGTGTCGTTCTAGCACATCGCGGTTATGCTACCGGGCTTAGGAAAAATAGGAGGAGCGCACCAACTTGACGAGGATAATTCCCTCATCACTGACAACTGATCAGGACGCACATAGGAAGTGGGTAACTCTAAGCCCACTGTCTATGTGGTTTAATTGTTAACTGTATATGTATTATTTTGTATATTTGACTGTAAAAATGTAAAGTGTGAATTTGGAGAGATTTATTGTGAAAAGGGTATTGGGAAAATTTTGATGAATGAAACGCATAAATGTACTGATTGGAACCCTAGGAACAGTGGAAAATTGAGAACTGAAGTCTCGGGGAAGCAATTTTACAGCTTTCAATCAAATGAGGAGGGATTTCAGTGAATGAAAGCCAATTTGAGCTTTCAATCGATTGAATTCCTATTCAGTCGAATGAAAGAAAATCTCAGAATTTCAATCAACCTAAAAGACTTGAGACCTTAGTGGTTCTAAGGGATCCAATGAGTAAGGATAGGTATATTACTGTATATTGAAGCATGCATCGTGAGGAACAGGTTGTTGTATAGGTGTTAGGGCAACCCTAGAGAATTACCAGTCAATCGCCTAAATATTTAAATATCATAATTGAACGTTAGGGAACAAGTATGTAGTTATATGATAGGAATGTCCCTCTCTTGGCAACAAGACCCTCACCAATCCCAAAATGACTGGTTAATGATGCAGATAGAAAAGAAAAGGAAAAGAAATGATAACTGATACGGGTGACGTCACGCCTATGGATTGATGATGATGGAATGATGATGATGTATGGGTCTCTACTTAGATTGTGTCTTAGGACTAACCCCTCGCCATCTCACTAGGTGGATGGTTATCTCTATTGATGATCGAAGACAGAACATTAGTTATCCACGGTGGTTCGTAACCACTCAGGTTATAGCGCTGCCTGGTCATCATCAATAGGGAGTTAGAAGTAGGTTGTAGATGTTTGGCCGCATCTACATGAGTGGGAAGGACTCGACGAGGCCCTGGTCCATTAGTTAGCTGGGAGCCGACGCAGCCTCGGTCCATTAGTTAGCCGAGAACATGGAAAGAAGGACGCGCCCTGGTCCATTAGTTAGCCGGCACACGTAAGGGAGTTTCAAAGTCTCATGCACAGGCTATGAAATGAGTGAATATGTGGATGCATGTAAATATAATAATGTCTGTAATTCTATGTAGTCATCAAGAGAACGCTCAAGATGACCTATGTATGTACGTGAGAAAGTGAATAAGCACGAGAACTTAGATAAGAAAGATTAGTTCCCCAGTCACCTAGTAACTTAGATAAAGCCGTTCAGGACTGTAGGCCAGATAATAAACAGTAGGATGTTAGTATGCATGTAACCTAGGAACCCATGAGCAGCCTGGTTCATAAGTGAGTAAAGAAGTATCCCCGCGCGCCAAGGTAAACCACTAAGGACCAACGTTCTCACCCTCACTCGCTTATGCTTCAAGGGCCGACGAGAGTTACGAGGAATCGCACGATGAATAGTAAAGGCCAGAGGACACGAAGTCAAGCGAGGACAGTTGCACGCTTGATAGACATTTTGTTATGGTTTGGAGGGACTGGACTTGTATATGTAAATTATTATTATACTCTGTCTTGTTGTAATTATTTGTGATGGACCAGATACTTGCTTATGTAATTATTTATGCCATGCATAACTATCCGCCGTAAGCTTAGGCTCTATTGTTTGTATGATATATCTTGATTCTCACGTGGCTCATATTTTTTGAATAAGTGACCAGCAGGAAATTTTAAAACGGTCCATATTTTCCTTTACTTAGTATTTTAAAAAAGTAGGACAAGATTATAAGTATTCCCACCAAGTGATCAACAACCTAGTGAGCATTGCGTACTACTCGAGGGTATGCAGTTAGCTAGGGGTGTTACAAGACTTGCTTTATAAGTCTCATATAAATAAAACATTTGTTGCACTTGAAGATCATTCAATATCGTAACAGGACGATATTTATCAACTCCATTAATGAAAAACAAAGGAACCTTATATCTGATTCTCTCAACTTTCCTGTTAAAATGAGAACAAATTTCACAATGCAAATCATAGAATGATATAGAGCATCAAATTATAACAAACTTTGCATCATTATCACTAACAAATTCAACATCAAATTTTTTCACCGAACCATTATAAAAAATAAAAAGTGGCAATACCTTCTCTACTCATTTTTTTTCCTTACAAATATAAAATGGATATGGACATTATAGAAAAAATTAGAGAAGAAGAGAAAACAATTGAAGAAATATGAAGTGTGTAAAGAGAAGAAGAATACTGAGTTAAATGTGTGATGTTGGTTAGGAAAATAAGTATATTTATAGGCTGAGTGTGGAATGGTTGGGATGAAAAATTAAAATTTTTTGTACTGTTTATCATCACTACCGATTTCAGGTGTTGTCCACCCCTGCCTAAAATTGGGTTTCAGGCCACTAATTTTAGGTTGCTAAAAATTTTAAATGTTTTTTCTTCCTAAAATCGACACTGTGCATTCCGATTTCAGAATTTTGCAATTTGTTTTTTAAAACTTGAAATCGGTATTGGCTGTACCGATTTCAGGTACCCACAATCATACAATTGTAAAAGTTAAACATGCGCCACATTTAAGTATTCATTTATTATGGATACAATAATGAAGTCGTATCCCCTAAATTTTCCCGTGAGATAGCTAACAACTCAACGTACACACACACACACACACACACATAAAGGGATGCAGACTAGCCCAGTATAATAACGATATAAGTATAGACAGTCTATTTTTGACCACCAGTAAACCGGGTTATGGAAGGAACTCTGCCCTTTTCATGCAGAGGTCTTTTACAGCCTGCATCAACTACAAGGATGCTCAGACTTTCCTCCTTCAGTTTCCTATAGCACAGTCTTTATTCGTTTGCTACAAGAGGCATAACTGAATTGTCTAAGCCTTTATATTGTATATCGTTATTATATTAAGGGTAGTAGAATCTCTCTGGGATCAATCCTACTTAAGATAGAACAGTATTTACCCCTAATTTCTTAATAATTTAGCTATCCATACTTTTACTCTTCAAGGATGATATAATTAAAAGTTTTTTTTGATACTTTGAGAACTCACGAACACAAGAAATCACGAACACACTTTTGAGCAAAGACTGGTTATATTTAACGTGAAATAACTTACAAGTTTTTCGATGATCTTCCCTTATGGGGAGATAGCAAATTTATAGGCTACATATCTACTTTGATTATAACAAGATTAAACTATAGTTACAATAAAGTAAACTCTAGTCTAGTGTCGACAACCATCTTTTCACTATTCCTTCCTTATTTCTATATTGTTCCTTCCACAAGCCTTATTTTTATACTGTTCTTCAGGGTGCCGACAATATTGTGCTTTTCTTCTTTTATATAACTTTTACATGTCCTCTTCTGAAGAATCCACAATAAAACCATCAATAGTTATGTATTCATTAATTATGAATACAATAATAAAGTCATAACAACTCACCCTACACACGCGTCATGCCAGTTGACTTCATCCCAAGATTTGTCTATCATTTGGTCGGTCACATAAAGATGAAAGTGCATCTAAGGTAACTTTCAAGTTATTTGATTGGGTTCTCAAGGCAGAGAGAAATGCACAAAACGCCTACTCCTTGAGATTGAAGTGTTCTAATTTCTTAATTTCTTTACTTTACCCTTTCCAGCAGCAACTAGCAATGCATCTCTGACCTGAATTTCTATGGCTTCCTCTGCTGGATCCTCTCAGGTAGATGCCAAAAGCTACGGTGTATTTGTCAGCTTCAGGGGGGATGACACCCGCTCCACTTTTACTTGCCATCTTCATGCTGCTCTCGTCGAACAGGGAATCGAGGCATACATAGATGATCGACTTAGTAAAGGAGGTAGTATTTGGGCATCGCTTAGCAAAGCAATCGAGGGCTCGCGCGTGTCGATCGTCTTTTTCTCGCAGAACTACGCCACCTCAAAATGGTGCTTGGAAGAACTGGTCAAGATAATGGAGTGCAGAAGACGTATGAGGCAGGTTGTTATACCTGTGTTCTACAAAATAGAGCCGACACAGATCCGGTACCAGAAAGGGAGTTACCAGAAAGCATTCGAAAAACATGAACTATATCTTGGTAACAGTGAATTCAAGAAACAGAGTGTGTGTAGGTGGAGGAATGCTCTCACTGAAGCCGCCAACCTCTCTGGATGGGACTCTCAAAGTCCTGGCACCATGTACGTTCTCTTTTCATTCTAAATATTGAAGTATCTTTGTAGCCATTACCAAAGAAGTGAAACTAAAATGAAATCTAAGGTGGACTAGCATATACACTAATGTACCTATCAAAAGCGTACATGATTTTGATATCGTCAGATTATATTTATTTCTAAATGCATATATATTCCTTCTAAATTGTTGTGTCATGTGTTTAGAGAGGCTAACCAATGTGTTGATAGTTCAGCTAGGAAGGCTCATGTTTAATCCTATATGAATCAGCCTTTTTTTTTATTAATTTTTTTATTTCTGCTTGTCCTGCTTTTATTTCTTCTACCTGTGTGGCAGATAGTATGTTCCCTCATTTGGTGCCTCGTTGACCTTTTCTCCATTGGAATTTTGCCCCGTCATTTATAATAAAGAAAAAAGAACTGTATATATAATTCAGATTAAAAGAAGAACTGTATATCTAATTAGTAGATACCTTAATTATTTCTCAGTCGTCAAAAATCTAATTTTCATTTTTTTTTTGTTCTTTTGTATGCTAGGAACGATTATCAACTCATCAAGAACATTGTTATTGATGTTATCCAAAAGTTGCAGCTGAGATATGCTAATTCCATAAAAGACCTTGTTGGAATTGACAACACGCGTAAAGATATTAAGAAATTACTCAAAATGGCCAAAGTGATTGGAATTTGGGGTATGGGTGGGATAGGGAAGACAATAATTGCTAAAGATGTGTTTGCCAAACTCTTTTCCCAATATGATAGTGTTTGCTTCTTGGAAAATGTATCTGAAGAATCAAAAAACCACGGACTAGCATATTTACGTGGTAAGCTTTTTTTTGAGCTACTAAAGGAAGAAAATCCCATACAGAAGGTTGTAGAAGGCTTAGAAGTAAAAAAGATTTCATTCTTCTTGATGGTGTGGATAATTTCAAGCAGCTAGAATATTTGTGTGGAGAACGCAATCACCTAGGAGCATATAGAGGCTCATTATTACAACAAGAGATAAGCATTTACTTAGTGATGGAGTTGTATATAAGGTCAACAGTTTGAACCCCGAAGAATCTGTAAAGCTTTTTAGTTTAAAAGCCTTCCAAAAAAGTCATCCCAAAGAAGGATTTAAGCAACTCTCAAAACAAGCAATAGAATATGCAAAAGGCGTTCCGTTAGCTTTAAAAGTTTTGGGCTCACATCTTTACTCTAGACCCGAGCATTTTTGGGAAAGTACTTTTAGAATACTCAACAAGTGTCCTCATAAGGAAATTCAAGGCTTGTTAAGAGTGAGCTATGATGAGTTACATGATCTAGAGAAGAAGATTTTTCTGGACATTGCATTCTTCTTCAAAGAAGAAAAAAGATCACATCATAAGGATACTAGATGCATGTGGTTTTAAAGCAAATAGTGGAATGAACGTCCTGGTAGTCAAAGCTTTGATAACTATTTCAGATAACGACACAATTGGAATGTATGACTTGTTGCAAGAAATGGGTTCGGAAATAGTGTGCCAAAAATGTGATGGAGACCTTGGAAGATGTAGCCGATTGAGAGACATTGAAGACGTTTGCAAAGTACTTAATTACGATATGGTATGAAGAAGAATATTATTCACTAATTTGTTTTAGGCATATGTTTCTATAAAGAAGTTATACCTAATTTGATATAATTTCAGTATTTGTTTTGACAGGGGACAAATACCCAAAATTTGTATGATTTATCAGTCTTTCAAAGTAAGGGAAATGGACGGCAGAGATGCCATCCCCAAAAGCTTCACAGTCTTTTTTTTTTTTTTTTTAAAAAATGGTAGCGGATGGCAAAGAGCCCCCATCTGTATATTCAACTTTGGAATGTCAAATGTTATTTGCGTTCAAAAAAAGGAGAAGAAGGGGCATGGGTCAGAAGATGCCCCTCCCCATTCTAAAATAGGTACAATGTGAAAATCTGTACAATCTATTGATTTTTCAACAAAAAAAAAAAAATGGGGGCAATGTAACACCCTAACTAGCTAGCCTACGCTTCAGTCATAAACTTACTGGCTAAGTTGTTATCTGCTTTGGTGGGGGTAATACTTAGTCCCGTTTATACTTGAAGACGTTTGCAAAGTACTTAATTACGATATGGTATGAAGAAGAATATTATTCACTAATTTGTTTTAGGCATATGTTTCTATAAAGAAGTTATACCTAATTTGATATAATTTCAGTATTTGTTTTGACAGGGGACAAATACCCAAAATTTGTATGATTTATCAGTCTTTCAAAATAAGGGAAATGGACGGCAGAGATGCCATCCCCAAAAGCTTCACAGTCTTTTTTTTTTATTTAAAAAATGGTAGCGGATGGCAAAGAGCCCCCATCTGTATATTCAACTTTGGAATGTCAAATGTTATTTGCGTTCAAAAAAAGGAGAAGAAGGGGCATGGGTCAGAAGATGCCCCTCCCCATTCTAAAATAGGTACAATGTGAAAATCTGTACAATCTATTGATTTTTCAACAACAAAAAAAAAATGGGGGCAATGTAACACCCTAACTAGCTAGCCTACGCTTCAGTCATAAACTTACTGGCTAAGTTGTTATCTGCTTTTGGTGGGGGTAATACTTAGTCCCGTTTATACTTTTAAAAATATGGTTACCCAAAATATGGACCAAATTAAAATTTTCCTTATACGTTATATAGAGTAAATTAGGAGCCTTTTCGCGTTAGAGCATACACTGTGATCGGAAACATAGCATGCTTAACTATAAATAAAGATATAATTAATATATGCCAAGATAACAAACAATGGTCCTCCGGACATTCATAAGCAAATACATAATTAGTAATATAAGTATCAAGTGCAAATATCACATAGAAGTGCAAGTACACATATATAATTTACTAGCTAATCGTGTAGTCTTCAGCCATCCTCCCTTGGGACCCTTGGGAAGGTTCTTCCTCCTGTAGCTCCTCTCCTTGTTTCTCGTTGAATCCTGGAGTCATGGATGAGTGGGATGAGAACATAGCGCTCTCAGTGGGAAACCTTAGGGATTAGGGGATTTCTTATCCTCATTCACGCTTCAGGCCGCTCAGGGTTTTTTAGGTGTTACATTTATACTATGACCCTCCCGATTATTAATATTCATGCTAACCCTGAACAGCTTTATCTAAATTATCTACGTGACTGGGGAACATGTTCTTCTTTAACTAAGTCATCTGTTCTCTACCTTACTTCCTAAGTCACATATAATCACATAATTCACACAATCACATAATAAGCTTCAGTGTGCGTCCACTTATAACCGTGCCCATTTTGATTATAAGCTTCTCCACACATCCACTTATGTACAGTTGTATATCACTTAGAGCACATACTCAAGCTCAACTCCCGTAGCGGTGGCCTACCGCCACAAGCTTCCTTGTTTTTTTCCCGGTATCGTGAGGACCAGGCAACACTTAACCTGAGTGGTTCTGCTTCTCACAAAATATCATCGCTTACGATAGGAGAATCCATCCTTATGCTAGGAATGGCGAGGGGATCCTACCCCGTCCTTATGTTAGGGACGAGATAATTCCAGGGTTCAGCTTGTCTTTCCTGTCGGCTAGTGGCACAGCTAGGAAAAAAATCCTTTAACCTCAACCTCCTTTATTTCGTCGTAGGGACTTAGTGACGTCATGCCCTATTCCTTTTCCAGTCAACAGTCCATAGATCCAGTCAACAGTTCATATATCCAGTCAAAAGTTCATATCTGGCATATGTACCGTTAGTTCATAACAATTTGCATATGTAATAAAATTAGTAGATCCATGAATAATTGCAAGCAGTCTGAAAAGCTATATTAAGAAAAGTTTTCGTGTTCAGAAAATGATAATTTTGAAATGGGAATGCTGAACTTTAGTCAAGCCGCTCAGCGCATAGGACAAGCAGCTCAGCGCTCAGGCCGCTCAGCGTGAACCCTAGCCACTCAGCGTTACCTGACAATTTTCAGCCCCTAATTCTTGTAATTTTTCATGTTCCACAAGTTTCCTTAAATCAATCTTTAAAATATTTCCTCCATCATTTATCATCCATTTTTAACCACATTACACATACTTTCTTATTCCAAAAATCATTTCCATCATAAATCCATACTTTCCTAACAATCTATTCATGAAGCACATAGCAAATCTGACACATATTCACATATACATGTAACACATAACACACAGAACATACATAGCTCAACATCTCATGTTCAAACATATCCTAAACATATACAGACATATTCAGTAGTTATTCTAAAAATCACGAAACATGCATCCATTTTCTGTCAGAAATTAGTGATCAGAAACCGGAGAGGTCCAAAACCTTATCCCAAGGTTTTTGATAGCCCTAAGATCATTTTTCATGATGAAAAAGTCAGATTTCAGTCCCAGTTTCACGAAGTTGCAGTTTGCCTCTTTTTTCCAAAATTACCATTTCGCTCCCATAAACGCCATATTTTCTTTGGAATTTTTGTTCTCAAAAACCCGATAGACTCAAGACTTGCCCTTAAGGTTTTTTATAGTTCTAAATTCATATTTTCTAAAAACAAACACAGTTTTTCAGTCCCAAGACGTGAAATTCTCATTTTGCCATTTTTCACAAAAACTCCGTTTTCTGTCTGTTTGCTAGGAAATTCATCGGGGACTTCAAAAATCACAAAACTTGACATCCCCACTCAATTTTTCGTGTAGAATCCAAAAATAACATTAGTTTTGCAATATAAAAATCCCAGCATACAATTCCTATTAAAAACGTGTCATAGCCCTAATTTCAACTTAGTCTTTCCTAATTTCTAACAGAGTTACAGATAACACCAACAGATCCAGACAATCATCAACCACATATATATGAATCAAAGTCACATAAAAGACATCCTAACCGCATATATATCTAACAGGAAACCACATAGACAATGGATAAGTCGCTTACCCACGTTTTCGTGTTCGATTGCAGTTTCCGCTGCTTCCTTTGACCTTTTCTCCAACGATGATGTTTCCTAGCTCTTCTTGGGCTGAATTTCTCCAAGCTTTCTCTAGGGATTATGAGGGCTTTTGTGGGTTAAGTTTAGGGAGTTATGGAAGAGCTTTGTCTAAGTTTAAGGTGTAGGAGGTCTTTAGGTCTCCGGTTTAACTGAATAACGATTGATTGTGTAATCGGACAAAGTTCTTGCAAGATTTTCCATTTTTCCTCCACATTTTCAGATTTAGAGGGGTATTTATAGGCCATGGGACGAAATCCACTTTCCCATTATGCCCTTGGACCAATTTACCTAAATGTCCTTCGCTTATGTCATCAATGACATCACCTATGGTGACTAACCCCCTATGAGTCACCATTTGACTTCTTGACTGGCCACTTGGCCTCTTTGTGGCAGTGTATGGCCTTGTGTCTTAGCCACTTTTATGGCCAAAAATTAATGGGCCCCCTAAGACAAATTTTGATCAGGTTTTATCGGTTCCGATCCCGGTAAGTCGCGTACGGCTGTTCTAAAAATATTCCGATCAAGTCTTTGTGATCCCTTAATTTTTCTTAAGTAATATTCTAGGGTCATTTAGGTATTTATGATTTCTCGTCTGTAGCCGTACCTTTTACGAATACTTTGTTTAGACGGCAGAAAGAGTTTGTTCTAGTGTCTGCAGAATTTCCCAAAACTGAGCAGAATTTCTTCTACAGACGTTTCAATCTAAGAGTTTATATTTTTAATAGTTTATCCTACAACGAGAATCGTTGATCATTTGTTGAGCGAGATTTACGCTGAGGAAGAAGCGGGATGCTACATGATGATTCACCAATTTTTCTCGTACAGGATTTGAGTTGATCTAAGGTATTTATGAACTTTCTTTCGTAATCTTATATTTTATAGATACCTTAGACCCACGGTTATACTCAAATGACAAAAATGATTCGCTCCAATGCCTGCAGAATTTTAAGAAAACGATCAAAATCATTTCTACAGACACTTTTAACCCAAAGCCTTGGGCAAGAGATTGTTTCCCTTATTTGATTAATGAAATCTTTGCTAAGGGGAAAAACAAGATGTTACAGGTAGTGGTCAAACAAGACGCCCTCCCAAAATGTCAACAAAAACATCTTCCTAGAGGTGAATTTAGACGGCAAAGAAAAGTTCCAAACAAATTAACCCAAGTGTCACATACAACAAGACTCATCCCACAAATATCTCATGTTAGAAAAAACTTGTGCAGGGCAAGAATAACCCAATCATTACAAGCCACAACACAAAGGCTTAAGACAGCACAACAGTGCCCCAAAGTGGGAAGGTCCTTATATGTGAAGCTTCTGGGCCTAGAAAGAGCTCACATTTACCTTCCTTCAAGTGCCTTCTAAGACATAACCCCAAGAGGTTTGCTCCACTATAAGCAACACCTAAGTGACTGAGCTCAGGCGTTCCCTACGAACTTAGGGACATTGTTCATGGCAGAACACTTTAGTCACCCCCACGTGATCAGTCCCCAAATGAGAATATCTGGGCACAGGAGATATCTCTCACGGACTATCCATGGATGCCCTCATGGCGTGGCCCACTAAAGACAGAAAGGCGTCGTGAAGTTGCTTTGAGTCTAGGGGCCAAAGTCTCATGGAACACGCCCATGTCTATCCTAATACAGGATTGACAATGGTAACAAAATGATGTGGAATTCAGAGCTTCAAGAATTTCCATCACCCCATCTAGTGGGCACTTACCCCCGTCGCTTAAGCGCCGCATAAATTAGGAAACATCCAGGACACTAAAGATAACTCCTAATGTGCTTAATACGTCTATTGTCCACCCACCAGTGCACTCCATAGTTGGGGATTGGGACTAAAAATAGCAACAAATGAGTAGTGGTACAAAAAAAAAAGTCTAGGTATTTGATCCAAAAATTTGTCCACTAATGGTTGTAGCACTAATCTTTTAGCCTATTGCCATTTTTACCCAAACAAAAATAAAATAAATGGAAAACGAAAAAAAAAATTGAAAAAGAAAAGATCACAGGCAACCCCATTCCCCCCACCCCACAAACCCCTTTTTCCCAACAGAAAACAATTGCCTTCCTTCTTTTCAGAAATTTGCCAACAAGTAACATACAAAAGTGGAGCTTTCTTAGAAGATTTCATAGAAGCAATGTACATATATAGAATAAGAGAAACAACAGCAAGCAAAGTTAACAGTGTTCAGGATTGACACTATAAATACAGTCTAAATTCACAGTGAGAAATGAGGCTTTTTTCTAAAAAAATCCATTCACAATCTCCAGAATATATCATTAAAAAAAAAAAA
>QANU01093708.1:7140-17702 GCA_003254905.1 Nissolia schottii | reverse complement strand
AAAAAAAAAAATCAAAACCACAGGTTAATAAGCAATCCAATCAAAACAACAACAGAAAGCAATATATATGAAGATAAATTGAATTGAAGGCATGTGAAGAAGACCCAGAAAGTGAAAGGGGAAAAAAAATGTTACTTTACCGGTTCCCGAGAATTTCCCCCGAGGAAAATTCCTTTGCCGGAAAACAATTCGAGCAGAGATCTCTAGGGGAAAATAGAAGAACAACAGTGAAGGGGGTTGATCGGGACACAGCAACAGCAGCAACAAGTGAAAAAGGAAGGTAAAAAAAAAAAAAAAATAGGTTTCTATTTCTCGGTGTGTGTCTCTCTCTCAAGCGGTTTCTACGTTAGAGAAGAATTGAGATTAAAAAACAGTCAAAAAAAGAAATGAGGGGGAGAGGGAGAGGGAGAGAGAGAGAGAGAGAGAGATTTGAGGGGTAAGAGAATGAGCGAAGAGAAGCGGTGAGGTGAGGAACGTGCAAGAGAGTTTGGAACTCGAAAATTTGGAGACAGAAGAAGAGAAGAACGGAATGCAGCAACGAAACATAAGAGGTTCGAAAAAGTGAATTTTTGAGGAAGCGAAGGGAACGAAACGAGGTTAATGTGTTACAAAATTCAACCAAGGGTTGGCTGTGTTGTTACACTCTTTGTTGCGTTCTAATGTGGCTAAATGGATCCATGGATATGCCCACTACTAACACACAAGCCCACCGCTTTTATTATTTGATGCTTTTTTACCTAGTTTTTTGTTTGGATTTTGGGTTTTCACCTTTTCTTTTTTTAAGCTTTTAACTTAGACCTCTCGTGCATCTTGTTGGTTTTGAAACTTCTAACTTTGGGCCCACGGTTTTTAAACAACCCTTCTAACTTGTGTTTTCTTTATCTTTATATATTTTAAAGTCAAAAATGCTTTTTGACACTAAGCATGACGTAAACACCATGTATGATCTTTCGCAAATATTTTGAGAACCACACTCATATCATATGATGTGAGTGTGAACTTAGCATGTTGTCTACATCCTACTTGATGTCCAAATAGTGCCACCCTTTTAAAATTGATATGATTTAAGGCTATGTTTGAGAGTTTATAAGTGAGGTAAGAGAATAACTAATAATCAAAGAGAAGAGAAAAGTAAAAAGTAGAGTGAAATAAAATATGTGACACTTTAGGATAAGATTTTGTTTAAGTACAAGTTTAACATATTATTTTTAAGTCACATTATATTTGTGGTTTTAGTAGTTAATATTGATTTATACAATTATGATGACCATGGTTCAAATGTCGGTAAAAGAAAGAAAAAAAACACATCATTTTTTTAAGTACACAAATTTTATTTTACTTTTTTTTGTATTTCTTTCTTGGTCATGTATCTAGATATTGCCTAAGATAAAATGAAATTAAGAGAGAGAGAGAGAGAGAAAAAAAACGTGTGAATCTTCCTAAAAATTGGTGATTTTTTATTAAACTTACTCAATAAAATGATACTATGAATACATTACTTTTATTGGCATATATTGTGTTTATATACCAAAATTGGTAGCAGTTGGTGTTTGCATCTGTATACAAATATAAAAGCTCTTTCATTAGCTTCGTCACATGTCAATAGCTCTGTTCATGTAACTACTTGAAGTGTCACATGTCAATAATTCTAAATTTTGATCATGCTATATATATATATTGGTTAAGACCTTAAGAGCGTTAAGATATTAAAATCAAATTAAGATTGATCATGCTATATATATATATATATATATAACATGTTAAGATATTAAAATCAAATTACAAGTGAGAATAAATCGGATAACTCAATAGCCAACTTAACATTTGTATTAATGTACTCATATACTAAGAGCACAATTAACCGCAATTAATTTCAACAATCAAAATAATAAAAACAATTTACATAGTTACAAAATTTTGACATTCTCCAATGAATATTACTATATTAACCATCATTTTAACTGCACCTTGCACTTTACATAAATACAGTCCCTCCCTTTGTTTCTCACATTACAAAGCAACCATAATAGAACAAATCAATTTGATTATCGGTGCAAAAATTAAAGTCATGGCTCCCCAAATTACCTATATAAAAAACATTTATCCTAAAAAACAATCATTGAGAATCAAAGCTAGAATTATGAGAATGTGTATAAAAAACGAATGGCAAGAACCAAAGTACCATTGAAAGCCTTGAAATGACCCTCATAGATAAAGATGCAATTTATATATTTATTCTCCATAGCATATTTAGTTTTTAGATTTTTTCTTTAAATTATTTTTTTAATGTTTACTAACCTTAAAATTCCAAATTGTGGGGTACAATGATCAAAACGATTATTAAGAAGGGTTTTGCTATATGTATTATAACAAAAGGATACAATAAATATGGACAACCTATTACAAAAATAAAATGCCTCACTCCCCCTCCACATTCTCTCTTTTCAGCCCTTACTCTTCTTCTAGGCGCGTGCAATCACCCACCATTTTTGAAAGCATTATTTCTACACATAAAAAAAAAATAAAGAAACCAACAAAATAATAAATAATCCAACCTCTGTAAACCAGCAAACCAACAACTTAACATAGATAAACCAACATGCTAACACAATGACAAATAATAAAAATAAATTAGTATCAGTCATGTTGATTTCTTTTATGAGTACTGTGTATGCTTCATACCACTACTACACAACCTTTGTAAAGAAAACACTCTAAAAAAAAAAAAAACCGATACTTTAAAACAAAGAAACGAACACTCTAAAATAGAGATATCAATAGGTCACAACAATGATAAATAAACAAAAATAAACTAATATCAGTAAACTAAGAAAATAAACTAATACCAAAAAAGCAGGAGAAAAAGAAGGAGGAGTGATGAGGAGGAGGAAAAGAAAGAAGAAGGTCTCTGAGTTAGAGAAAGGGAAAGAGTGAGAGACGAAAAAGAGAAAGTGACAGCAGGAGAGAGAAAAAATATTTTTTTAATGAATGAATTTTGTTTTTTAGTGAGTTATTTATATTTGTTGTTCATATATGTTGTTCATGTAGCATTACTCTATTAAGATAATAAAAAAATATAAGGAAGTTATACATAAGGGAAAAGTTTATAATTTTGCTAATTTTGCAATCTTTCTAAACGTTGGTCAATTAAAAAATTGGAGGGTGTGGGAATCTATATGTTTATAATTATTTAGTTATAGCATTAAAAAATATGTATTCATTAAATTATTAAACTGCATTTTTACAATAATTATATCATTGGTTTTATTTAAGAGTGAAGAATTTAATGTTGATCATAGATATTAATATGAATTATTTAATGAGATTTAATTATTAAAAATATATTTATGTTAGACACTAATATATGTGGCATATGCTAATATCCTCCACAGGCACAGATCCAAGCTTGACTTCAGGGCTAGGAAGTGCATATTCCTTAGTTACAAGTTTAGTGTCAAAGGCTTTGTCCTTTATGACCTTCACAGCAGGGAATTATTCCTAAGCAGAAATGTCTATTTCTATGAGAGTTTCTTCCCATATTCAACAACACCACAACAACAAAGTGAGCTCATCTAACCACCCATCTTTTCTTCTCATCCCTATTGTGAACTAGAATCAGAACCCATGCTTGCTACATTGCCACCCCTCACTTCTGAATCAGTTCCTTCTTCTGATACTACCACTACACCTCTCACACATCCTACATCCTCCACTCCACCAAGGAGATCCACCAGACCCAAGACAACTCCAAATTATCTTAGAGATTACCATTGTAATCTGCTCAATTCTGCAGATTCACCATCATCCACCCACCATTACCCTCTCTCTCAAGTTATCTCTTATGACAGACTTTCCCCCTCTTACAGGCAATATGCCTTAACCCTCTCTACAATCACTGAACCTTCCTCTTATAGCCAAGTTGTTAAGCATACCTGTTGGAGAGATGCAATGATTGCTAAAATTGTTACCCTGGAACAGAATCAGACATGGAGATTGGTTGATCTCCCTCTTGGCAAACAGCCTATTGGTTATAAGTGGGTCTACAAAGTAAAATTGAAGGATGATGGGAGTATTGAGAGGTACAAGGCTCACTTGGTTACTAAAGGCTACAATCAAACACAAGGTGTGGATTACTTGGATACCTTAGCCCTGTGGCTAAAATGTCCACAGTTCGGTTGCTCTTAGCTCTTACATCTACAATGAAGTGGCATTTACATTAACCTGATGCCAATAATGGCTTCTTACATGGTGATCTTCATGAGGAGGTCTACATGAAACTCCCCTAAGGATTTCCAGCATCAGGCACCAACAAGGCTTGTCTTTTGCAAAAGTCCCTGTATGGCCTCAAACAAGCAAGTAGGCAATGGTTCTCTAAGTTGTCCAATGCCCTCATCTCTTGTGGTTATCAACAATCTCAATCATACCATTCTCTCTTCATTAAGACCACAACAGCTTCTTTTAATGCACTTGTCATCTATGTAGATGATATCTTGTTTGCTAGCAATGACTTTGCTACTATCCAGGAAATTAAAACCTTCTTAAATGATGCCTTAAAAATTAAAGACCTTGGTGAGGCTAAGTGCTTCCTAGGCCAAGAAATTACTAGAAACAGTTCTGGAATTTCTTTGTCTCAGAGGAAATATGCCTTAGAGATCTTACAAGATGCTTCTCTAATAGCTTGTAGACCTGTGTCCACTCCTATAGACAACGCCAACAGATTGTCCAAGGATTCAAGTGAATCATTGATAGATATTGAGGCTTATCAAAGGCTCATTGGTAGACTCACCACGACAAGACCAGACCTCTCAGATGCTGTTAACCAATTGGCCCAATTCATGGCAGCACCAACTTCTTCTCATCAACAAGTTGCACTTCGAATTCTGCATTACCTGAAGCAAGAGCCTGGTCTTGGCTTATTTTTCCCAAGCAGTTCCTCTCTTCAGCTGCAAGCATACACAGATGCTGACTTGGCAGGTTTCCCTGACAACAGAAAATCAATTTATGGTTTCTGCATATTCCTTGGCAGTTCTCTCATCAGCTGGAAATCCAAGAAGCAAAGTGTAGTTTCAAGGTCTTCTTGTGAGGTTGAATACAGGGCACTAGCAGTAGCAACATGTGAGATTCAATGGTCGAACTATTTGCTGCAAGACCTTGGTCTGAAACCCACAGCACCAACCTCAACTTTCTGTAATAACCAATCTGCTCTCCAATTGGCTCACAACCTTGCTTTTCATGAGAGATTCAAGCTTATTGAGCTTGACTGTCATTTTGTGAGAGAAAAGCTACAGTCGGGTCTCATTCACTTTCTCCTAATCTCAACCAAGCTACAGCTTCCAGGCATTTTCACTAAACCCCTAAGTCCTATGCCCTTCAAGCACATTGTCTCCAACCTTGGCCTTCTTAATCTGTTTCATGTCTCTATGGATGGCCAAGCTTGAGGGGGGCGTTAGACACTAACCATCCAAAATAGTGGTTAGTTGGATGGTGATTAGTTAAGTCAGTTAGGGTTAGTTAGTGTAAGTTAGTTAGTTGAGAGTTAGTTATCTAAACTTGCACAACAAATAGCCTTTTTGTATCATCTATAGATATGGCTTATGCCTCTGTGAATCAATCAAGCAATTCAGTTTCCATATTTCTCTTCTTTCCTCTTTACTTTTGCTGCAAGAATTCTCTGAAATCTATCAATTTAATCAACTTTTTTTGAAATATGGAAACATTTTTTAGTCAAACTTTTGATTCCAACTTATTAAGACTGCACAACATTTTTTCTTTATTTATGCATCAGAAATAAAAGACAAGAAATACTAACTCAAATGAGAAAAAGAAAACTCATAATTATTACAAAGTAACTCGCTAAGACTACTAGGAGGTTTCTCAAATGTTGTAAAATCATCTCTCCTATTAGCTCCAGTCTTAGCCATGTAATTTGCACAAGAATTAGTCTTTCTGAGAACATGGGTGATGGTGATGTCCTAATCTTTGGTTATACAATCCTCTCTCTATATAATTTCTTATACTATCATTATATTCTTAAAAATTATAAAACTTTTTAAATTAATTTTATAAAACTTGAAAAGATTTAATTATTGCAAAACCTTCCCCCAAAAAAGGTAAAGTTGTCATGATCAATAATTTATGTTTGGATTATCAATCAACCAAATAAGAATATAGTCGAAGTTAGAGCAAAAATAAATTAAAGCTGTTATTCTCTTGATAGCATGATGAATAAAATTATCCTAATAATTAAACTTAAAAATCGTTAAGACCATGCTATAAAAATTTATATATTGTGCATGTTCACTAATTAATGTTTTATTGGTTTATGAAAACGGATTGATAAGTAATAATTTTGGGAGACTGTATAAGCATTAGTGATCAATCAGCCTTTTAGGTTCCACCTTATTGAACTAGTACACCAGATGAAAGGATTCGCTAAAATTTTGTCACTATAAATACAAATACAAGACAATGTCCCTCTCATTCATGATGATTGCATACGGTCTATACACACATTGAAGAGTCGGTTTTGAGTATGGACGGAAAGACCATGTCTAAAAGAGATCCTCCAATCAATTCTAATCTAAGAGATATGCAATTTATTTTTAATGAATTATCTATAGTGTTTAAGAATTATACATGAATTCTAAAAATTGAATATATATTTCTCAACCTTAAAGGGTTTTTGTTTCAAGTTTTTAATTCACATTTATAGGAATTAAATTCTTATCAATACAATATTTAATAATGTCATTCCGAATATCATAAAAAACATATTTGTTTCACAATTAAAATTTTGAGAATATTTTTTTAAAATTTCTAAAAATAAGTTGTAAGCATGTTTGGTTGATAATACATATTTCTAGTAATATGCATGATAATTATCAAAATACCCTTAAGAAGTTTAATTACTACTACTTTACTTTTTAAAATAAATATGAGGATAAATTAATTTTTTTTTCACAATATTCTCATTCCAATGACATGAGAATAAAATATTCCAAACTTTTGAGATGAGAATAGAAATACATAGCAACTTGAGTATATAATTTTTTTTGAGAATAATTTACTCCCAAAATTAAATTTTTATATCTTAAAATAAACATAAAAATAAAATATCCTCAAATTGTTTATTCGCGAGGACTAAATAGAATATTATAATGATATTAACTCCAAAATATCAGTAACGGACACCATCAAAACAAAGTCCTTCTCACAAATGAAATTGTCCAAGTATCACCTAATTAGAACAAGGAAATTTAAGAGGAAAATTAATGGGACAGTTACAAGACTTTATCAATGACAAGGTTCTTCATGCTCGATGAATATCCTTAAGCAGTACGAGATTTCAAAGAAGAAACCAAAGAAAAGAGATCGAGCTCACAAAATTTCACAGGCTCCAACTTCTTTGGTCCAAGCTAAGTTAAGTATCAAATTAGTCTCTGAATCTCAATCATAAAATAATTAATCTATGATCCGGATTATATTAAACAAATAATTATATAATAAATTATATTTGTATTTCAAACTAAATCATAGCAATAACACAAACTAACAAAAAGACAATCAAAGACCACAGGAAAGGCATAATAAACCAGCGACTTTTAATTGACTTTGCATTCGATTTGGGCATTTTTGCAAGTGGAGCCCTTGCTGGAACAGAGAAGGGGAACATGGCATCGATGAACAGAGAAGGTAAATAATTTTTTAGAACAAAATAAAAGAGAGCATAATAATTTATTTACAATGTTTTTTGTCATTAAAAAAATTACCTAGACCAACTTGCTCCATAACTCAAAGTCGATCGAGGTTAGTTGACTCCAATACCACAATGTTCATTGCCCTCCATCAATAGTAATGCTGTCGAAATGGGCAGAAACTAATGAGTTAGCCCGAATAGCTCAAAAATATGGATTGATTGAGTTAAAAAAATAGAAGTAAAAAATGGCAATGACCCGACTTAGTTAAACCCGAATTGGTCAAACTTGCTTTGGTCAGACTAGCCTGATAACTTGAATATTTGTTAGATAGTTATATTTTTATTTAAAAAATACCAAATAATGCACGTCAAAAAAATAAGTGACATGAATATTTGCTAGCTTTATCATGTGTGTTTGGGTATTACAGTATAATATGAATGGGTGCCACGATTTTTTTGGTGCAAATGCAATATATATTTTAGAAGTGGGAACTAAAGTCTGGCTTTGTTCTCTCTTGGCAACCCTTAAGACCGCACAAATTATGGTGCATGTTTAATACGATGAAATAGCTAACATGGAAGCTACGGAAATTGGACTTATGCATCATATCATTAGCAAATTCTAGTATAATTGGTAGTCTCTTTCAACTAATTCATGAAAGTTATTATGACATGTTTGCTATAAGAGTCAATTATTGTCATTTATAATTAACAATTTTTTTTTCATTATTGCTATCAAACTTTAACAACTTTGTTACTAGAAGAAAAAAAAATTTGGGTTAATAAAAGATTGACCAACGAGCAAACTTGAAAATGGACCAATTTAAAATGGGTTAATATTTTACTAATCCGAAATTAACATCACCTTACCAGAATGGATTGGGTGAAACAAGTAGTTTGGTCGTCTTTTAATATTTTGTACAAATGCACGGTCAAGGCCCATTTTTAGGAGAACTGGGTTCAAAATCCAGTTTGCCCGCTTCACTAGTAATTTGGCCTGCGTTAATTGGGCTCATTACAAATATCCAATTAGTTATACTTTATTAATTTGGTTTTAGACTCATATTATTACTATCGACCAAAAATCCAAAGACTCTCTGACCAAAATAAAAAATACAAAGACTCTTATATTACTACTCGACCAAGACAAATACTCTTATAATATTTATTTTATTAAGTTAAATACATTAATCTTCTTCTTCGAATTTTTTTTTATAATACAACTCTCTTTCCCCCTTTATTATAGTTATTGTGCATTTAATCCCCTAACATTGCAAAAGATGCAATTCAACCCTTCAAGTTTTCAACATTGTGCAAATAAGACATTTCGTCATTTTTAATGTCTAAAAGGTCCGTTAATACATATTTGTCTGTCACATAATATATTGTAAAGACAAATTTACCTTTTTTAAAATAAAAATAAAAAGAAAAACTATTTTTTTTTAAATTAAACAAAAATAACCCAATGCCCCCAACCCTTTCACGGTGACCTCTCTCTCCCTTTCTAAATAGAACCCAATGCCCCAACCCCTTTCATACTTATCATCACTGTCGGAGACTTCTTCTGCCTCCTATGTTGCCTCCTGCGTCACGTCTAGTGTTGTCTTTGCTCTTTGCTGTTTCCATTTTTTCTTCAATGGTTGCTTCTGATTTCTATTATTATCAGTGCTATTTATCTCGTTGTTGTTCCTGTTTTGTTCTCAAAAAAAGTATTTTTTATTTTCTTTTTATGTTAAAGAAAGGATAATTTTGTCCTTACAATACATCATGTAACAAACACATGTTTACTAACAAACTTTTAAACGTTAAAAGTGATAGAATGTCTTATTTGCATTGTTTAGAAAGCTTAGGGAGTCTAATTGCACATTTTGCAATATTAGAAGGTTAAATGCACAACAATTATAGTACGCAATATCATTGCTACTAATCCTATATTTTTAAAACATACACTTTACTTTTAAACACTTTCTATGTTTGTGAATTTACAAAACCACTCATTATACAGAATACTTTAATAATTAATGTCAGTTTCTTTCTAAATTCATTATTACTATTTCAGGTATTATTTATCATTATTAAAATTATTTTATTTTTTAAAAATTTTGAGATTTAATTGATAATGTATGTAACACAATATTTGTTATATATTATTTTAATATTTATTTATTAATTTAAATAAATATAAAATAATAAACAATGAAATTTTATTCTAATATTTATTAAAAACCAAAAAAGAAATTTTTTATAAATTAATATAATTTTTTAACATACACACCTTAATATTAATTATCTCATATTATAGCTTCAAAATATTGAAATAAATTTAAAAATACGCAATTTTGATTTTTTTTAAATAAGCATAACAAATTAGTGTTATTATTAATAATTTATTCTCAAAATTAATATATATATATATATATATATATATATATATTAGGGCTGTCAAATTGGGCCCGGCCTGTTTACCCGGTTAAATGGACGGGTTTTACATGCAAAAAATAGGCCCGCAAAAATTTGAAAAAAAATTGGACCGGCCCGTTTAAGCCCAGCCCGTTTAGGCCCGGACCGTTTGGCCCGTGGGCTGGCCCGTTTTCCCGTGAATTTTTTATAAATAATTTTTAAATAATTTTTTTTAAACTTTTTTGAATTTTTTTGAATTTTTTAATATTTTTGAAAAAATAAATGTTCTGGCGGGCGGCCCGTTTAGGCCCGTGGACCGATCATAAATGAGCCGGGCTTGAAAAATATGCATATTTTTTGCCCGGCCCGTGTAGGCCCACGGGCCTTAATGGGCCGGGCCTTAACGGGCGGGCCTAAACGGGTCAGGCCCTCCCGTTTTGACACCCCTAATATATATATATATATA
>QANU01093693.1:0-23789 GCA_003254905.1 Nissolia schottii | reverse complement strand
TTTTAACTTTCCACCTCAGCTTCAGATCGCTCAGCGGCGCCTGAGACCCCGCTCAGCGGCCCATGTGCGAGAGCTGCAAACCGAGTTGCACTTCTCTTCCATTTTTCTCTCCTTGCTTCCTATGGCACCTACTTGAGTTTCACACATAATTCAAGCACAATAATCCTATCTAATCCAAGTCACAAAACCCTTCAAAATTGTCTTCCTAAGTCCTAACCTCATTTCTAACAATTATGTCCATAAACTCACAATTCACATACATACACATGCAATCATACAACACTTAGCCACCATCAAAAAGGTGAAGAACTAGGGTTACCCACTTCCTCAAGGACTTGTTGATGCTAGAAGGAAGAGGAAATCAAGCCTTGCTTGCTTGTTGGAAGTCTTCTTAAGCTAAAAGGAAACCTTAGCATAATTAGGAAATACCTAGGTTATGGAAGCTTTGTGTCTTCTCACTAAGTGAAGAGAAACTCACCACCTTACCACTTTCTTGTCTTCCTGATGAAGTTAAGATTAAATTAAGGTGATGAAAACAAAGGAGGATGATTGAATCTTGATGGATTTGGAAGCTTTGAGGTCTTGGAACTTTAGGAGGAAGAAAAGGAAATAACTTAGTGTTTTGGTGTGTGTGTGTGTTCAGGTTTGGGAGGGCTGGCCGTAGGTTTAGTGGCCTTTGGTCATCATTTATTTTCCAATTTTACCCTTAGTGTATTTTAGGTCATGTTTGTTCATTAATTATTTATGTCTGGATGTCCTAAAAATATTCGGAACACACCGTTGTGACCTATTAATTATCCTTGTTAATATTTAAATCTTAGTTGACATATTCTTACATTTAATTTCATATCAATATATTTTACAGACTCCTGTGAGTCGTAAGGAAATTATAACAAAACCCTAATTTCGATCCAAGCGTCACCAGACGTCACGAGATCGTCAAAGAATTATTTTTAACTAATATTACAGAGATAAAATTAATATTTGAATATTATTCCATTTTTATTTCACCTTTTCCTTATTATTATATTTTGAATTCTGTCCTAAACAGCAGTTTAACTAAAGGGAAAAAGCCGGGTTGTTACACACGCCATGAGTAGTTCTCATCCATGTACATAGACTATGTTTGTAGGTATCTTTTTGTATACAGGATGATAATTATGTATGTATGTTCGTAGTAGAACAATATGTTATGATAATATCAATGTATAATTATTTGTGTGGAATCTTCGGGTCGTATGTGTATTTTCTTCGGATACTCGCCGTGCGCCAAGTACGTACTCGTGTTTCCTTTACCTTTTTAGGATATTCTTAAGCAATGTATGATGCGGATGGCTCATTATTTTCCTTGATATGATTGAAAGAAGTTTTCAAATTGGCACATTATTTTGTAAACCCTAATTTCAAAACGAAATATAGAGCCATAGAGGTTCGCAACACCAGAAGAGCACCACCTAGCCGGGAAGTCTGTGACTTAAGCATAAGTCGACGAGCTAGGGTGTTTCAGAAAGCAAACACAGTAGACGGAAAACAAAAAGTAGAAAGTGCAAATAGAAAAAGACTAAGCTTTCAACAGCGTCCTTCTTGTTATCTCTAGTTCTTCCTTTTTATCTTTAGTCCTTCCACTCTTGTAACCGTGGTCGTCCGGTTATAACCTGCTTCTAACTCCCATATTGATACGACCAACCGGAGCTATAACTTGAGTGGTTACGAACCACCGATGGATAACTAATTTTCCATCTATCGACTATCAATAGGGATAACTATCCACCTAGTGGGATGGCAAGGGGGCTCCTCTCGAGACAACCAGGCGTGGACTCGTACCTCATTATCATCATCTCTTAGGTATGACGTCACCCTCATTCATCTTTCTTTTCTTTCTTTCTATCTTTCTTGTTTTCTTTTCGTTTATCATCGTTGACCAATCCATTTTGCTGGACTGGTGAGGGGCTTGTCCGTAGACGTGTCAAGAGAGGGGGATTACCCTAATCATATAACTACGTACTTTCTATAAGGTACACCGAACCCTCGTTGGTCGGAACCTTCTTAAGAATATCACTTTTTTCCCTAGGGCTCAGTTATGATCTTTTTATAACATTAGGAGATAGCCTCTAGTTATCTACAGTCGTCCTAAGGAGTAACAACGACAGAGTCCTCATGATGCAGACTAACATAAATACAATAAATCCACAATTACTTTCATATACACTTTTATAAGTTTCTATGCTTGTTGAAACATGTAGGAAAACTCAAATATCAAGTTCTTCAGTGGTCATTCGAATGTCATGGCTTAGTCATTCAAATGACATGAAAATTCAGCTCTTTATTTGTAAAAATCAAGTGTCATTCGAATGACAGGGGTTAGGTATTTCGAATAACCTCTTAAAATTGCTCTCCGTGGGTAAAAATTGATGGTCATTTGAATGACCATGGCTAGTCATTCGAATGACCTATTAAAAATGCTCTAGGATGACTAAATTTCAGTGTCATTCGAATGACTATGGTAGGTCATTCGACTGCCCTTGTTATAAACTCATTCTTAGCAATGTTTCTCGCATATTTGTCGTAGTAACTTCATAGTAAACATAGTTATACTTTCTATATGTTCCAACAAGTACAGTTATTGTAACATCCCAACTTTTCCCGTATGGAAAATTCACCTAAATAGGTGAATGAGACGCCGATCGTGAAGCGAGAAAGTGGAATTTTACCCTAACTCAGGAAATTTGCATTTAGGGTTAGGATTTTGCGATCTTACGGATTTTTTCTGAAGAACTTGGACGAGTTCTAGTCCGATGGGAATTGTTTTAGATAACAAAAATGCCCATAAAATACCCTAATAGGAAAAGAAATCCAAGAATACCCTAATTAAACCCGTAGTATTAACAAGAAAATTTAGTAGATTGCAACGGTATGCCCGGAATATTTTTGGGACATCCGTGTACGAGAGATTTCGGACAAACCGCGATCAAACGTGAGCGAAATCGGCCGGGAGGGCATTGGTTTCTAGCTTTAGCAGAAGGTATTTTTATTAATAATATAATATAATAATAATATAATAATACATTAAGTAAAATAAGTATAAGTAAAATAAATTAAAATAAAAATAAAAAGGAAAAAAGAAAAGAAAAGGGAACGAAGGGGGGCCCATGGCCCTTTGGCTATAAATAGCCATAAAATCTTCAGAAAACATTACGTTATTTTCTCAGTTTTTACAAATTCTTGTTCCATTCGTCCACATCGTGGAAGAGCTACCAGACTCTAAGAAAATTCTCGGAGCACGTCGTTACGAAGAGGAAATTCCTCCCAGTAAACCTAACAAACCAGAATCTCCGTTTGATGTGAGTAACACTAAACCCACTGTCTATGTAGTTCTTTATGTGATATTATATGTATATTTGCATGTATCTGATTTGGAAAACACTTTGTAGAAAATGTAGAGAATAAGCTGTGAAAACATTTTTTTGGTAGTTTGAAAGTTAGGAAAACATAGCTGTATCTGTTGGGCCACCTGGAAATGAGAAAAAAAGTTACGGAGAATGAACCTGAGGAAAAATTGTGAAAATCTCTCGGGGAACAAAGTTTTAACATTGACATTCAAATGAATTCCCCAGAAGCAATCGAATGAAAGAAATTGGAGGATTCATTCGAGTGAAACCCCTAGGCAATCGAATGAAAGATTTCAGGCTTTCATTCGAATGACTAAACCCTAGTCATTCGAATGCTCCCTGAAGAACTTGAGTTTTAAACTGTTCTATGGGATCCAACAAGTACAGACATGTATATTATTGTGTATGAGAGCATTCATCATGAGGAATCGGTCATCGTACGACTTAGGGCAACGTAGATAACTAGGAGTCATCACTTAATGTTTAAAAAAGATTATAACTGAACCATAAGGAACAAGGATATGTTAGGAAGGTTCCGCCCATAGAGAACTCGAAAGATCTTAGATAAAGTACGTAGTTATATGACTAGGATTATCCCTTTCTCTTGGCACGTCCTATAGACACGCCCCTCACCAATTTAGCAAGCTGGATTGGTTAAGACAATGCAGGCATAGGCTTGATTATGATACCACAAGCACAGGCCTGAGATTATGAATGCGGGCACTGTTAAATGCCCAAAATACACAATTTTCATCATTTAAAAAGGCATTTATTTACTTATGTTTTAACGAAATATCTAATGAATTCCCCATTTTTGTAGGTTTGTAATATATTTTGAAGATGGATGCAAGCAGCTTAATTGAAGAATAATCCCATGAAGAATGGAGAAAAAGGGCAGAATTGGAAAAGAGCTAAAAAAGACAAAGTTGAGCAAGACCGCTCAGCGGTAAGCAATGAATCGCTCAGCGCATAAGGAAGAATCGCTCAGCGGATGGACCCTTGCCGCTGACCGAAAGGACGTCGACAGCAACTTGCACCAACGCATTTATTACTCCGCGTAAAAGTACAACTGCTCAGCGATGAAGTCACCGCTGCTCAGCGATACAGCTCAAATCGCTCAGCGGTGCCTTCAAAACCGCTGAGCGATGGACCCAAAATCTGCCTATAAATAGAGGAGGTCGTGCCCATTCGAAAGCATTCATCCAACATCTCTTCCCACCTCCAAAAACACCGTTCTTCTTCATTTCTTTTGTACTTTTAAAGCTTAGTAGTTTAGGTTAGGTTAGGAACAAAGACGAGGCTTGTGAAGGAGCCGGAGATCAAGGAAGCTTGGAGAAGCCATGGCCATGATGTGGTAAGTGCCTAAACCTTGCCTCCGAGATTCTCTTGTAAGATGGATTCCTAATCCTCTTTTTGTTGGGATTTTGATCATTATTGTAGTTTGCTTGTATCTATGTAACTATTGCATATGAATCTATCTATTTCTTATGATTTGCTTGAATCATTTTATGCCTAATGCTAGTCTTTGTTTAGTGTTTTGATCTTGACTTGAGACTTAGTTGTATGAACGAGAGTTATATTAATTAAGTTATCAACCAAGTTAAGATTAATCCGCTATGCTAAGCTAGATCCAAGACTTGAACGTTGTGAACGAATAGTTACAACCATTAAAGTCGGATATAAATCATTCAATCTAACCTTGTCGCCATAATGGGACTAGAAGTTAGCCACTTTAACATCTGGAATAACTCTGGCATACTTTGTTAAGCTTGTATACGAAAGTGGCAGTATAACAAAGGAAACCTATAATCTTTTCATATGCAAAAGCAATGAAAAAGATAAGATCTGATGGCGGGCAATCAATGAAATAATAGTTCTATGTAATAAGTAAGTGGATGCACAAAACTACGATGTGATTAAAATTCCCAACAAGCTCCGGAACTACCTCTGATTTGTTTCCTATTTACTTTTATGTTGTTTATTTATTTATTTTAATTATCAAAACAATTATCAAATCCTTCACTTCATTGTTTAATTAAATGAACTCAAGAACGGTATTTTTGCAACTCTCTGTGGATTCGACTATACCCGACTATACTGCAATTGGATTCCTTTGGAATCTGAAAGCCGTAAAGTAGGATATATATATATATATAAATTTAATTTGAACGACAAAAGCACAGATAAGCTTTCTACGAGATTGGCATAGTTGTGATAAAACCTAAGCTGTGTCATCTGAGAAGGTGGTTAAAAAGGCTTTCATCAGGCACAAGCCCCACGATAAAGGCACAGGCCTTAATATGATGAATGACAGGCACAGGCCTGGTTAAAGGGTGGATCTATCCCATGAATGAATGATGTTATGAGCGGTTGAGTCACAGGGCCGACCTAACGTGTCTACGCCAAATCAATTCACAGGGCCGATCCCTCGCCATCCTTGCAGTTGGATGGTTATACCTATCATTGTTTGATGTCTTCCTCTTATAAGCTTTACATGGCTAGCTACCGCACCGGTTAAGAGCGTTGTCGGGTTGTCAATGATAAGGAAAGCAAGGAGGGTGTAGCCGCGGCCACGGTTACACGGGCGGAAGGACTAAGAAAGACGTAACCACAGGGCGCGTAAGAGAACCCCAGATGCCCCTCATGCATAAGATACACGTATGGATGGATGTATGTATGTATGTATGTGATTATGTATGTAACTGACTATGCATTATGTATCGTCAAATGAACGTCCCGAGACGGCTAGTATGTTAGTTAGAAGTAACGTAAGCGGACGATTCTATATTACCGTTGAAACACCCCTAGCCAATTCCGTACGCTCGAGCAGTACGTAATACCCACTAGGTTGTTTACTTCCTGGTCTTTTCTTTAGGTTTTGAAAGTACTAGCTTAACAAAATAGGGACCCAAAATTTTTCCACACATACAGTTGGTAACATAGGAGCCGTGCGTGCAACAGAGTAGTATAACAAATGATATACTTATTAAGTTGAGTTCAAGTTAGTGGATACATATACTACATACATAACGGGTCCTCTACATATACATATACACACCATATACTAGTTATATTACATAGCCCATACACATGTTCAAGCAATACATTTATTCCTTCTACTGTATCTACTACAAAGCCAGCTAAGTATCCTTGCACGGGTTCTCCTCGGGTTCCATAGCATCAGCATAGTAAGACTCACCTCAATCCCTAGAGCCATAAGCGAGTGGGGGTGAGAACGGTAGGTCCTCAGTGAGTAATGTTGAAAGCTTTTTTTTGCACTAGTTTCGCACTCTCGTCAATTTAATATATCCTTCTACAACTTTCAGATTCACTAGGAATCCAATTGCAGTATAGACGGGTATAATCGTATCCACAGGGATTGTGTTTAAAACAATTATCTTGGAGTTGAAATATCTCAAGCTATAGGGAGTGATTTGGTTTTGATAAAGAAATTAACAACAAACAATTGCAATTAAAATAAAATATAAACGATAATGATCTTAAGTTTTAGGCAGGTAGAGAAGCATGTCGGGATTTGAATTGCAATATTACCTCAATGTAACCAGTGACTTAGTTCATATGATCTATGAATTCCTTTGATTTTATCGCCACCAGTTCTTAACTTAATCATCTCGTTAGAGCATGTTAAGATCACAAGTTCCTTTATTAAGTTGTCAAATGTATTGAACGAACTTAACGAAGTACCTCGATGTTAATGCAGGTGTTAAAGCGATTAGTTCTTGGTTTCCAGTTATGGCAGTTAAGAACTAAATGATTTGATCTAGGTCGGATTAAATGATGGTAACTCACATCCACAACATTTAAAACATTAAATCAAGCTTTAAGCATAGCAGTTTGAACTTAACTTGGTTTATAACTTACTTAGGATAGCTTTCACTTAAACAAGTAAGTCTCAGGTTAAGAATCAAAGCACTAAACAAAAACTAGTATTAAGTGCAAGATCAATCATTAAAATCTTAGAACTTCATAGAATCATATAGATAAGTCAAAACGGATACATTTAAGCAATACAACGCATCAAATCCCAACATATAAGAAGTTAGCTATCCATTGTCATGGATAGATTACAAACTTATAGGGTAAAGAGCAATGGTAGGTTGAGAAGGGTGGTGAAATGCCTCCACACGTCCACCACGATTCACGACTGTTGGCAATCCGGCAGCACCTCCGTTAAGGAAAGCTTCTAAACCCTAACTTCCTACCTAACCCTAACTTAAGGAAGTATGGAGAATGGAAGAAATGTGTGGAATGTAATGGGTGGAAGAGGGAATGGATGGATGCCCCAAAATGCCTCGGCCTCCCCTATTTATAGGCAAAAATTGGGTGCCTTCGCTCAGCGGTATTGGTACAACAGCTGAGCGATAAAGCTCCTTTCGCTGAGCGGCGGCGCACCTTCGCTGAGCGGCTGCACTTTTACGCGAAATAATAAATGCTCCGACAGCTTTTCAGGGCGGCGCTGACATGGCAGGGCGGCACCAGGCTAGCTCTAGCTGGCGCAATAAATGCGCCGCGTGCAAGTTGCTGCCGACGTCCTTTCGCTCAGCGATAAAGGTTGTTCTGCTGAGCGATGGTTCCGCGGACACTGAGCGATAAACACATTTCTGCGGAGCGGTTCTTGTCTTATGCGCTAAGCGATAAACTCTTATCCGCGGAGCGATTCTTTGTCTTCTGTATGGAGCGATAAACACTTCTCCGCGAAGCGAGTTTGGTCTTATGCGCTAAGCGATCTTGACCCCGTGCTGAGCAGTCTTGTGCTGATTTCTTCTTTTTACTTCTTTTCCGCTTTTGCCTTTTTCTTCATTCTTCTATGGGATTATTCTTCAATTAAGCTTGCTTGCATCCATCTTCAAAATATATTACAAACCTTACAAAATATAGAGAATTCATTAGATAATTCGTTAAAACATAAACAAATAAATGCCTTTTTAAATGATGAAAATTGCGTATTTTGGGCATTTATCAAGTAACATTTCAATCGTGGCTTGTTATTTCTCGGTTATTCTCCAGGCCGCTCAGAGGTTATTCTAAGTGTATGCAACTAAACCCCTACTGATTATTATCTTGGTCCCATGCTCTGGGCAGCTTTATCTAAATTACTAGGTGGTCGGTCCTCTAATCTTGTTATTACCTGAGCTTCGGGCTTATTAACAATACGTTGATACCAGAGACATACTATTCATCTTGGGTCATTCCCTCGACGATACATAATTCATGAACAGTTATACATAATGCTTAAGTAGATATACATACATACTCATCATCATACCATCAATCATCAATTCATGCATTTAATTTCATAGTGCATGGGGGGATCTGGGAATCTCTTACGTGCTTTGTGGCTGCGTCCTACTTAGTCCTTTGCACCTTTGTAGCCGTGGCCTCGGACTACAAGCTCTTTTTGCCACTATTGTATTGACCCAGCAGCGCTCTTTACCGGTATGGTAGCTAACCATGCAAAGCTCATAGGAGGTAATCATCGAATACAATAGGTGCAACCATCCCCTCTGACATGTCGAGGGATCAAACCTATGAGTGATCAGGCGTGGACGTGTTTAGATCGGCCCTATGACTCGATCCGATTTCTTTTTCCTCTTTTAGTAGGGCCCCTTAGTTATCATTTCATTCGTACAGACCTATGCCTATTTTACATATCTGGGCCTATGCCCGTTTTACATGTCTGGGCCTATGCCCGTTTTGCATATCGTGATCAGGTCTCTTTACCTGCATTGCTCATGACCAATTCATCTTGCTGAATTGGCGAGGGGCGTGTCTGTAAGAACTTGCCAAGAGAATAGGGATTTCCTAATTATATAACTAGACTGCTTGACTAGGGTCTACCGTGCCAACTGGGGTCGAGACCTTCCTAATCCTTCTTTGTTTCCTAGGGTTCCATTATGATCTTCGTTAAACTTTAACGTGAACTTCTAATTATCTAAGGTCGCCCTAACTCTTACGACGGCCTTTCCTCATGATGCATGCTTACATTACACAAAGACATATATAACTATGCAGGTTGGATTCCATAGAACCTTTAAAATCATAAGTTTTCAGTAAGCATTAGAATACCTAGGGTTTTCGTATTCGATTGCTTCTTTCAATCGAATCCCTTAAGGATTCAATCGACTGAAATCCTTCTCAGTCTTTCATTTGAATGAAATCCTCAAGTATTCGATTGAAATCCTCCGCGGTCTTTCATTCGAATGAAATCCTCAAGTATTCGATTGAAACCCAAAATCTTCTTTCATTCGAATCCGTGGGAATTCAATCGAATGCTACAGTAAAAAAATTGCCCCGAGAGTAAATTTCTCAAGGGTTTTCTCTGCGTAACATTTTCGGCTTCTACAGTAATCCAATCAATACAGTTATGGTTTCCAAACCTCCAAATCATCAAAATCTAACCTCCCTAACTCATTTCCTATAGTTTGTATATAATAGTTTTTCACTCACATACACAAAGATGCATATAAACAATCATCAAATAAACCACATAGACAGTGGGCTTAGAGTTACCCACACTTCCTACGCGGATTTGAAGTCAGTAGCTTGAAAGCAAAGAAAATCCTTGTCGCAACGGTATGCTCCAAGAAATTTTCGGAAGTCCGATAGCGCTCTCGCGATGTGCTCGAACGGTACTGGAAAAGTGAAAAGTTTGAAGAAAGTAACAGAGTTCTAAAACTCTTCTTCGGTTTGCAATCAAGGGGCATTTATAGTCGTGGCCCCCTGTTGCTTTTAATTATTAATTTAATTATTAATTAGTTATTATTATACTATTATTTTATTATAGTTATTTTAAATATCCTAACCATTGCTCTATTTTAGTCGCGTTTAATTACTCCTGCCCCACACACGGTCCTCTGAAAAATGTGATAAATATACATCTGTGATCTGTGAATTTTTTTGGTCAGGATGACGAGTCCAAACAAGGTATCCAGGAACTTGTTTTCGCCTCGCAGATCGTTTTAGTCCTCGACCGAATTTCCATTTGTACCAAAATTGAGTACGAACCTTGTGGGACTTAGTAGGGTCGCAACTTCCTAGTTTTCCTCCCAGTTTAAGGGGAACAGGTCTTATAATCAATTCCCTCTAACCCAAATTCGGGTTACTTCGTACTTTTTATTTAGGCCAGAGTTATAAGTTTCGTCGAAAATCTTCCTAAGGGGTAACTGGGATGTTACATTCCACCCCCCTTCGAAAATTTTTGTCCTCGAATTTTAAGTATAGTTGGAATTCGTACATTTTAAAATAACTCTGGATAGGCTTTTCGCATCTCTTCCTCTAGTTCCCACATCTGTTCTTCGAACTCTCCATTTGCCCATACAACTCGCACCATGGAGGTTTCCTTATTCCGGGTTCGACGAGTTTTGCGGTTGATAATCCGTTGAGGAGTAAGGGGTAAGGCTAGATCTTCTCTCAACTGTACTTGTTCCGGCTGTAGCACATGGTCCGGAGAGGCGTAATATTTCTGTAGCTGGGAAACATGAAAAACATCATGGATGTTTGCCAAGTTCGGTGGAAGAGCTATCCTGTAGGCCACGGGCCCTACTCGCTTCAAGATCTGAAATGGACCTATGAATCGGGGGCTCAACTTCCTGACTTTCAAGGATCTACCAATCCCGGTTGCTGGCGTGACCTTCAAAAAAACGTGTTCTCCTTCTTGAAACTCTAATGGCCTCCTGCGAGTGTCCGCATAACTCTTTTGCCGGCTCTGTGCGGTAAGCATCCTTTGGCGCACTAGTTTTATCATGTCTTCTGCCTCTTGCTTTTCTTCCGGAGTCAGCCCTTGGTACTGTCTGCTATCATTCTAACAAAGTGCCGACTGGCATTTCCATCCGTAGAGGGCCTCGAAAGGGGCCATGCCTATACTGGCTTGGTAACTATTGTTGTAAGAAACTCTACAAGGGGCATCAGTTCTTCCCAATTCCCGGGTGTATCTAATGCACAGGGGCAACATATCTTCCAAGATCTGGATGGTTCGCTCTGACTGGCCGTCCGTCTGAGGATGATACGCCGAACTCAAATGCAATTGTGATCCTTGAGCTTTTTCAAAAGCTGTCCAGAATCGAGAGGTAAATCTTGGATCCCTATCCGAAATAATAGAAGAGGGGATTCCGTGTAATCGTACCACCTCCTTGAGATATACCTGCACTAATTTCTCCATCGGGTAGTTAATTTTGAAAGGGATGAAATGAGCGGACTTAGTCAGCTTGTCCACAATTACCCATACTGCATCCATTCTCGTTCGGGAACATGGTAATCCGGAAACAAAGTCCATCGTGATACCATTCCACTTCCACTTGGGAATCTCCGGAGGATTCAATAATCCGGGTGGCTTCTGGTGCTCAATCTTCTCCTTCTGGCAGACCAAGCACTTCTGTACCCAGTCCTCTACATCCCCCTTTAATCCTGGCCACCAAAACATTTTTCGCAAGTCGTAGTACATCTTGGTAGTCCCTGGGTGTATCGTGAACTGGATTTTATGCCCTTCTCGTAAGATATCCTCTCGCAGACTGCCCTCTCTGGGCACACAGATGCACTGGCGGAACCGTAACACCCCTTTTCTGACTAAGGTTATCTGAATACTTGGTGATCGGAGCCTTTATACACTGCTTTATTCCCTAGGGTTCAATTATGCACCTTTAACTTTAGGTGAATACCTCTAGTTATCTACGGTCGTCCTAGCTCATATGACGGCCATTTCCTGATGATGCATGTTTTGGTGTACAGTAATAGGCATACCCACACTCGTTGGATCCCTTAAAACCACTAAAGTCTCAAGTCCTTCAGGTTTCATTCGAATGGCTAGGGTTACATTCGAATGAATTCCTGCTAACTCTTTCATTCGACTGACCTGGGGATTCAATTGACTGAAATCTTCAGAATTCTTTCATTCGAATGAATTTGGGATTCAATCGATTGAAATCCTAAGCTTTTCTTTCATTCGGCTGAATAAGAATTCAATTGATTGAAAGCTCACAAATTCCTTTCATTCGAATGAAAGCTTATAAAATTTGCTCCCGAGACTTCAGTTCTCATTTTCTCCAGAGACGTTCAAAGTTTACTGTTCCTAGGGTTCCAATCAGTACAGTTATGCATTTCATTTGCTAAAATCTCCCAAAACCCTCTTTACCCTATAATCCCTCAAATTTCTACTTAACAATGGTATAGTCAAATATACACAAAAACATATATACAATTATAAATTAAGCCACATAGATAGTGGGCTTAAGGTTACACACATCAGGCAACGATTCTGATTCGGTAGCTATGATGCCGATAATTTCTGGATCACGTGGGCGTGCTCCGGGGATTTTTTGGGATTTGACGGAGTAACCACGATATGCACGAGCAGGACTGGTGTTTGTGAAAAGGAGTGAAAGAGACGTAAAGTCTCTGACGGTTAAACGGCTATTTATAGCCTTAATTTTCTTTTTCTTTTTCCTTTTTCTTTTATTTAATTTTACTTTTACTATTATTATTATTATTATTATTATTATATTAATTTATATATTTATTACCTTCTGGCTGAAGGTGCTTAATGGCTCCCGGGCCGGTTCCGCTCTCGTTTGATCGCATTTTGTCCAAAATCTCTCGCACCCGGTTGTCCCAAAAATATTCAGGGCATACCATCGCGATCCACTAATTTTTTCTCATCGTCCCGGGGGCTTTCACTCGGGGATCTTTGACTTTCTTACCGTGTCAAGAAATTCCACAAGCATTCCCAGTATTCAGAAAAATTTATGTTCGAGCTGAAATTCGTAACAATCGTAGGGGTTAGGGGCGAAAATCCCACTCTCTCACTCACTCAGCCGGTCTTTAATTACCCTTAAATTACCATTAGCCGTCTATTTTACGGATTCTCCGTACAAGAAAAAGTCGGGATGTTACATGTATGACCCTAGGTGAGCCTGATGACATCACCTAAGAGAGCTGCTTTGCTACTCACTCGGATTGGAGTAGTTACGGAGACGTGTACGTACACCCCAATGGATGTACCTGCTTAGCCCCAGTCACAGCCAGCACCTCCCGTATGATTGCCTAGAGGATCCGGGTCCTCGTCGACAGACCCATTTCGGTAGATGAGAGCCCGGGAGCCAACATCTACAACCCCATTCACCTGAATAGCGACAAAGAAGCCCCTCCTCCAAAGCGAAATGTTGAGATAGACCTACCTTCGAGTACCCCACCGACCAGGCCTCGGGGAGTCAGGACTGTAACAGTCTGGCTACCCGCTAGCAAGATATTGTCTGCTTTGGCCCCTCGTGGGCCTCACGATTTTGCTTCTCCCCCTCTTACCGGGGGAAAACGCGTCTTGCTAAGGGGAGGTATCCAAGGCCTTATAAGCACCTCTTCGTTCGCCTCCCCAACTGATGTGGGACAGCTTTCCTTCGAATGAGTTCCTCAGTATTCGAATGCTGGCTAGAAAAATCGCCTCCCGCGACTCCAATTCGTAAGTTATCACTGTTTCTAGGGTTCCAAGTAGTACCGTTATGCATCTCATTTATCAAAATTACCAAAAACCCCTTTTGACCCTGATTTCCCCAAAAATACTACTTAACATTTTTATAGTCAGATATTTCAGATAACACCTAAACAGTCAAATAATTAACCACATAGACAGTGGGCTAAGAGTTACCCACATCAAACGACGATTCTGCTTCGGTAGCTTTGTTATGCCGATTTTTCTCTTCACCATGGCATGCTCCACGAATTTTTCTGAAGTCCGGTAGCACTTCCGCGATGTGCACAAACGTGACTGAAATTTGTAGAAGCTGAAAGAGAAACGTAATATTTTCCTTCTGAAGGAATGGCTATTTATAGCCATGCTATTTTCTATTTTCTTTTTCCTTTTCTATTTTTCTTTTCTCTGTTTTCTATTCTTAATAATAATATTATTATTATTATTTTATTATTATTATTATAATATTATATTTAGTAAATATCTTAGATTAAGGTTTCCTAGGGTTTCTGGGTCAGTTCTGCTCCCCTTTGATCACGTTTTATCCGAAGCCTCTCGTACCTGGTTGTCCAAAAATACACCAGACATACCACCATGATCTACTAGTTCTCCCGGTCATACTAGTATGTCAGGTTAAGGTATTTGTGAACTTTTCTCCGTGAGAGTATGTTTCATAGCTACCTTTGGGTCCTGACGGGACTTCTGGTGTTGGCCAAAATTTAACCCAATACTCGCACCACCTCTGTGAGCCTACAAGACCTGTATTTGGGACTAGTAGTTTGGATTAAACTCATTAATAATGAATTTCCAGTCTAAATAACCGTCTTGTAACCACTTTTAATTACACTGTTAATTCCGCAAAATCTTTGCAAGGGGAGAAATCTGGGATGTTACATTCTATCCCCCTTACTGGAATTTCGCCCCGAAATTCCGGTGTGGCTAAATCCTTGGGTCCACCGCTTTTCCACTAAAGCTTTTACCTATCGTCATTCTATCCCAATTGCTCCCTAAGCCTTTTCCGCCTACACTTCCTCAAAACTTAGTCCCTTAAACTCTTATTTTCCAACTAGACACCTTGGAACTCCCACGCTCCTACCCGTTACTTGGATTCTCTCGTCTAGACACCTTCGGAACTTATTTCCGTAGGGTTGGAAAAGGTCGCCCGCTCCTCTAGTTCTGCGGGACGCTTCCCTCGCTTGGCCCTCTTCCTTCTGTTTCCCTCACTACTTGCTGTAGTCAGATCTCTTGCTGACCTCTCCAAAATCTTGCATTTGTTCACCCTCATCGCATAGTCATACACGTCCACGTGAATGACGAACGCCTGCACCTCAAGCTTTCAACATCTAAAAGAGTCCGTACCCTGTTTCAATATGTGAAATCCTTGCTAAGGGAAAAGTGGGATGTCACAAGGACCACAATGAGAAAGAGGGTAACCGCCGCATCCCCACGCCAGTAACGGTCCCGTTCAGACACTAGTGAGAGATATGGGGTCAAAGGTATCTGTGAAAAATACTCCCCCAGAGAAAATTCACAAATACCTTCTAAGAATGATATTCTTAGGTAGAGGGAAATTAGAGGATCGCGACGGTACAAGCGGAATATTTTTCGGTCGACCGTGCGCTACGCACCAGGACTGCGAGCAACACGAGCGAAACGGGACCGAGTGGGACCCAAATCTGAATGGGAGCACGTGGGTAATCAGATTTTCCAAGAAAAAATATAAAAAATTCAAACACTATTCATTGATGTGACATATGGATTATCTTGGAAATTAATTAATTTTTAAAGAAAATGAAAATGGCAAAATTGTAATTATGCATGGGGGCAAAAAGGTAATTACAAGGGGAAGAATTTTGGCTATAAATAGCCCCCATATTCACTAACTTAGAAGAGAGAAATTATCTTGGGAGCTAGGGGAAACTCTATCCGTGTGCACCACGGTTACACTGCAGAAACCCCGCCGGACAGCTTGGATCGCGCCCAAAGCTTGAAGGACGGTTCTCCCACCCTCCTTCACCACCGAACAGCCCCAAGAAGTGGGCAATCCTAAGCTTACTTGTAACAACCCGACTTTTTCCCTTCAGTTAAAATGCTATTTAAGGAAGAATTAAAAATATAATAATAAGGAAAAAGGTGAGATAAAAGGAACTAAAATTCAAATATTAATTTTATTTCTGTACTATTAGTTAAAAATAATTCTTTGACGATCTCGTGACATCTGGTGACGTTTGGATCGAAATTAGGGTTTTGTTGTAATTTCTTTACGACTCACAGGAGTTTGTAAAATATATTAATGTGAAATTACATGTAAGAATATGTCATCTAAGATTTAAATATTAACCAGGATAATTAATAGGTCACAACGGTATGCCCGGAATATTTTTAGGACTCCGGACATAAACAATTAATGAACAAACATAACCTAAAATACATTAAGGGCAAAATTAGAAAATACATTATGACCTAAGGCCACTAAACCTACGGCCAGCCCCCCCAAACCGAAACACACATACAACACTCCAAAGTTTCATTTCTTCCTCCAAAGGTTTCCAAAACCTAAAGCTCTCAAAATTCTCCAAGGTTCCATTAAGATTCAATTGTCATCCTTTGCTCCTCATCATCTTAATTTACTCTCAAATCACCCAAGGAAGCAAGCTAGTATCAAGACTAGAAAGCATCTTCAAGAGGAATCCAAGAAACCAATCTCCAAAACCCTAATCTTCCATAACCTAGGGTTTTACTCTTTCTTGACAAAGAAGAGTTCAAGCAAGCCATCAAGCTTCAAGCTCATCATCATAATTCATTCTTAAGTCCCTAAGGAAGGAAAAGCAAGCATAGTGGGTCAAGGAATCCTCAAGCAAGCAAGCAAGGCTTGATTTCATCTTTTCCTAGCATTAACAAGCTCTTGAGGAAGTGGGTAACTCTAGTTCCTCACCTCTTTGATGATTAAAGAGGTTTATGTGATTGTATGCATGTTTGATGTTTATGTGGTTTTATGAACATATATGTTAGTAATGATGCTAGGACTGAGGAAGACCATTCTGAAGGGTCTTGTGACCTGGATTAGATAGGATTTTTATGCTGGAATTATGTGTGAAACTCATGTAGGGTTCCATGGAAGCTAAGGCATGAAAATGGAAGAGATGATGGTTTCTGGTTGCTTGTCTCGCACAGGGGCCGCTGAGCGGTCTCAGGCGCCGCTGAGCGAGACGAAGCAACGTGGAAAGTGAAAAGATATTTTTATTTAAGGCGGTTTCGAGGATTCGAGAAGGCGGTCCGCTGAGCGGTAAGCATGTACCGCTGAGCGAACAGACTCAACCCGCTGAGCGGACCCTAGTTTCCGCTAAGTGGCTTGAGGGCCAGAACGTGTAGGGAACCCTTCTTGAGGTACCTAATCCAGTGTCCAATGTGATAACTATGATTGATAACTGAATTATATGAGGTTTATGCTGTATGTGAGTATGTGAAGAATATGTCCTGAATATGCACATTACATGTAGGCTGTGATACAATCTGTAGCATGTTATGCATTCATGAGACACTTGGTTAAAAACATGATAATAAACTCAGAGATAAGTAAATATGCTGAAATGAACCATAGGGAAACCAGTATGCCATGCTGCAGGTACCATTAATGCTGCTGAACTAGGGCCAATGCCCAATGCTGCTGAATAAGGGCCAATGCCCAATGCTGCTGAAATATGGCTATATGCCACATGCTGAAAAAGGCTATATGCCTATGCTGAAAGGCCGTGATCACGTGAGCCACTATGATCCCACTTCAGGAGGTCTAGGCATCCTGAATGTGGAAGCCCGCCACAGGTGGTGTCGAGATGGCATACCTGGAGGTGTGCGGTTACCACGCCTATGCATTGTCGAAAGGGGGCAAGCTTAGGTGGGGGTACAATATCCGCCCACTGTCGAGGGGTCCCGAGGGGACACACGGCAGGTGGAAGCCCACTGCAGTAAGGTCTGGACAGTGTCGGCCTATACTGAGGGTGTGAGGTTATTCCGTCATACTAGTGTCACAGAGGACATTACTATGGTGGGAATAACACCTATTCTGTTATGCTGTTGCATTCTGTTACGCTGTTATATGCTGCTATGCTGTTATATTCTGTCATACTGTTTTACTCTGTTATTATGTTGTATTCTGTTAAACGTGTTATGCTGATGATTCTGCTGCATGTATTTCGGCTAAACTCTGTTATGTCTGCATTGGATGATTCTGTGATGCATATTTGAGTGATTCTGTTATGTTGAGTGTACTCTGATTTTATGTTGTTATTCAGTCTGAATTGAATATATAATCTACTGTTATGTCATACCGTCAAGAGCACGCTCGAGACGGCTTATACGAAATGTTAATCAGCACGAGAATGTAGTAAGCAAGAGTAGTACCCATGTCACATAATAATGCTGATAAAGCCGTTCAGATAGGCCAGATAATAAATGGTAGGGACTTTAGTATGTATGTTCACTAGAGATCTCTGAGCGGCCTGAAGTCCGACATAATTTGATGTACGACTCAGGAACTAAGGTTATTTCCACTGAGAACCTACCGTTCTCATTCCCCACTGTTTTATGACTTCAGGTACAGAAGATGATGAGTCCTCTTTCGAGGACGCAGAAGAGCCGCCGGATGAGCCATGAGCGGCTATGATTGGATGAGCTTAGCGAGATATGGTAGTTTAGTTTTGCCAAGGACATACTGAGTAGCATTCCAGTAGTCTTTGTATTTTGATGCTGTGTATTTTGGATTCTGTATATGATACTTTGATCTATGTACCTATTATGTATACAATGACGTGACTTTGTATGGTGGGGCCAATGGATGTATATTACCTGTTCTACTTATCATACTGTTATCCGCTTTGTTATATCTGTTTTATTCCAACGCATGGCTCTATTTTAGTATTAACGTAATACAAGCGAAAGTTTAAAACGGGTCCTTATTTTATGAGCAATGACTATTTTCAAAAGATAACTGTGGACTAAGGTATTCTGACCAAGTAGACAACAACCTAGTGAGCTTTGTTTACTACGTACGGGTAAACAGTTAGCTAGGGTGTTTCATTTGGTATCAGAGCAGTTTGATCCAAAAGAGCCTGAGGACTGAGCTGCATTATGCTTTCGGGAATGATTACGGTGTAGGTTTTAGCTAAGTGGTATGTGCTAAGTTTCTATGTACTTGCCTTGTTGAGACTGATCACCTCGAACCGTGCAGGTACGACACATTAGATATGCCACCCCACAAAGACCCTACACAGCGTACTCTGGAGTCCCCAGACCATGCAGATGTTCTGCGAGAGATAGCCCAGGCTACGGCATTGATGGCTGCTTCCAATGCCCAACGCGCAACACACCTCAGACGGCGCAGGAACAAGAGGCAACGAAGTTCCGGGATTTTTCACGCGCTAATCCACCAATCTTTGAAGGCGTGATGGATCCTGAGTTGGTTCATGGCTGGCTTAGGAAATTGGAGCAGATTTTTGAAGATATCCCGTGCACGGAGCAACAGAAGGTGAAATTTGCTTCCAAGAAGCTGGAAGGAGCAGCGGGCGAATAGTGGGATATAACCAAGCCCCAGTTTGAGCGAGATGTAGATCCAGTGACATGGAACAGGTTCAAGGAGGTATTCTTGGACAAATATTTCCCACAGGAGTTGCAGGATCGAAAAGAGGCAGAGTTCATGGAATTGAAGCAGGGATCAATGACAGTGACTGAGTACACGGCGAAGTTTGAGAAGCTTTGTCGATATTCACCGATGTACAGAATGAACCCGAGTGAAGGCTGGAAATGTGCTAAATACCAGCGGGGTCTAAAACCTGAATTGAAGGTTTTTCTGAATGTAGTCGGTGTCCGTGATTATGCTACTTTGGTGAATATTTGCTTGGCTCAGGAAGAAGCCAATAGAGATCTAGCTCAGGTGAGAAGTGACAGATTCAAGAGAAGGTTGGATGGTGCTGGCAGTTCCCAGACTGAACCGAGGAAGAGGGGACCGTTTCAAGCAGCAGCAGCAGGACGAGGCCGAGGTCAATTTCCACCAAGGCCTCAACAAGGAGCAGGTAGAGTACAGAGCCAGCCCAGAGCAGGGCCAGCAGGAGCAGGATCTCCAGCAATGGGATCTCCGTCAATAGGTACGCCGAGCCGAAGCACCCCGGAGACCCAGCAACGCACAGATCCACGTACACCTTGCCCAAAGTGTGGCAGGGGGCATTCTGGAGAATGTTTGGCAGGACAGGGAGTTTGTTTCAGGTGTGGTAAGACAGGGCATTTTGTCAGAGAGTGTCCAGTAGCACCGCCACCCATCCTCCGTCAAGGCAGAGTATTCACTATGGTTGTTGAGGAAGTTAAGGAGAAAGAAGGTCTGATTTTTGGTACTTGTACTATTTCTGGGAAGACTTTGATTGTTTTGTATGATTCCGGAGCATCCCACTTCTTTATCTCTTACGATAGTATGAAGAAGTTAAAGTTATCTCCTACGACACTACCGTACACCCTTGCTGTATCTACTCCTACTGCACCGCCAGTTACGACGTGTCAGGTATGTCTGCGTTGTCCGTTTCAGCTGCAGGAAAAAGAGTTCGTGGCTGATTTAATCTGTCTGCCCCTAGTAGGGCTGGATGTGATACTAGGGATAGATTGGTTGAATGCTAATCAGGCGATTCTCGACTGTGCTAGGAAGTTGGTTACTTTTCCTTCTATGGTTACTAGTTCAGTAGCCTCAGAGGAGGAATTGCCAATTCTCTATTTCTGTCAGTTAAGAGATCAAGGCTGTGTTTTCTTTTCCTCATCGGAAGTGGTAGTTGCGAAGCAAGAAGTCAAGGATATTCCTGTGGTTCGGGATTATCCGGATGTGTTTCCTGATGATATTCCAGCGTTTCCACCGAAGCGGGAAGTAGAGTTCTCTATCGATCTGGTGCCTAGTGCTGGACCTATTTCTATTGCACCGTATCGTATGTCTCCGTTGGAATTGCAGGAATTGAAAAGGCAGTTAGAAGAGTTGATGGGGAAACAATTCATACGGCCAAGCACATCACCGTGGGGAGCACCGGTGTTGTTTGTGAAGAAGAAAGATGGCACTATGAGAATGTGCGTCGATTATAGGCAATTGAACAAGGTGACAATTAAGAACAAGTATCCGTTGCCTAGGATTGATGATCTTTTGGATCAGCTGAAGGGTACTAAGATCTTTTCAAGGATTGATTTGCGGTCTGGCTATCATCAGATTAGAGTACGAGAGGAGGATATAGCTAAGACGGCATTCCGATCTCGGTATGGGCATTATGAGTTTACAGTGATGTCTTTTGGTTTGACCAATGCTCCCGCGATTTTTATGGATTACATGCACAGGATCTTCCGTGAATATCTGGATGATTGTGTCATTGTTTTTATTGATGACATTCTGGTGTACTCTAAGTGTGAAGAAGAGCACACTAGACATTTACAGATAGGACTGGAGATTCTAAGGGAGAAACAATTGTATGCCAAGCTCTCCAAATGTGAGTTTTGGGCTAAGAAGGTGCAGTTTTTGGGTCATGTGATTTCAAATCGAGGCATTTCAGTGGATCCTAGTAAGGTTAAAGCGGTCAGAACCTGGGAGAGACCCATTTCAGTTACAGAGCTACGGAGTTTTCTGGGATTTGCTGGATATTACCGGAGATTCATTCAGGGATTTTCACAGATTGTCTTGCCGTTGACGAAGCTAACACGGAAAGGGGCAAAGATGAATTGGTCCGCAGATTGTGAACGAAGTTTCTGCGAGCTAAAAGAGAGGTTGACCACCGCTCCAGTGTTAGTACTACCTGATCCTCAGGAACCTTTTGAGGTCTACTGTGATGCGTCAGGGGCTGGACTGGGTTGTGTTCTGATGCAGCGACGTCAAGTGATAGCTTATGCCTCAAGACAGTTGAAGCAGCATGAGGTAAACTATCCTACACATGACTTAGAATTGGCTGCGGTGGTATTTGCATTGAAGATTTGGAGACACTATTTATATGGAGTTCGATTTGAGGTATATTTAGATCATAAAAGTCTGAAGTACCTGTTTGATCAGAAGGAGTTGAACATGCGTCAGAGGAGATCGATTGAATTCCTGAAGGATTATGATTTCAATCTCAATTACCACCCAGGGAAGGCTAATGTGGTAGCTGATGCTTTGAGCCAGAAGTCTTTGCAGATGGCTCATATGATGGTACAGGAGGCAAGGTTATTGGAGGAGTTTCGTGATCTTAATCTGACTATTGCACGTCAGCATGACAGGTTGACATTGTATCCTCTTCAAGTCAGTAGTGAGTTTAAGCACCGAATAGTGGAGGCTCGGAAAAATTGTCAAGAAGATGATTGGTGCAAGTTTTACAAGGCCGTTGAAGAGGGTAAGATTAAAGAGGCAACTAGGGATACTGATGGGATCCTAAGATTTGATGGGCGCATCTGTGTGCCTAAGGAAGGTAGCTTACGGGAGGATATTTTGCGAGAAGCTCACAAGAGTCAGTTCACGATGCATCTAGGTACTACTAAGATGTATCATGATCTTAAGCATATGTTCTGGTGGCCAGGGTTGAAAAGAGATGTCGAGGATTGGGTACAGAAGTGCTTGGTTTGTCAGAAGGTGAAGATTGAGCATCAGAAGCCACCAGGGCTGCTGAATCCTCCAAAAGTTCCAGAGTGGAAGTGGGAGGCTATAGCCATGGATTTTGTTTCAGGTTTGCAACGTACCCGAACTGGAGTTGATGCCACTTGGGTAATTGTGAACAGATTGACTAAGTCTGCTCACTTTATCCCAATTAAGATGACTTATTCATTGGAGAAGCTTGTACAGCTGTATATCAAGGAGGTGGTAAGATTGCATGGAGTACCATCTTCTATCATTTCAGATAGGGATCCTAGATTTACCTCCAGATTCTGGACTGCGTTTCAGAAAGCTTATGGATCGCAGTTGCACTTGAGTTCTGCATATCACCCTCAGTCTGATGGTCAGTCTGAACGTACTATTCAGACCTTGGAAGATATACTGCGAGCTTGTGCACTAGATATACCAGGAAACTGGGAGGAAATATTGCCATTTGTGGAGTTTGCTTACAACAACAGCTATCAAGCTAGTATTGGTATGGCTCCATTTGAAGCATTGTATGGCCAAAAATGTCCGTCGCCGTTATGTTGGAATGACAGCAGGCAGTATCGCTGTCTAAGTCCGGAGGAGACCCGAGAGACAGAAGAATTAATGAAGTTGTTGCGCAAAAGAGTACTTATGGCGCAAAGTCGGCAGAAGAGTTATGCAGATAACCGGAGGAGGCCACTTGAGTTTCAAGAGGGAGATCATGTCTTCCTAAAGGTTACACCAGCAACAGGTATTGGGAGGTCATTGAAGATCAGGAAGCTGAACCCCCGATTCATTGGACCGTTCCAGATTCTAGATCGTATTGGTCCAGTGGTATACCGAATAGCTCTTTCACCAAACTTAGCCAATATCCACATTGTTTTCCATGTCTCTCAGTTGCGCAACTATTATGCATCCCCCGACCATGTGCTGCAGCCAGAACAGATACAGTTAAGAAAAGATTTCTCTTTACCGCTGACACCACAGAGATCATTGATCACAAGGTTCGTCAGACGAGACACAATGAGATTCCTATGGTACGAGTGGTATGGACAAACGGAGAAGTTGAAGAGCACACATGGGAGTTTGAAGCGGATATGAGGCAAGCTTATCCGGAATTATTCTAAAAGGTATGGATCTATTATTATCTTTCAATTTCGAGGATGAAATTTTTCGAAGGGGGTGGAATGTAACAACCCGACTTTTTCCCTTCAGTTAAAATGCTATTTAAGGAAGAATTAAAAATATAATAATAAGGAAAAGGTGAGATAAAAGGAACTAAAATTCAAATATTAATTTTATTTCTGTACTATTAGTTAAA
>QANU01093679.1:1738551-1766603 GCA_003254905.1 Nissolia schottii | reverse complement strand
CTCTTCACTTCTACCGTTTCCAAACTGGATTTGGAGGTGGGTAGTCCGAACACCCCTGTCTATGGGATTTTTAACTGTATATTATGTATGTATTTTTTAGTAGGAAAAATTAGAAATAATATGAGAAAAATATGGAGTTAGTGATGCTTGAAGAATTTTTAGAAATATTGAGGTTAGGAAAATATAACTGTGTTGGTTGGAACTGTGTAGGAAGCCTCAGTAAGCACTGAGAAAAGAAATTCTATTTTTGGACGCTGTAACTTTTTCGCTGAGCGGCCGAGCACAGGACGACTTCCCTTACACTTTTTCCTGACCGAACAGCTCTCCCACAAGTGGGTAACTCTAGTTTTCTCACCTCTTTGGTGATTGGATGTGCTTATGTGTGTGTGTGTGTGTGTAGGTTTCTATGTATGCTTGTTTATGTTTGCGTATGTATGTTAGAACTTTGGTTAGGATAGGGAGATGACTCTGAAGGGTCCTGTGACCTAGACTAGATAGGTTTATTATGTATGGAATATGTGTAAAAGCTGGGGAATATGTGAAATATATGCAGTATGTGGATATGTGAAGTATATGCCGTATGTGAACATGTGAATTACATGTAGTATGTGGAGCATTACATGCATTCATGGTAAAGCAATGTTCAGAGAATTAGAAGTAATGACGAGATAAAGAAAGAGTATGAAATGAAATGAACCATAGGAAAACAAGTCATGACATGCTGCAGGTACTGAAAGGAAATTCTGAAAAGCTGCTGAAAGTGCTAAAAGCACAATGCTGAAAATAATGAATGAAATATGCTGCTGAAAAGGTTAAATGCCAAATGTTGAAAAGGCTAAATGCCATATGCTGAAAAGGCCGTGATCACGTGAGCCAATTATGATCCCACTTCAGGAGGTCCGAAGGGCATCCTGAATGTGGAAGCCCGCCACAAGTGGTGTCGATATGGCATATCTGGAGGTGTGCGGTTACCACGCCTTTGCATTGTCGTACGGGGGCAAGCCTAGGTGGGGGTACAATATCCGCCCACTGTCGAGGGGTCCTGAGGGGGGCACACGGCAGGTGGAAGCCCACCGCAGGGGTCAGAAAGGACCACCTGGAGGTGCGAGGTTATTCCGTCATAACGTTGTCAAAAGAGGGCAATGTTATGGTGGGAATAACATATATTCCAAAAGCCAGTTATTCTGTTATGCATAAGCATTAAGCATGTTTATTCTGTTATGCATAAATATATGAAAGGCGCACTCGGATTATTCTGCTATGTATGAGAATGTGTAAGATATTATGCTGCTGTGAATTATTCTGCTGTTATATCATTACCGTCAAGAGAACGCTCGAGACGAATATGTATGTAAACGCAATGTTAATCAGCACGAGAACATAGTAAGCAAGAGTAGTTCCCCTATCACCTAGTAATGTAGATAAAGCCGTTCAAAACCTAGGCCAGATAATAATCAGTAGGATATTTAGTATACATGTTCACTTAGAGATCTCTGAGCGGCCTGAAGTCCGACCTAATGAACCGCAAGATACAGGTACTAGAGTTATTTCTACTAAAAACCTACCGTTCTCACCCCCACTACCCTATGACTTCAGGAACATGTGATGACTCATACTACGAGGATGATGCCGAACCGGCCAAGGAGCTATGAGGCGGTCAGAACCAGACAGGGACACCCGAGACAGCAGTAGTTATTACTCTGTTAGGAGTAAATTGGGAGATGCCATAGTTAGCCCTTGTAGGTTAATGTTATGTATGTGATGTATTGAATATGTTACTTGTATATTATTGATTATAATAACTACATGACTATTCTGATGGACCAGCTGGGTGTATATTGTATGCTTTAGTATGATTAGACAGTTATCTGTTAAGCCTAAGGGCTTTACCGCTTGCTATATTTGTTCTTTCTGACGCATGGCTCTATTTTAGTAATTATACAATGCAAAGGAAAAGTTTAAAATTGGTCCCTATTTTCTTAAGCAACTATTTTTGAAAGATAACTATGGACTAAGGTATTCCGACCAGGTAGAAAACAACCTAGTGAGCATTGTTTACTACGTACGGGTAAACAGTTAGCTAGGGTGTTTCACCACCCATGTCACGAAATCCATGCAACCCTATTCTTACTTTTCAATCCAGATCCATATGAAAGAAAGAGAGGACGAGGCTGATTTGACAATATCTAGTCATTGCTGGCACCCCACTGCCATTTCCACTAACCCTACCCACATGGTACCATTGTGTAATGGCCCGCAACAAAGAGCCCGTTGCAAGGGCCCAAAGTGTTTTCAGAGATGCACTGCAGCGTGTCTAACGCGCTCCAGCGCATCGAGAGCAGTGAGGCACTACAGCATGCCGCTATTGATTAATAATCCTAATCTGCACCCCCTAGTCTAGAGAAGGGCTCGACCCACCCTTTTGACCACCTCTCCGCCTATATATAGAACTCTCCCCTCCCCCTTTCAACTCTCTTAGAGCTTCAAACTCCTCTCCTTTCTAGTGCGGAATTCTCCCTCAATTTCTTCTCTCTTTTTGTGAAGGCACGATGTCTTCACCTAGGGTAGGTAAACCAATCTTTTTAAGGATGGCCTAGGATAATAGGCCCCCAGCGCCGCTACTTTGATAATGGTGGCCCTTTGGCAGTCCACGGTCGTCGTGGCGATGCCGGATCGCCATAGCAATGCCAGATCGTTACTGCATAGCCTACAGTGTAGCGACCCTCATTTCGTGAGAAACACGCGCCATATCAGCTTCGCATTTTTTCACTTTAGGCGCATTTTCTGAGGCCTGACCCATCCGTTTGACCCCTCCTTCACCTATATATAGAGCTTTTTTGCTTCTCAGATCCACTACTCTTATAGATGAAGTTCAAATAAGCCTGATGCACTATCTTTCCATGTTAGTAAAGTATTTTGTAACATGTGACTTTTTTTTCATTTTAAGTAATATCACGTCTTGCTAAAATTTTAAGTTGATCAAATTTTTAAATTGATCCCTCTAGAATTTTAAATAGGCCATATTAGTTCACTTATTTTTCTTTTTTGCTAAATTGGTCATTGACAAATTTTAAAATATAAAACATATTAGTCTCTCTTGATTAAGATGATTAACGAAAATATTAATGTAAGCTTTACATAAAACTATTCTCTATTAAACATTGAGACTAATGTATATTTTTTTGTAAATTTGATAGGATTTAATTTGACTGATTTAAAATTTTGGAGAGATCAATTTAGTCAAAAAAAATTAAAATATTAATTTGCCTACTTAAAATTTTAGAACGACCATTTTGAGTTTTTTGGTATACAGTATATTAACAACTTTATTGATATTTTGTGAATAAATCACCACTTTAAAAATTTTCTGCATAGATTATCGGTTAAAAAAATGGCATGTAGGCACTGTAAATTTATCTTAATCCACTTCTTAAAAATAACTCTTTTTTTCACTTATTTTATACTGGTTGGCCTGTATATATAAGTAACCTTTTTTATTTTCATTCTATTGAAGTTTGACTTGTACCAAATTATCGTAAAAATCCGGTATAAATAGCTTTTTATTTTTCTCCTTGAATATCCATGAGTCGGAATAGCAACAAAATTCACATTTGTAAATTATAGTACACGTCTCAATATCTGTCTACTCGGAAAGAGACAGTATGAGCTTAAAACACAGCACGTAGCAAAGCATGTATAATCCAAATATATTATTTGGAGATGCTTGATAGGGTCAAAAATAAAAAGTAAGTTAAACATTGGCTGCCTCCCCTTGCTTGAGGGGTAGGTCAAGGGTGGGCGTCACCGTCTTGGGAGTCATTTGACCTTATCCACTTACATTATTAGTAGTAAAGTTTCGGTCATTATTATTATACTTGAAAATTAGTACCACCCACTTACCTGAGGAAAGTGACAGCATCCAAACCATGAAGAATAATGATATTTGTTAATTAATTTTAAATATTAAATTTTTTTTATTACATATATTATGAAATTTAGATTGCATTTTACTTTATAAGGTGAGTATAGACTTAATAATATGTATAATAAAAGAGTTCTGCTACACGTACACAAAAAATTATACATTATACGTACACCTCGTATTTATATACATAAAGTTTGTGTTTTAACTCATGTAATGTTTATATATTTAATTAAATATAATTGAGGGTATCATGTACAAGTTTGTAATGTTTGTGCGCTCGTGAGAATAAAATTTGTACATTATTAATGGTGTATGTATGAATGTATGAAATTGAGTATACATATAATATTTTTAATAATAAAAAGAGCTCAGTGCTAAAATTTTAAAATTGACGTAGAAGGAACATTTTTTCAAAATAAAAGCGCGTGCTTTGCTACCCTGACAACCCCACCCAGTGACACCTTCTACCCTCCACCAATATTACCTCCCTTTTCAATTATTAAATAAGGACAAAGTTTGTTGTGTGCACTAGAGCTAGCTAGCTAGACAGCTTTGATCTTACCCATAACATTTTACAACTATCTACAGCTTACCTCAACACGGGACCTTCCCCATCCCTTTCCTTTCCACTACTAGTTGCTACATATCACACGCCCTTTCCCCCCTCCCCCACTCTCTATATATATCCTCACTCTTCATCCATCACTACTCACATTAAAAAGAAATTTCATTACTTCCATTTCCGAATATAGTTCATGTTAATGCATAACATGGCTTCCACGTCCCTATCACGAGTGCTCTTCATTCCCCAGCTGCTTGTTATAAGCCTTTGCATTGCCGCATGCTCTGCTGGTAACTTCAACCAAGATTTTGATGTGACGTGGGGGGATGGGCGTGGGAAGATAGTGAACAACGGGGAGCTTCTGACCCTGTCCCTTGACAAATCCTCTGGGTCCGGGTTCCAGTCCAAGAACGAGTACCTCTTCGGCAACATCGACATGCAGCTCAAGCTTGTCCCTGGCAACTCCGCCGGCACCGTCACTGCCTATTATGTATGCACAAATAAACAAACAATCATATCCTTAATTTTATTTATTATAAGCTTAATTTGGTAATTAGCTGCTGCTTAGTTACTGATTGCTATCTTTTTATTTATTTAATGTTTTGTACGTAGCTATCATCGAAAGGGGCAACATGGGATGAGATTGACTTTGAATTCTTGGGGAATCTGAGTGGTGACCCTTACATCCTTCACACCAATGTGTTCAGCCAAGGCAAGGGCAACAGGGAGCAACAGTTCTACCTCTGGTTCGACCCAACCGCTGATTTCCACACTTATTCTATTCTCTGGAACCCCCAACGCATTGTGTAAGTGTGTATATATATGCATTAATCCTCACAATAACATATAGTAATCATGTTAATGGAATTCGTAACTCATTTAGTTCATTCTCTCTCTCTCTCTCTCTGTTTTTTTTCAGTTTCTCAGTGGATGGGACTCCTATAAGGGAGTTCAAGAACATGGAGTCCATGGGTGTTCCATTCCCCAAGAACCAGCCAATGAGGATCTACTCGAGCCTGTGGAACGCAGATGATTGGGCCACAAGGGGTGGGCTTGTCAAGACCGATTGGGCCAAGGCCCCATTCACTGCCTCCTACAGGAACTTCAATGCCGCCAATGCATGCGTGATATCCAACGGTCGAAAATCACCCTCATCGTGCAAGTCGAGTTCAGGTTCGTCCTCATGGCGATCGCAAGAGTTGGATTCGGCGGGTCAGCAGAGGCTTCGGTGGGTTCAGAAGAATTACATGATTTACAATTACTGTGCGGATAGGAAGAGGTTCCCACAAGGCCTCCCTCTCGAATGCACCCGATCCTAGACTGATTGATATATTGGATATTAGGATTTACATCATGCACGCAAGGAAATTATGTATTAGTGTTATTCTTTTATTCTTTATAGTTTGGTTGCTGCTTGTGGGTTTCTCTGATATATATCATGTGTGGAGCTTTGGAAACTAAGAGATTAATTTGTTATAAATTTGTACTGTGAGAAAATAATAATATATAGAAATGCTATAGTTGCATGACAAGTGGTTCAAATTTCAAGTGTTTTTTTTTTTTGTTCCATTCAGGTGATGTTATTAGAAAAAAAAATATTTAGGTTTTGAAAAATGAAATGATTGTTGAATGGATTGAATATGATTCACTATTACTTACTACCTCCCCCGTTCACTCTCTTATATATATATATATATGTGTGTGTGTGTGTGTTATTTTTTATTTAAACTTTTGTTTAAATTAGTTATTGTTTAATTAAATTAAATAAATATTAATTATTATCTTTTTAATTATACCTTATTACAATTTTTTATAATACTTATTGAAGAATAATTTAGTCTAAATACTTAATATTTTCTATAAGTAAATGCAAATTAATTAATTTTTTTTAATATATGTGCATTTGTCAAAAACAACATATAATATTAGAGGGAGGGAGTTATCCAATCGTCAACTTGCATGCACATTTCACAAATAAAATTAAACAGAATTTTACTTTTTAAATCATTTCCATGGTATAAAACTTTTTGCTAAGATGTATAATCAACAAAATAAAAGGGACAAAGATGTCAACATCATTTTAATGCTTATTTATCATTCTATTAACCATTTTAAATTACTTGTTTTCTAAACACACTATTATAATATTATAGAAACTTAGTAACATTCAATGAATCATAAAGAAAGCATTGCTATGTTAACATTTTTTGGGTGTATTTTTAACAGTATTTTTAAATGATGTACCTTAACAAAATGTTACTAAAAATTAAATATGTAATAAAGACATGGTAATTAATATACTATGTTAATTTGATGTGGTATCATATATAATTCAATAGTATTATTTTTAAAAAAATTAATTCAATAGTAGTATTAAATCAATTTTTAAAAATAAAAAATTAAAATAAAATTTAGTGAATAATTATCTCTTCTTAAAGGGTCTTGGGTTCGAGACCCGAGAGAGAAAGAACTTGTGTCAAGAGGAACAGTTACAATATTTCGAGTTAAATTAGTTAGTCTCACTAATAGTAAAGTGGACAAGAAACAAATAAAAATATTATGATTAATTTTACATTTTTTAGGAGTAATGCTACTATAAACTTGAATTCACGATTAACCTTACACGTCATAATACATCAACCATTCAAAATGTAATTTAACATTATAAATGTATAATCTTAATAAAATAAGTGAGTGATATATTGTCATATATAAAATTCATCATTAACCTGATCCTATAATATCATTTTTCTTTTCTTCAGGTATAAACCATCATTATTTCAATCTTTTAGGTCCAACTATTACCTTAAGCTAGTTGTGTCAACTTACCATAAGGATACAGTTCTTTCCTGCTATTTTTTTTTCTTTCTAATACATAAAACTCCAAACCCAATACTTAATTACTTAAAAGAAACAAATACCAAATTACTAAAACAAAGTATTGATGTACAAATTTATTTTTTATTATTTATTTTTAATATTTTTTTCACCTGATAGGTGAGAGAGACTAATCTCTTAAAACAGAGTATAATTAAGCCTCTAAGTGAGATTTTTTCCTAATTTTTTGCATAGACATAAATCTCATATTAAAATTAAAATCATATGTTTAAACCACTCAAACTCGTTTCATTTGATACAAATTATTTTTAATTTGAGCTACTTTATTTCTTTTCAATCAATTAGTTAATCTTATCATAGAGAGGAACTTAACTTCTCATATAAATTAAATTTCCTTTTATACATGATTTAAAACAAAAATAAAAAATAAAAATTAACAAATTGATTTCCAAATTCCTACACGCTCTGCAATAATAAAGTAGGAAATCAACAGTCACAAGTCTATATTCATTTTAGAATTGCAAAATCCTATTTGGTAGACAACTGGATACAGTGGAAAAGTGCCAACATACACAACCAATGAGATTTCCTTCCGCCGATAAGGTTGCATTTCTTTTCATAAATGTTTGATTTAGTTTTTGATATGCAAAACAAAAATGATACTAAGAGATAATAAGCTTTTGCTTGAATTACAATATGGTTAAGGTTCTCCAACTCAAAAAGTAAATCAAACGTTTTAGTAATCATCAACCATTATACTCCCTCCGTTCATAGGAATCATTTTTCATTTTAAAAAAAAATCAAATTATTGCTATTAATAATTTTTTAGTATTTTAATGTATAAATAGTTACTATATATCAAATTTTAATCATTTAGTATATTAATTTTTTTATTTATAAAATTAAGACTATTTAATAACTTTATTGATTCTGATACATTAATCTAAAATAATTGCTACATAAGATAGGAGTATAGGTTTAATTTTAATGCTCAATATTTAAGATTAAGAATTAAATTGGATAATAAATTACATATATAATTTTTAAGAATTTTACTAATAAATATTATAGGAACACTAGTTAAGAAATTAAAAAGTAAAAAAATTATTAAAAAACTAAAATTATGAGTCCTTCAATGCATTAAATGTATTAAAAACTTTTAGAGTTTTCATTTTAAACAGCCGCATGTTAGCTTTTCCGAATTTTGAAAAGCACCTGAGCTCTGAGCTATAAATATTGTGCACTTGGTTCAAATCTGGTGGTGGCGGTGGAGGCTCCTCAAAAGTTTAGGAAAATGATTAATTTAGCTGGATATGTTTCATGCTCGGTTGGCACTTACCATTTGCCAATACCAAACTCCCTAAGTGGGACCCTAGTTGACAACTACTCTCAATTCTCACCTCCCAACTTTGCCCCCTTCCAATTTCATGTAAATAAAATAGAAGATCAATGCGCGTCAAAGATTTTTATTTCTAGACATTATGGCTACTCGTCTCATCTGAGACACCTTTTCAACATTATTTTATATCCGCCAAGACAACAACTGTGTCCAGCTTAGCTTTATGCAATTTCGCATACCTTTCCCCTCACATTTTATTATCGTCACTAACCTGCTTCATATAAATATACCAACCTGTATAGGTTCCTATAACACATACAAACAATACCACTCTCCTTTCTCTAATCAAATATTACCCATTACCAAAGATCTCGTTACTATTTCTGCTTTCAAAAAATATGGGTTCTTATTCTAATGTCTCCTACTTGCTTCTAATTTCACTTCTTGTTAGCTCTCTTGTGGTGGTTGCCTTTGCTGGCAACTTGGACGAAAACTTTGACATAACATGGGGAGATGGCCGCGCCAAGATGCTCAACAATGGTGAACTTCTTACCCTTTCACTTGACAAAGCATCTGGTTCTGGTTTCCAATCAAAGAATGAGTACCTCTTTGGCAAGATTGACATGCAGCTCAAGCTTGTTCCTGGAAACTCTGCTGGCACTGTCACTGCCTATTATGTAAGTCTCCCTATAGAATAATCAATCATTATAACATATCAAGGGATTTCATCATTGTTACTATTTATGTATTCATTTATATGTATACATTGTCATTCAGGCGTGATAACTAAAACTCTGTTGTCTATCTATGCCTTTGTTTGCAGTTATCTTCAAAAGGAGCAACTTGGGATGAGATAGACTATGAGTTTCTTGGAAATGTGACCGGTGAACCATACATTCTTCACACCAACGTTTTCAGCCAAGGCAAAGGGAACAGAGAACAGCAATTCTACCTCTGGTTTGACCCTACTGCTGATTTCCACACTTACTCCATCATTTGGAACCCCCAGAGGATTATGTAAGTACTTATATGCAACCAATATTTAGACCATGTTCTGTTTTTCACTATTCTGCATGGACTTGACATCATTTTTCTTTTACTCTTTTGATTCAGATTCTCAGTTGATGGAACTCCCATCAGAGAGTTCAAGAACTCAGAGAGCATTGGTGTCCCTTTTCCAAAGAGCCAGCCAATGAGGATCTATTCAAGCTTGTGGAATGCGGATGACTGGGCAACAAGGGGTGGTCTCATCAAGACAGATTGGTCACAAGCTCCATTCACAGCTTCATATAGAAACTTCAATGCTGACGCCGCTACCAGTAGTTCCTGGTTTTCACAGGAGCTGGACACAACAGGGCAAGAGAGGCTAAAGTGGGTGCAGAAGAACTATATGATATACAATTACTGCTCCGACACTCACAGGTTTCCACAGGGTTTTCCTCCGGAATGCAACGCCTCTTAAGAGAGAAAACAAAGCATATATATGGCATTGTAGCTATTGTAGTTTTGATTCTTTCATTCATTTTTCATTTTTGTCACCACTATGATAACAAATATGGCATTCTTTTGAGTATGTAATATAGATTCTTTATTCTATTACACTTGCCTGTCATGTTTTCCCTAACAATTTCTCATTGCGTCGGTGACACAAATAAGGTTAGCAAGATAATATCAAAAAACTTCTATAATAAAATAATAACAAACACGGGAGAGGTATGCACCCACCCTAAAGTCTAAAGCATTCAGAGAAGCAACTATGAACCCAAATCTAGGATTATTATTTCATAATTCAGTTCCACTACTGCAAAATACCAAGCCAACATCTTTCATCACTTTATGCATGCTCGATGATAGTGTCAGAACCTTTCATGTTCAAAGTCAGGCAAAGCAATAGCATCACCAGCAGCAAAGGTGGTTCAACAGACAGGAAGAAACAAGCAGCACCGGAGTAACCAACAGGTGATAAGAATTAAGAACTCAATCCCACATTAGAAAATTACGTAGCTCATAATATACATTAATCAACTGAGACGAGAAATCTAAGTAAAATTACATGTGTTCCATAAACACATCCCTAAAAACCCAGAGCCAATGGAAAAGGTGATTAGAGTATAGCAGTAACATGACAGTGAAAAACAAAATGGCAATCATGGTTTTTCCCTAAGCATCAACAAACTGTACAGGACATTGTACTGTACAAAGAGCGGTCAAATCTGATACACAAAATGCATTAATCAAGAGTGTCAATACTTAGTTGGCACTGATGAAGACAACTAATTTGCAGAATATCAGTGAAATCTTAAGGCTGCATGTTAAAGCCTGCAATCCTTGTCCAAACAACCTATTCATCTAACTCCTCTATCTGTGCCCGCTTCTCAGCTGCTATCCTCCTAATAAAGAAGCCCCACCTCATTGCTGCCTTGATCTTCAGCCATCCCACAACGGCTCTGCCTGGACGAGAGCGGTCCTCGTCAAAGTTTGGCATTGGTGACGGCATAAATGATGGGAATGAGTAGCCCTCCTCAGCATTGATGGAAGGATGAGCTCCCATGCTGAACAGGCGAAGCAAGTGCTGCATATCCTCATTCTCTAGCATCTCGTTACTTCTGATGCGGATCTCTTCCTCTGAAAAGAAGTCATCAACCCCCTTGTCCCTGTTGTTTGACCAATCATCAAAAGGATTTAGGGTAGATGGCTGAACGGAGGAGCTACCAGCATGGAACCCTGATGATGATTGAGGAGGACCAAGAGCTAACCCAACAGTGCCATGATCATTTCTAGTGCTTTGGGTTTGGTGAGCATTGCTCATTAGTTGGTCATTAGACAGATATAATGAGTTGTCAAAATGGCTCCGGGAGTTGGAGTTTGCTATCAGCGCCTGGGTTGGATATCTTGTTGCCATATTATCGTTATAACCTGAAGACGGATAGTATTAGCACACACTTATCGTAAGAACATAATAGACGCATACAATCAGCTACGCTGCATAGAACTTTGCGAAAACACAAAGCCATTGAAGAATGTGCGTTTTTTTTTTTAGGCTGGGGCGATAGAACGAAAAGATTAAATTTTAAAATGTTTTGCCTTTTATCTTGAAAATTTGTTTCATCAACAATATTATGGAAAAACATCTTACTTCTTTCAACATTATTATCAGAAAGCCGTATTCAGCAATAATATTTGATAGGCACGAGGCTCCAACCCACAGAAGAAATTGGGTCAAATTGGAGTTTGAGGGAAGTAATGCTTACCTCCAATCGACATCCCTGGATTCATTTGCTGTTCAGAAGGAACAGGAGCTGGAAGGATTGGCAGTTGCAGTTGATGATCTAAACCACCAGCATAATCAGTTGACTCCATATGAAGTTCATTTTCAGATACATCAAGCCTGCTATTTTGCCTAGCACTCACAAGTGTTTTGCCATCATACTCCACAACCTGATCCCAATTGTCATATGCCTTCTTCACCAAGGAATCTACATAAACCTGGATTTGCAAAATCATTTTAAAGGTATCATAAGATTACCCTATTCCTAACAGAAAGCTATAGAAAGACTGCAAACCTTGAAATTCATTAAGTCTTAAATATTAAAATCCCAATGATCCTCTACAATTTCTTAGTCAGCACCATAACACATACTTGTTTAGTAGTGTTTAATGGTGGTATGTTCGCAAGTGTGAGAGGGAAAAACATACAGAGAGAATGGCTATCAATTACATTAATAGATTGAAGTATGCCAGCCACAGAAATGCACGCTCAACTTTTGGAGGAGGACAAACTATCATATAGAAAATCATCAAAAAGTAGTTTCAGTACATACTAATATCACAGAAAGAAACACATTACGCAGGCTAACCTTCTGGCTATCAGTGAGAGAATCAGCAGGAAAGAATTGCTCTCCCGTTATAAGGCCACGCAGCTCATAGATGTGGTTAAAAATAACACCAACATTTCTTGAATCTTCTGGATAATAAACATAGAGCTTTCCACTTAGGACACAAGTCTTTGCATGCTCTAAGAGAGCTTCCCACATCTTGTTTGACATACCACTCCCAAGGATCTACATTTGAATGATGTAAGAAATTGCCTGGAAACACCTAACTTCAAGATTAAGACACAAACTCTACACTTACATTCCGCAATTTCTGTGGATCTTTAACCACAAGCCGAAGAAAGTCTTCAACAGTGAATATTCCTGCATGATTCAGCTTCTTGTGGAATGACCCATCCTTGCCTATCTTCTCCAGTCTCCATACATCGTCACTCAATGCAGGAGGATAATGCTTCTTATATACTGTAAGAGGAAAAAATATAAGAATTCAAGGATGGTGTCACAGTGCACGAGCAGGGAAATCACTGATGCTAGAGAAAAATAAAAGATGCAAAAACATGACCCTACATTCTCCTCTATGATCTTTAACGGTGAAAGCCTCTGTCTTAGCTTCACGAATGCGAATGGACTCTCCAAAACTTGATGCAACCTTCAACCCAAGCCTGAATTTCCGGCTCCTTATCCAACTTGAATTATCAGTGAATGTCAGTTCCCCCAATGTTCCAACTCCTTCCTTGAGTGTCACTTGTAGCTCCCCAGTCAACAAAGGTCTCTTTCCTTCACGTTCTTTCACTGCATGGCTTTCAAATACTTCTTGAGTCCAATCTTCATCATCTTCATTATTAAAATCGCCTTCAAGGACAACAACATCAAGTTTCATACAGGCTTCAGGTCCAGATGTCACAATATTTCCAGTATTGGCATCAATAAGAACGACATGAATTGGAGCCCCCTGCTCGCCTTCCACTTTTCCTCCAGTGAATAGGGGAAGGGACAATCGGGACCTAAAATGCAGCCGCAAGTTTCTACCATCTGGACCCTCAATCATTTTTGGGGAAGACCTGGAATTTTTCAACAAATAGAAAATGAAGAACCAAATTCACCAAGGTACAGAATTTATAAATGGCAAATGTTATGGAGGCATTGAAGTGCTGATAGTGAACTCTTCTTTTACTAAGCAATATATAAGGCATTTGTCATTATCTTTTAAAAACCAGCTAGTAGGACAATTCTTTTATTTTTTCCAGATGAGTTTAATCATATATATATACACAGGCATCTTTATGGCACCTCATTTTAAGCATTATAATATTCCTTCGTCATACTTTAGTCAACCATCATAAGATAATCCTTTTTTCTCAAGTAGAATGCATGGTGCAAAGTAGTTGATGGTCAGTCTCGAAGTGTATAATATCATTATTCTAAGGTGGAAATATCCTCTCTCTCTCTCTCTCTGGAACTAATATTAATTACTTCCACAGTATCCATTTCAAGATTTGCTTGATCTACAGACCAATAACATGAAAGAAACAAAGCATGCAAACAACATTGTTATAGTTTAAGGGAAATTACTAAAATAAAAAACTATAAAGATTTCGAAATTGATTTCCTCAATTTGTAAATAATTTCTTATACCTTCCATTTCCACTAAGTCTTGCAGGACCTAACTTCACGAGGGCACGCTCGACTTCTTCACTCACCTGAATAAGGAATAAGGAATCAGATCATGGCAGTATAATCTCTTCTATAAACAGAGTATCATTTGTTTTCTTGATCACATTCCAAACAAATGTCTTCACAAAAATGATCTTGACTAAAAATGACATACCAAGAAGGAAGGAAAAAAGAGTTATTTGGACCACTGAAAGCATAATGGATATGCAGAAGAACTATACCACTGGTTTTAGCAAAATGGATCACTGGAGCAAGATTGCCAACATATTGTTGTTTTCTAGTTGGAGTAAGAGGTAAATAACTTTGTACACCCAAAAAAATAAAAATAACTTACTAGAATGTACAGCCCCCTCACCGTCGACCAAAAAAAATGACACAGAAAAGAAAACAAAGTAGTGGATAGCAGTGTGAAAAATGTCTTACAACTCTACGAAGAATAGGTTCTAATGATGAGCAAAGTTTCTGCAAACTGTCCACCTTGAGAGCTTCCACAATTACACTGCAAAATGCATGCATGTCAACACACGGAAAACTAATACTACAAAAATAAACAAATATGCATATGGATGAAGATTAATAAGGCATATATAATCATGCAAGTTTAGCAGATCAATTTCTGGAAAACACACAATTACTTTAACTGTAATTGAAATATAAAATTGAAAATTTTCATTTCTTATCATGTTGCTGATTTGACTATCAATTGTGCTTCAAGTGGTAGTAATACAATTTCATATCTTAAGCAAATTGATAAAATCTCTCAAGTCTAGGCATTTATTTTACTTTCTTAGACAGCATTTTGATTAAAGTTAATGTTAGAGAAGAACAAGAATGGGGTACAAAATCAAATGTTAAGATTTCCCCTCTCAAAGAGACAAACATTGTGAAAAAACAATTTTCTGCACTAGTAGCAATCAACAACATAAAGTAAGACCACGACAGCAAATTAGGAAGATAACAGGGTTCTTCTTGGTAGCCATGGTAATCTAACTCATCTAGCAGAACAAGTAATTTAGGAATAGAGAGATGTAAGTATAACTAATACCAAAATATCTTAAAGAAGTAAGCAGATTGTTCAATTAAACTTGGCATTCCTTTCTGCTTCCAACTGGGAAACAGTAGGTATTGGCATACACTGGTTAAATTAGAAATAGAACTAGCACTGGCATATGCCCCAAAAAAATTATTACTTGCTCCAACTAATACTAATCAGTGTGAAATGGTGGCATGATAAACAAAGTAAATTCATAGAAGCAAAGGAATGAAGAAAAAGCAAGAATTACCTGGCAAGAGCAGGCCTCTTTCGCTCAGGCTGCTCATCTTCTCCATCCTCCAGTGACCTTTTCCCCATACTGATGGGGTTCCCCGTTGGCCTCTGCATTTACACTCCCCTTCCAATAATACCCCCTAAACTTCACCAAATCTGCAACCACTCCAAAAACCACTAAAAGTCACCACTATCAACTACACCAGTCAAAACTAATACACAAAGAGAGAAACCCTAGCAGCCACAGGAACAAAAATCAGAACAGATCTAGAACGCGATAACAAGCAAATTGAATTCGGATTTCAGGAAAACCTTCAAATTGCAAACTTCCAAAGTCCCAAACAAGCAATCACTACCGGCAAATCCCACGAAAATAAAAATTAAAGAACGAAAACAAAAACTCAGAAACGAGCTGAGCTCACCGAGAAAAAAGGAACTGCTTGTATAGGTTGAAAAATTGAAGAAGAGATGGAGCGAGAAATTGGGAATGGAACAACAGAAGCCGGGAAGCGAAGCGAGATGGTGGTAAGGGGTTACTGTCAGAGAGGGATAGAGAAGTTGGAGTGTTTGGTGAGAGAGAGAGAGAGTGCGAGAAAATCGAAAAACACGGAATGGGCTGCTGCCGATTTTGTAATGTACCAAAGTCATTCAGTTTTCGTAGCTCGTATAATTGTGGTCTACTCTGGCGACTTTCTCAGCTTAGTGGAGGAGCAGCGATCTCCTACATCACGGAGCACCATAGTCCCCAAACAGTTACCGAATTGATGTTTTTCTCATCAGGTTGGGCGGCACCTGATTGGACAGCGGGGAGGGATTGCCATGTTTAGATGTTTTCGTGGTGTATTTATCTTGTACGGTCGCTGTCGTTGAAAGGGGAAACGAGCGATCGTAGCCGTAGGTTGCTGGGATCAGATTAGATAACAGCAATGAGGGGGGCACTTGCCACGTCACTACAGACACCTTGTGAGTGCTTGTAGTTCTCTCAGATCACGTCACTTGATGATAAATGCCTGACATGCATCCTTTCGAGTCTGAGATTTCTGAGTTTTTAAAATGATTGTTACTTCACTGAATCTGAGATTTATAAAATTTTGATATTTTCGAGTTTTTAACATGAATATTGCTTGACTGATTCTGAGTTTTTTTGAGATTTATGAATTTTTAATATGTATGGTGCTTGATTGATTTTGAGATTTTTGAGCCACTTATTAATTGTGAGTTTTAATTTTGGTGTCTGTGTGGTTTTCAAAACAAATTCACAAGCACCTTTCCTTAAAATCATTTGTCCTACGTGATCCAACAGCATGTTTTCTCATAATAATTCGATGAAAAATATTTGTTCCACGTTCGAATGTGCAAAAATTTTATCTTTAATTAAAGAGTTTTCTAACAAATTACACCGGTTAAGGAATTAATAAAAAGAAATCTTTTATTAAAAGATAAAATTGTTCCAACATTTAAGGCATAAAACATTCTTAAAGCACTTATTAGCAAAATTTTTAATTAAATTCTCTTTTAGAACTTAGATTAAGGCAATCTTCTTAATCTACACATGACAAAGTAACCTCAACTCAACCCTAAAATAAAATTCTTCACTTTCTCTCGTAATCTCTTAAGCTAGTTTATCATAATTCTTTAATAAATCGAGAGACACTTTAGTCTTTTACAATTTTTTTTAATAATGTTATTAAATTTTAGTAAATTAAAAGATAATGAATTGAGCACTATAATATGAAAATCAAAACAGAGGAGGGACTACTTTGAAATTAATTTTTAAATAATTTTATTTGCAATTCAATGCTATTATTTGGTTTGTCTTTATATTACCATATTTAAACTTATATTTTAAATTAACGTTTGTTAGTAACTAATAGAGTTAGTTACAGGTTGTTAAGCCTGCTGTACAAAGTCTGTTAGTTTGTTACTTAGACTTGGGTTGCATTGGGTTACTTGCACCCCACCCAATCCTTCCTATAAATACTGATGTACATACACATTCTAAAATCATCGAGGAATATTCAGATCACATGCCTTGTTCTCTGGCACTTTTCTCTCTTCGGTTTTCTGCATTGCTCACGCCATGGAGTTTATGAGTCCTTATTGACATAAATTCTAATCCCATGGTTTTGCATGGTTACAATAACTCTTTTCGACAAGAAGCAGTCTAATTATATAATTAAATAATTAAATAATCTACCTCGCCTTGGATAAAAAATAGATAAAGTTTGATTTGATTAAGTATATAATGAATAATATTAAATGGGTCCTACTACACATATACTAAAAAATATACATCATACATACACCTTATACTTATATACATAAAGTTTGTGTTTTAATGTCTATAATGTTTGTGTATTTAATTAAATATAATTAAAAATATCATTTATAAATTTGTAATTTTTGTGCACTCATGAGAATAAAATTTGTACATTATTAATAGTATATGTATGGATGTATAAAATTAGGTATACATATAACATTTTTGATATTAAATACACGTCAAAATAAAGAATCTAATATCAAATAAGGATTTAATTTTTTTTATTAATAAACTTATTGTTAACAGCAGCTCCAGGCATATCGCTTAAAAATAATAGTAATCTGAATTTGTCCTCAGAAGGGCTCTCCCAACCCTCTTGAACTAGGCTAAAATCAATGGTAGAAAATATTAGACTTGCCACACTGTAACCTACAGGATCCTCAATTCTTACTTCCATTAAATTCTTCCAGCCTCTTGTAAAGTTTGACGAGTAACTGATTACAAATTTCTGGAGACGTACAAGGTCCACATAGGAGATATACGACATTACCAAGAGGTCTCATGTACACTCCATCTTCCCGAAGATTCTGAAGAAGGGATCTTGCATATAATGATCCATACCTGTGCAAAACTTGATGATTTAGAAGAAAACCCCAGTAAGGGTGAAATGCACAATATATTCAAATAAGACCACCTTTTCCCCACAAACCGAAGTGGTGGATCAACAAGATCAAAATTAAAATTTATTGATACATTTTACCAATGAAACAATGAAGTTTTCTTGAACAAATAAGAATTTGAAGTTTGAAAATGAAAAACTAGAGTTCTAGCAGTATGCATGACCAAAATAAACACAACGTCCTGCCGTTCATTGCCCTCATTATAAATGCTGTGGCTGTAGTATTCATGATGACAACTTGAAGGGCTAATAAGAAGAAAAACAGGACTAAACCAAAAAAAAAAAAAAGAGAAAGGAAAACAGGACAGCATATCTAGTACCAAAAGATGCTGTTAATCTACAAGTTAATGAAATCAAGAGAACCGTCTTTTCTTGAAAGCTTTATTTTTCCTCTTATAATATTTAAGGGAGATTCAAAATCACAATTTACCAAACTTACATTATTAGGGGTTGCCCTCAAAGCAAAGCAGTATATACTTATAGACGTCAAAGTATTTGATAGTATCAATTGCAAGGCTTAGTCAACCCCACATAGTGGAACAAGACTTAGTTGTTGTTATTGTGTAGGATCAATTGTAACTTTTCCATTAGCTTGAAACATTCTCACTAACTTCAGCGTGACATGACACAGCTATACATAAAACTTATTTAGCCACGTATCAAAGAAGTTCTATAATATGAGGTGCTCAAAATTATTGAAACGGGTGGATGGGAGAAAGTTTATGAAAGTGATACCCAGCATTACTGCCTTCTGCTTTTAATTCCAAGGCAAAGAGAGTTCCTAATGCAACTACTCTTTCAACTGCAGGGTGAGCAGAGATCTGGTGAACCATTTTATCATCCCATAGCTGCAAATGCACAGCATAAATTAGGTCAGATGGACATAACTGTATAGTGAACAATGATAAACTCTATTAGACAGTGATATAGAATTTACCCATAGCTAATGTCAGATCCCATAATTGTTAACAAGTCATATCAATGTTAACCAAAACTATAACATTATTTATGCATTATCTGTTCATAGAAGACAGCTTGGTGGTAATTATGCTCTTATGGATATATTAGAGTAGGAAGAAAATAAGTTCAAAGAAAACAGCAAATTACAGTCATACCTCCCTAAGTAAGCTTCCTTCAGAAGTGATATTAGGATTGGAACACGGGTCTTTAAACCATTGGGTAGACTTAACAGCAGCCATGCAACCCATGGCATGCGCAGAGTAAGAATGTCCATGCAAAAGGGCCTTGAGCTAACCAGAACAACAGGACACATCACATTGTTATGCCAAAAACACCGTCAAGAAACTTTGCTTTGCATAAACACAATACAAGTAGGACCAAAAGCAAAATGCCTAAATCAAATATTCAAATACAGTAGGAACTTGAAAATAAAAAAGCCATGATTTGTTGCATCCTGTTTCTAGGACACCAGAAGCACTTAAAGCAGGAAACAAACAATTATGCAATGAAAAAAGAGTGAAGAGACCTAGCCCATTGCTTAAAATATCACAGGGACATAAGAAAATAACGTTTTTCATCACATGAAATTATGCAGTATGTTTTCAGGCGATAGTAAAGAAAGAAATCAAGAAGTTGGAATTTAATAGTCTTCACCAGATGATATACAGCTATGATAGGAATGCAACCAGTGAACAAAAGGAAAACAGTAAATTAGTCATCAGAATCATAAGCAGGTCATTCCAACAGCAGTTACCTTATCTAGTCAACCCACACAGAAAATCTTGCAAAAAAATAAAAAATAAAAATTGCAATACCTTTGAGTCTCCTATAAATGAATCAAACACAGCACTTGTGGCCAAGGTGGCTGCCAATGGTATGATTCCACCAGTCATCAGCTTCCCAAAGCAGGCTATATCTGGTACACAGTGGATTAGTTCCACTGTAGTCTGAAAATAAATATAAATTGCTAACCGAGTAAATGAAGAAATAAAGATACAGTATTTGATAAATAAGAAATGTGAGAAGAGGTCATTAAAGGAAATCACCTCTACTCCCAAGCGCCAAAAACCAGTAAAAATCTCATCAAAGATAACTGGAATATCTCTGCTTCGACACTCACTGACAAGTACACGCTGAAAAAGTGGATCAACCATATGCATTCCACCAGCACCTTGTATAACTACAGAAAAGTTCATTCAGGCCTCAGATGAGATGATCAATCTTCAGGTAAGAGGGTGGTGCAAATAAATTAATTTAGAAACCTAAATGGAAAACGAAACAAAACATCTTGAGGAATCAAGAAAAATGAAAACCAAGCTAATTTTGCTTTGTGGAGGGTCTAGAACCACCCAAATGAAGTATTTCCTTTACACAGGAAATTGCACTACTGTGTGTATAGTTCTAATGCATTATCAGGTCGATGCATGTCAAGTGAGCAATTAATTTTTTCACTTTTATGCGCTCACCTTCGCACATTAGGAAAAAAAAATAATATTAACAGCATCAGGTTATTAGCTCACAGGAGCAATAGTGAAAATCAAAATAACACATCATAATCTGGCAAAGTAAGAAACCCAAAAAATATCTTACCTGGTTCCATAATCAATGCTCCAATATTCTTCGACCCTCTATATCGAGATAATAGTCTTGATATGTAGGATGAATAAACTGTAGTGAGCTCAGACTTATCCCTGCCCTTATGAAATATTTCATCACGCGAAGCAAAAGCTGTGAAAGTGTCAACAAAGTAAAACAGTGATATTCTAAACAAGAAGGGAATCAAAGATGGAAATTTTGAACTTACTGATACTTTCAAGTTTCAGATTTTCCTGTTGAAACCCTTCAGGTAAGGAAAGACTCCATGTACTGTTGTGCATAAAGACAGAAGGAGGATCCAGAAAAAGACCTCTTCCCGTGTACCTATGAAATTGAGAATTGAAACTTAGATAGGTTTCATGAGCATTAGCTAGGGAAAAAACTAGAATACCAGCCTATCTTGAAAATAAGCTCCAAGAAATGAAGGAATCAATGACAGAATTTGAATAACAAGCTGGTTCACAACTCACACCAAGTTTTTAAACCAAAAAACAAAAAAAAGACTAAACTAAGCCAGAAGAATAGACTAAATTTGTCAAAAAAAAAAGGTCAATCTGACTAATGATAAACAGATATTCTCAAACCAAAACTGCTTATATCCATTCTTGGTCTAGCTTCCAACACCTTTTATATTGCTTTACATGTAGACATTTACAAAAAGGCTAATGCTAACAGGATGCCAAAATCCAAAACCACCAAAATGACATTTATCGCATATCTCTTTGCTAACAATACAGCGCAAAATGACAATAGCACGCTCAAGTAGTCAAGAGACTCAACAGTCAACACACATTACCAAGACTCAATCCCACACATGTAGTATAAGAAAATGTCTATACCACGGTTGCTGCAGGAAGCCTGTATAAGATGATGGTGCCTGTGCTTCCATAGCACCCAATGTGTCACCATGATAAGATCTCTGAAGTGCAAGGACCTGAAATTATTAAATGCACAACTATTAACTTATATGTGTACTTAATAGGATGAAATTAAGAAAGGGAACAAGTTCATTGTTGTTATAACTCATATATAATATACCAGATGTTTGAAAAATTACAACGAACAAATGCAAAAGCACCTAATTGGAGAGTAAATTAAAAACATAATTACTATGATAATGTTGTAGTCTATGTCCATAAAAACTAATTAGGCAAAAACTTTGATATATAATATGATAAAATATTGCCTTTACAGTAAATCAGTCTCGTAGGTCAAAATTAAGTTCAATATAACTAAGCAAAAACCACCAAAGCAAAGATTAATTAAAGGACTGAAGGTACCAACCATAAGCTCAGGAGACCTTTCGTTAGTGGTATTTGCATGACAATCCGAAACAAGTCCATGGTCAACAGAAAATTTACGAAATGCCATCTTGATTGCAATTTCAATTGCTGTAGATCCATTGTCCGAAAAATATGCTCGAGAAGCCCAACCTAAACAAACTCCAGCCCAGTAAAACACCAAAACAATATAAATTAAAAATAAATATCAGAAGAGTCAGCAACTATATGAAGAACTGCAAACTGATCATAACATAAAATATCACCATCTAGTGGATAACCATCGTATAGCAGTAGGACTATAGTGAAAGGTATATATTTAACCCAATTATTCATTGATGGAATAGCTAAAGATCAGAATTAGAAAACTACTAGAAAAAATTACAAGCAACCATACAATAGATTATACATTCCTATCAGAAAAAGAAAAACGTAGTTGGTTTGAACATGAAACTAAGAAAAGGACATACAAACCTTTCCCTACACCTTTAAGCAAAAGCTCAGCACAATCTAAGGCTGGCTCATGAATATTCTCAGGAAACATTACATGTCCAAATCTTGCAGCAGCATATCCCATCTCCCTAGCAAGCTCAGTCTGAAATCACCTAAATGAAAACATCATACATTAAAGGAAAACTTCAGAGATGCTATAGCAAAGGCGCATCCAAATCAAAAAAATCCTTGAAAACACTTAGCATAAAATAAAAGGATATGCTGCAAGTCTAAGTAACTTGGAAAAATTTTATCAAGAAAGAAAATTATCTAGGAAAAAGAAAGAGAGAAAAGAACACTATTACAAGCATAATAATAACCAAGCCTTTTCCCAACAGCTGGGGTCGGCTAACAATTTTACTAGCATTTTCAACATTAAAAGAAACACAAGAAGACATTTCAGTATAACTAGTTTGAATAAAAGAAGCAGAAAGCTTAAAAAAAAACATGAGGGTGACCTGCATTATCGCATTAGGCCCTTGAGTCCACCAACTAGCACATGCATCAAATAGTGGTGCTATGACTTCTTTGTTCTGAGCCTTTAAGGGAAAAAGCACAGCTTAGAATCACATGATGTGGTAACTAGTCACTCGGCATATAAAGAAGAACAAAGCAATTCCATAGAACATCTGAATCTAATTCCAAAATAAACATTAAATGCAGTAAGTTCAATGTAATGCAGTCTACTAAGATCTTTTGTGTCATATTGCAAAATGCAAAGCTTTAAGAATAGGGGGGAAAAGAACAAATAAATGTAAAATTATAAATATACTAATAAAAAAGGAGAAAAGAAAAATGGCAATTATTCTAAATAGTTTTGAAGATAACAACCATAAATAAATATTTTACTTGAAACAAACCTTAAAGACTGCAAAGTTCTCACCACAACGTGAATCAATTACTGTTACCCCTCCATCTGGTACAAGTTTGTGTTGAGTAAAAGGCCACCAGATTATTTCCCTTGCCTTCCTTGACATGTCATTCAACTTTTTAATTCTCTCGAGATAAGAAGATACCATTATTTCCTTTAGATTACTAAACAAATGATGAGAAACTTCAAACCATTCCATTAGGTCATTTGATGGATCTTTAGGAACAGATGGTAGCACTAGAACAGGAACCCTACAAAAAGAAGTGAGCAATAGTATATGAGAATAACCAGCAATCGGACTGCAAAACAGAAGAAAAGTCAAAACCTAAACAGTAACAGATTAGCTGAAACCTAAATATGGATATAAATGAACTCTAGTTGCATGTTTACAACTGTGGGGTTGTCTACATGGATCAAACAACATTGTTGCATCCTATGATCCTATCATAAACCATGCCTATAAAGTATAAACAGACTTCAAATCTAAATCCTTTTTACATTCAGCATAAATCCTCTGCTTATTTAACTTAATAAACTACAAAGGTTATTTAGTATGGATTAATTTATTTAATTAAGGGTGCATTTGTTCAAGCTTGAAAAAATATTTTCAAATATGGTTTGGCTTTTGTTTTCATTTCTTGCTTTATTTTCATTCTATTCCTGTTTCTCAGGATTTTTGAAGGAAATAGTGAAAATACAAAATGAAAATAGGAAACAAGATTTTTCTTGTTTTTATTATTTCTTTCCCAAAATTTTGAAAAGCCATAAATAAATTGGAAACAGAAAAAGAAAACAAAAACCAAACAAACCCAAGTTATCCGTTAAGAGTATGCTGAATTACATGTGCATTGTGTCACGAGTGAAACACAAATATAATAACTAGTTTGATCATACTTACTTGTTCGGCATATAAGACATTAGTGGACCCTCATTTAGAAGGCCGTGATCTTCAAAAACAACAGCGACAACATCATAACCTCGAAGCGTCAAGCTCTCATAAGCAGAAATTGTTCCAGAAATACCTCCTAGCCGTCCATCTCCAACAAGAATTGCAGGAATACGGAACGGCCTGCCACAAAATTGCAGAAGGAACAGAATTAACACAACAAAGTCATAGATACAGCACATCATACCAAATGCACTGCAGATTTATCATCACTTCCTGATAATACATGTACTATACTCCCTTTGCCTAAATATTAACAGTTAACCATAAAATTCCCATGACCACACTCTCACAAAGAGTGGCAATGATCAAACAGTGCGTCAGCATGAATTGTTTGTTAGAGCAAGAAATTAAACCTACACAAATTGGTAAGCCACTTGCATTTTCATTTAATTGAGACATATCTTCAGCTGAAATTGCAATTACAAAACCCAAATTCTTAGGAATCCACATATGCATACTCCTAAATTCACCATCAAAGTTGAGCCCTCACACGATTCTGAGCAACAAAAACATCAGAAATACGTACCTATACAAGTCACATTGAAGTGACCCTGAAGGACCTGGACTCGCCACTCCTCCTGCAGTCTCCACCACGCACAGAACCTCCGACCTCTCCTTACCTTCCCCACTTTCCCACACCTCCCTCAAACACCTCTGCAACGTTTCCAGCACCGTCGAGTCCTCCACAACGCCGCTTTCCCTCTCAGCGGCCAAATGCGGCGACACCGCCTCTTCCCACGCGTACAGAGTCTTGCAAAACAGCCGAGAGGACCCACACCCTTCGGCCACGCCGGCGGCCACGCTCTCCTCCTCCAGCCACGACACCGGAGACATCCCCAATTTGGCGCATTCCCCGGCGGCGGGTCCGGAGGCGTTGAGGAGGAGGTGAGAGGCGGAGAGAGAAGGGCGGCGGTCGGTGTGGCGGAGGAAGAGGTTGCGGAGCTTGGATAAGACGAAGCGGGAATCGGAATCGGATGGGAAGCCGGTCTGGAGGGGCTTGAGGTAGTGGAATTGAGAAGGGGAGGAGAGGAGGGAGGAGGCGGCGATGCCAGCGGAGACTAGGGTTTTGCCGACGCCGGTGTTGGAGCCCCATATGAGGTAGATAGGGTGGGATAGAGGTAGCTCGAGCGGCTGCGAAGTGGCGGAGGAGAGTTTTCGGATGAAGCGGTGGCGCCGGTGGCTGAGACGGTGAGGGAGGAGGAAGCGGAACATGGCGAGAAGAAGAAGAGAAGAGAGTGTATGGATGAGAGTAGCTGCCACACTAACTGCGGAAGTGAGTGAAGTGAGGTAAGACAAGTTTATGAAGGAGGGAAAGGCAAAAATGAATGAGGATGTCCTCTATTTTTTGAACGAATGTTAATAAAGCAGCCAAAAAGTAGTACACACGAATGAAAATGGAAGTCGCACGCAACTTGGGTGATTAACACCAACAGCTAAGCAGCTTACTAACTGCCTAACAAATCCTTCTAACTAATTATTATTTTTTGTTGTTGTATGTGTGCGCTCCATAAATGATTTGTATAAAAACCCTTTCATTTTCCAAATTTCAAACTCCAAATTCCCGTCATTCCAAATAAATAAATAAAATGATAAATTAAGAATGCCTCAATAATTAGCGTGATTCATACTCATTTACACCATTGAATTAACAATAAGGATTAAGGACTTTAATTAAATGAGTATTTTTTGTGCGATTTATATGTGCACTTTAGAAAAACTGAATATAAAAATAATATTTTTAAAAGCATAAATTGTCCCAGCAAATACCCACTAATTAATAACCTCTTCTTAAGATGTTACACTAATAACAAAGACGCTCTATCCTTCATACATCCAACTATAATCTTTTTATTAAACAATTGTATCTATCATTTATTTAAAGGACTTTATCCACTAAGCCAATATACGATTGCGTTATCACTAAAATAGGACTATCAGGTTGTATGATGAAAAAACAAAAAAAAGAACCTTGTCCCTTTCTAAGCATTTTTCTCATGGCTAGGCAAAAAAATTGAAAATGACTAGGCAACATTTTTTTCTCTCTTTCTCCAAAACTTCACCAATGGAGTGGGCAACAAGGAAATAGATTCTCATGGTTCCTTGAAACCCCTCGAACCAAAAGAAAAGAGGAAAATCATGAAAACCAACGCGACATGACTCTCTACTCCATCATCATCCCTGCCATGAACATAGGTATGAACCTATGGCATCTTGTATGAAGGTAACATTCCAATCTAAGAAACTTATCACCCACAAGGGGCCTTTTGATGGAGAGTGGAAACTGTTTACCTTTTTTAAGTTTGGGTTAGAATGGTGTCCTCGAGCTCATGATATTATTATTTATTTTTTTACCTCTATTTGCATTTTTTGGTTAAATCAATTAGTGATGAAGAAAAATTAGGAAAGAGTAAATAATTATTTTGTCACTACCATTTTCATTTTAAAAACAAGTTAGACCAAATAAAACCATTACATCAAATTTGTCGTAACATTTAAAATTTGACAATAGAAACGTACAACAAACATTTTGACTTTAATATAATTTGACACTAGTCCTAACATCATAAATTAACACACTATCTTACTGTCACTAAAGAGATAATTGTTGTTACAGTTAGAATCTCGCAAAAAATTGACAAATATTACTAATGAATCACCCATGGTAACTTTATTGTAATATTTGGCTCCAATTGACGTGTAAATATTATTAACAAAAATCGGCAGAACAAATGAGAGTCACACCCTAAATTTTATTATACTTATTATTTGACAAAAGGAAATGATGATAAGTTCCATATTACAACCTTTGTTTTAAAATGATTTCGTGTTTCACCTCTTTAAAGGAGTTTTTTACTCTTGTGCCCCTGGCACAGGAACTATTTTCCAAAATAACCCTCTTTTGAAAATATAACCATAATGCCCCTGTTTTGGCTGACGTGGACGCCGCGAGACGCGTGTTGGCGAATTTAGAACAAACCGTTTGAACTAAAATTGCCAACGCGTTTGGCGAATTTAACTGTTCCAACTCCACCGGCACCGTAGCTCTCCCTCCCCAGCCCAAAACATGGCTTTGTAGGTAAGCTGCGAAAATAGAAAAAATAAATTTGCAAAAAAGCCGGACCGCTCTTTATCGTGTGCGCGGGGGGGAGAATCCATCGCTTCGAAGGGCCCAAACGGCATGGCTTCATGCGCGCGAGCCCAACTCCCTTGTCAACTCTTTTTACCAATACAACAACTACTAAAGGTATATAAACACTTAAAAAGTTTGTGAGCTAATCAATGTGGGACTAGAGCTTTTGAAATACATAAGCTTTAGCTTTGTTCTACTTCTCCCAAATACATGAGCTTTTGAAAAACATAAGCTTTGTTCTAGTTCTCCCAAATACATTATGAATTAGTATTTATACAACCAAATTCTACAAATAAATATTAATATTAATATTAATAAAATATATATAAATTTATAAAATATTAATAGTCTTAAAAAATAGTATCTACCATCAAATCAAATGGGTACAAATCAC
>QANU01093679.1:1652382-1736817 GCA_003254905.1 Nissolia schottii | reverse complement strand
AAAATAGTTCCTGTAGCAGGGGCAAGAGAGTAAAAAACTCTCTTTAAAGACATAAAAAAATAAAATCACTTTATAAATACAATATAATTAATATAAAGAATCAAACAGTATTATTTCGTTACTAACAAGCCCACAAATATTTTATTATAAACCAGTTGCAACTTGCAATGATGGGAATCTGATCTGAAAAATTTCCTATTTCCAAATTTGAGAAGGAAGGGATAGTAGGAAGAGTTTCTAAGCCAGAGTGACGTAGAAGATATTAATTTTAGTTATGCTTCAAAACCGTATAATATATTCAGTGGCGCTAATCAATCGGCGATGATAATCGAAATCTGAAAATACATGGTAGGGAATGCAAATCAAACTAAAACGAAGATAAATAAAAAATTAAAAAAGAAAAAAAATTGGATGTCAGGCAATAGAAGAGGTTGGTCCAATACGAAGCCACTCCATCGTCCTTCGCTCCCACTCTCCGTCGAGATGGCCTCCTCCGCCTCCGTCGAGCCTTCTCGCTCCGTCTTCCTCGGCGTCGACGTCGGCACCGGCAGCGCCCGTGCAGGTATTCATATTTCTTCACCACCTTTTTTTTTCCATTCGATTTTGCCGCATTCTTGTCCTCAATCCGATTATCACAATGCGTTCGATGCTCGATGATGTGTATGCTCTGTTTAGTCTTGTATCGGTTGCTGTTTTTTTTTTTCTTTCAATTTCCATATATCTGCATTCTCCAATTCCTTAGATAATCGTTAATCATGAAGCTTATCAACCAGTGATCACATATATCAATTTTTAGGCTTAGTTGACTTTATTATGTGAGTGGTGTAGTTAAGGGACTCAAGCTGCTAGTTTTTTTGAAAAAAAATTGTTTCGTATTTTTTTAATTCATTGTCAGTTTCTGTTACTCCATTGTTCAAATTCCGTCCAGAAAAGCAGTTCACAAATTTTCATATGAAAATTTCAATTGATAACTTTCATTTTCTCTAATTTCTCTATCTTTTACCATTTCCTTGAACTGAATTTGTACAAGTGCAAATAACTATCATTTTCACATATTTAACATCCTTCATTTGAATAGAAGTGATCGTTTTTATTAAATTCCCATTGTTTGCTCAGTATTGTGCTGCAGCCAGTTTATGTATGCTAATGAACTTTATTCATTGTTAGATGTGTCAAACCGGCATAGATGATCTGTTCCTTTTACTGGTATTACAGGCCTGTTTGATGAGAAAGGAAAGCTTCTTGGTTCATCTAGCAGCCCAATACAGATATGGAAAGATGGTGCATGTGTTGAGGTACCCTTTTTTTTCAAGGATAAATATTTCCTCTAGTCAATGGACTTTCAGTAGAATGCCACTGCTAGAATTAACATGACGTCTTCATCTAGTGACCACTGCTGGGATACCTTACCATGTTAGTTGGTTGTGAAAATTAAAGGGAAAGTACTTAGGATTCATTTATTATATAATGTTGGCAATGAAGCTAATCTACAATACATCAGGTTTCATAAAGAGTCCCATATTTGTGGGTCTGGTGCTCTGTGAGGCTGTGATATCTACCTTTCTTTAGTTTCTGGATTTGGTAGAGTTTAATGTTGGAACCTTTCATCTCCAAGGGCAAACCAATCTGAATCATATTTGATGCATCATTTTCTATTGGAGCAGCTGCTTGTCTATTATGTTGATCTTGCTAATGGGGAAATGATGATTCTGAAGTTTCCCCTTTAGTTCCTGGAGTTGGATATATTTTTGTCCTTTGGATATATTTTGGTTCTTTCCACTTCCAATGCTTTAATGTCTATATTTTATAATGTAGATCCATCTTTTTGTTCTAAACAGCAATCCTCTACAGATATATGGCTTGCAATTAGTGCAGCTATAAAAGCTGCTTGCTCTCAAGCACAAGTTGCACCTACAGAAGTGAAGGGTCTGGGATTTGCAGCTACATGTTCTCTTGGTATGTAACATTTTTAGAATTGATGGTTTTCCCCTTTACACGGAAGATTCAATCTGTATGTGTAGTGACAGTAACTGGTTGTTTATGAATTGTAACAGTTGCAGTGGATGCTGACGGCTCACCTGTTTCGGTTTCCTTAAGTGGTGATTCAAGAAGAAATGTGATAGTATGGATGGATCATAGAGCTGTAGAACAAGCTGAAAGGATCAATTCCTGTAACTCACCTGTATTACAGTACTGTGGGGGAGCACTTTCACCCGAAATGGAGCCACCAAAGGTACCATCCAAACTAGTCCCGTTATTTACCCACTGGTCACTGTGCATAAGTATGCTGTACTAAATTAAATTTTAAGCATTCTCCTCCTCATATGCTATTTTGTTACAAAGTATTTTAAGTGCGGTGTAATTTTATATTCTTTATATTAAATTGCTGATGGGTGTATAACTGTTGATGGTAATGATTACTGGAAGTGTTAGATACCATATCTGCAACTGGGATAGTGCCTTGCTATCTTCTTAGATCTAACTTAGAATATCACTGTTAATCTGAGTAAGAGATAGGATTTGTGGGAATTATATGCTTACAGATTATTCTTTCACGGAGAAAAGTATATGCTCTGTAATATTGTTTTCTTTATCGTCTTTTTTTTTTTTTTTTTAAATTTCCCTAGTATTCTTATTTGGAGGTCGGTGGTTAAATAAATTTGTTATCAAAAAACTATATTACCAACTAGTTGCCTCTTGAAGCTACTAAATTGGTTAGGTCCTGCACGATACAGCTGGTTCATAAAATGTATTATTGCTTCATTATAAATTTGAGAATGATGCACTCTTTTATGGACTCAATTATATATATCAAATTTTTACTGCTGCAATTTTACTTTTCAGCTTCTATGGGTTAGAGAAAATTTGCAAGAATCTTGGTCTATGGTTTTCAGGTGGATGGACTTGAGTGATTGGTTGTCATACAGGTACAATATTTTGCTTTATTCTTCTTGATCTCCAAGATTAGTTGAACGTTCAACTCCAGTGGCACTTCACTTTGATTAACTTCTGGTAATTTGTTAGGGCAACTGGAGATGATACTCGCAGTCTGTGCACCACAGTGTGCAAATGGACATATCTTGGTCATGCACACATGCAGCACATCAATGACAAAGACTCCCGAGATATGGAAGCTTGTGGGTGGGATGATGACTTTTGGGAGGAAATTGGTTTGGGTGATCTTGTTGAAGGACATCATGCTAAAATAGGTATTATCTTCTGACCAATATTGGCCTATTTACTTTGATCTTTGATAAGCTTTTAGACTGTCCATGTGGATTGAAAGCAAAATCCATTTTGGGAAAATGCTCATTTTGGTCCTTGAAAGTGTAAGCCCGAGTCACTTTGGTCCTTAAAATTCCAAATCTAACTTTTTAATCCTTGGAATTGTAAGTTACAGGCCATATTAGTCCCTCAATTCATTGTCATTATTGTATTGTCATGTTTTCACTAATTTTTTAAATTAAATGAGAATGTGATAATTGTAGCAACACTAAAGGCTAAAAATATGGTTGTGAGGGTACTTGGAGCTACAAATCTTAGTTGTTATTGCTGCTTTATTTACCACCATCACTACTTTGGCAACCTCATTTGCAGTTTCAAGTGCAACTATAACTCATTTGCAGTCTTAATTGTTGTTATTTTCCCTTCTAATGTGATAAATCAACGGAAATGTGAGAATACAGTAATGATAATGAACTAATGGACTAATTTGACCTACAACTTACAATTTCAAGGATTAAAAAGTCAAATTTTGAATTTCAAGGGCCAAAATGAGTCAAGCTTACACTTTCAGGGACCAAAATGAGCATTACCCCTTTTTTTTCCCCTTTAATTTGTGACTTTTTTTTGCTTAAATTGTGATAGTTTGAATCTGTACTCTTCTTGTCATAAAATGCAAAATTCCTGTTTTAGTACATGACCTGTTCTTGGACAGAAGTGGTAAAAGAGAAAATGCTATATGCTTTGGGTTTTCCTTATCTGCAAATGCATTTTCTTTGTCTACAAGATTTTAGTATGAGATGGGAAGCTTGTATGCAAATAGCAACCTCTTTGACCGGGAGTCCAGGACTATATCAAACTTTCATTACTTTTCTATCAAATTTTAAATTCAGGAAATTATCTTTAGGAATATTTTGTTGCAACTGCAAATTGTGTTAAATTGGAGATCATACCATATCACAAGTTACATGCTTTACTTATCTTGAATCTATCACACAGAATCATTGGGAATTAGAAGGTATAAAACATAAGATGAAAGCTAGGTAGATTAAATAGAGGAGTGCTTTCGGTGTTATTTGTGGAAGAAAAAGAAACTATGGGAAAATTTTACTGCCTAACTATAAGACTGACAATATTGAATGGGACTAAATATTGAGCGGTAAAAAACCAAGAGAATAAACTCATTATTTTAGAGATGAGAATATTGCATTTGATGAGCGAATACACTAGACAAGATACGATTAAGAATGTATTTATTAGAAAGAAAGTTGGGGGTAACACCAATGATAAAAAAGGCATTAGAATCTTGCCTTATGTACTTTAGTCATGTGAGGAGAAGACTTTTAAAAGCCCCAATAACATGAGTGAATCAAATAGAGAGTGGCTCTATAGTTAGAGATAGAGGGAGAGCAAGAAAAATTATGAACAAAATCATTAATAAAGACAGATTTAATTGGTTTGTTTCTAGACATGGTTCATGATAGGACACCATGACATCGCTTGATCGATATAGCCAACCCCACCGAGTGGAAAGAGGCTTTGTTCTTGTTCTTGTTGCAAGCTGTGTTAATCCACCTTAGATTTAATTTGATTTCTCCTTTTAAAAGTTCAATATGAAGAAACAATGTTATGATGCAACATTATTTGTTCTAACTTATGATTAACTTTGAAAGATGGTAATTGCTTATTTTTCAAAGAGTTGTTGTTTTCTCATGCTTGATCAGGTGAACACTGCGGTTAAGCATTGAGTAAGCTTACAATCACAGTTTGTGCCATTCTTTGCCATTTCTATCTTCCTGCTTATCTTGATAATGAATGATAATGACAGGAAGAAGTGTTGCTTTCCCTGGCCATCCTTTGGGTTCTGGCCTTACTCCTACTGCAGCAAAGGCAAGAAACTTTACTGAAGATTTCACATTACTTTGAATTTTGAACTGGTACTTCCTTGAGTTTAAGTAATGAAGCAAAAATGTCTTGCTTAGTGGGAAGAATATTAGTACAAGCTTCCTCCTTCTGTGGAGATTGGTTCAGTTTGATGTGACAAACTCCTATGATATGGATGCTTTGTGAAACTTTTGAGGGGTTGAATTTTCAGGAACTGGGTCTGGTACCAGGAATTCCTGTTGGGACATCACTAATTGATGCTCATGCTGGTGGTGTGGGGGTAATTGAAAGTGTGCCTCCAACAGAAGCTGAAGGTTGTCAACGTTACCTTGTGATTGTAAGTTATTTGGATGAAGCAGTAGTATTTCTTGACTAAAAAAGATGTGTATCCTCAGAACATGGTGGGGAAGCAATTTGCAGCCGCATGGTGTTAGTTTGTGGAACTTCTACGTGCCATATGGCTGTATCCCGGAGCAAATTATTCATTCCTGGGGTCTGGGGTCCATTTTGGTCAGGTACATTGTACTGTTTTCTCTATTTTATGAATTAAGTATCAAATTTGGATGACATTGCATTGCGTTTATAATAGACATTTTGTAATAATTGAGTCTATATTTAGGAGGCTACCCCGGCAATCATGCAGTTTAACTGTTGTTAATATCAACTATCAAGAATTAAGATGTTTGAAAATTGCTGTTACTTTCAAGTGACAAGTGGGATTTTCTATTTTTGGTATTAATTATAAGTTGCATGCTTCGTTCAGGTTGTAGTTGAAAATTAATGAGTAAAATCTGTGTCGGTTGGAACTTGGATCTGAAAGATATTCGAGTTGATCTCATGAATTTTTTTTCTCATGTTAACATTGACTTTATATACTTTTGTGTCTCTGTTCTTGTTGACATCATATATTGTTGTGACTTCTCACTTACCCTATTCTCTTGCATCTGTGTTGTGATCTATTTTTTTCTGTGTCTGGATTTTTAGCAATGGTACCAGAATATTGGCTGACTGAAGGAGGACAGAGTGCTACTGGCGCATTATTGGATCATATAATTGAAAACCATGCTGCTTCTCCACTCCTTGCAAATCGAGCTGCTTCCCAAAGTAAGTATTTTTTTTTTTCATCCTTTTGGAGTCTACATACATCAATTAACTAACCAGATTCAGTGCTTTTATAATGCATTGACAAGGCTAATTGTTCTATGCTTTAATACTTCAGAGATTTCACTGTTTGAGCTTCTGAACAAGCTCTTGGAAACAGTGATGATTGAGCAGAACAAATCCTTTGTTGCTGCCTTGACTGAAGATTTACACGTTCTACCTGACTTCCATGGGAACAGGTATTTGTTGACCAACAACAGCTTTCCTCTGTTATATGCCATAATGGTTTCCAAATAATAGCTACATATGATGGTGTAGGTCTCCTATTGCAGACCCAAAAGCAAAAGGAGTTATCCATGGTTTGAAACTTGGCACAAGTGAGAAAGAGTTGGCTCTTCTATACCTGGCAACTGTGCAGGGCATTGCATATGGCACACGTCACATTGTAGAGCATTGCAATGCCCATGGTCACAAAGTAAGGATGCACAGTGCTATGACACATATTTAAGGTTATTACAAGTTCTTTAGGTTGATTAGTTTTTGTAAGAACTGGTATCAATAGGAAATTGCTTGCTGAAATGCTCTGATATTTTATTGATACTGCAGAAATTCCAATGGGGAATTTCTGTTCAGAACTGAAAACAGAATGGCCAAAAGGCTGGGAAAAAAATAAATGTAAAAACAGAAATAATTCTGGGAAATAAAGGATCCCTTGGTCCTCCTAGTCCATCCAAGTCCTGAATGAATCTCCCTTTCCCCAGAGGTCTTACTTATAATATCCTATGTGAGAGAATCGAGGGACTAGGCATTATTCTCTCCTACAAATCCTCCCTTCCTATTTACTCTCAACTAATTTATTCTTTCTTGATTTGTCTAACAAATCAGATTTAATTTCTCCCTAATCTGCTCTTCCTTCTTCTAGAATAATGATGGGAAAAAGGAATTATTTCCTTCCCCTTTTTGGTAGCTAATTCGGTTGTAACAGCTGGGTCTGGGTGGCGGTATGTAACAGTTTTAAACATCCATTCCATGTTATACACTCACATCAATCTAGACACACCTTGCTTATGAAGCCATTGTGTTCCTAGCATCCCTCATTCTTTTGATGAGGATGTTGTTAAAGCCACAGGAAAAAAAAAAAACGAATGAAGTTTAACCAGCAATAAATGACAATATATTATGACTACAACTGTGCTCTTTTGTGTACTTTTAACTTCATGAGCTCAGGATAGATCTTGAACACTGTCAATATGTGTTTATTGGTTGCACTCCTACCTGACACATTCGCTCCATAATTGGCATAGTATGGATGCAGTTGGGTTTTTTGACTTTGTCTTTGCCAGTTGGTTTTTTTGGCTTTATTGTAGGACTCGGTAAAGGAATTTACCATGCTTGAACCGATAACATTGGACCAAACCATGCATTGCCTAAAGTATGCTGTGCACTGATTCCATTAACCCTGAGAAGTGTACATATAAATTCTATCTGAGGGAGCTCAACGGTCACTATACTAGTTTCAAAGAACTAAGTGATTGAAATTCTTAGGCTGTTAAGTAGGGGGCCTAAGAATTGATCCTGTAACTTGCACTCTGAAAACCTATTCTGTAGAGGGATAGGGAAATCCTCAGCAGAACAATATCTATAGGATATCATTCAAATTATAGTGGAGGCAATGAGGTTAATCTATAGTGCTCAATTTTATATATGTCATTATGGTAGTGTATCCTCAGAAGTAGTGAAAATTATTTTTATATTGTTGTGTAACCCTGTTATGTTGCCAAGTCAATTACTCTTTGTTGTTGATGCAGAGTTGATGGCTTTTATCATCAATTATCATGATTGTTTTGTCTTTGCTTGCAGATTAACACTCTACTTGCATGTGGTGGCCTGTCAAAGAACCCTATCTTCATGCAAGAACATGCTGATATTATTGGTATGTGTTAAGGAGGAGGGGGCTGGGGGAGCATATATGCATGCACTCATAGATACTAATACCTTTGTGTTACATATTCTGTGTGGAGTGTGAAGCAAAAAAGTGCAATAATCCTATTGTGGAAATACAAGATAATGAGTCAACAACTTCAATCTTATGTCTTATAAAATGTAAAATGTTTGTACCTTATGTTTTTACATGAGTGCAGTGTATGCTTTGGTCTAACCGCTCAATGCATAGACCAAAGCAAACACTATTTTATTTGACAAAACAATGTCAAACCAAACTGAACTTTGGTTGGTCTATACTTTATCCTCTTTAATTTGAAATTTTAACACCCCTGCTAGTATCTCAAATTTTTTTCATTAGCATAAGTAAAGGGAGTTGGGATTTATGGACCCCTGCTAAAGTTAAGTTGAAATTGTTCCATGATCTGGACTCTTATTTTATGTCTCTAAATCATTAATAAAAAAATGACTGCAATTCCTGTGCACTCTAATGATAAGAAATGACATAGGGTCACTGACGCATTATTTTATATTTAATTTTTTTTAATTAAAAATAACGAATCATGGTTATACTTTTCCCAGGTTGCCCTATAATTCTTCCAAGGGAAAGTGAATCTGTGCTCTTGGGCGCTGCTATTCTGGGCGCTGTTGCTACAAGGAAATATCATAACCTTAGTGAGGCCATGAAAGCCCTGAATGCTGCGGGTCAGGTGGGAATACATTTCTTTATATCTTGAAACATTTAAAGAGAAAGCCCAAGTAGTTTTTATTTCAGTTTAAAAATTAAGGCCAATTTCATATAAAATTGCATGTATAGATGATACTTTTCAAGTAGATCTTAATGCTGTATCATTAACATTTGCAGTGTACTGATACTAAAGTTCGGAGTGTTAGGAACTGAAATGTATGGTCAAGTTAGCTTAATATCAGTTCAAATTTAGAATATATTTCCGTGTCCCTGGTAAAAAAAGAAAACCAAGAAATAATAATTTGTTACAGACTCTACTTGTAAAGCCAATTTTGCATTCTTTGTAAGCACATCCATAATGCCAGGAGTTTTTGTTGTTTCATCTAATGAAACAAAGTTCTGCTGCTCCTATTTTTTCTTGGTTGGCTAATAAAGTGCTTGGATTTTGGCAGGTCATTCATCCATCTAATGATCCAAAGGTTAAAAAGTACCATGATGCCAAATATAAGATCTTCCGCAGCCTTTATGAACAGCAGCTCTCTAATCGTTCCATCATGGCTCAAGCCTTGGCATAGCTTTGCAGACTGCTTGAACTCAAAACTGCCTTGGCTAGATCAATCTGTTGTCCTAGTGAAAGAAATTATTGTCCTCTATGTTACTAGGTTGATGAATATGAGCCTTCTTTCAAGGTTAAGTTTTTTGGTGGTTGGTTAGACATGGTAAATGTACAAGGATCATTTAAAGTGAACACACTTAATTAATCAAAAGGTGAAAAGTTTCACTTTATTCTCTAAAGTGAGTTTTTCATTTTAGAGAATTTAAATCCCAAATATATAATAGTATAATACGGAAAAACAATAGCCAAAGCTGAGGTGAAAATTCTGAAAGAAGTATTTTTCTTTTTTCACCTTATTTTTGTGGGTACATATTAAAGAAGTTTATGTAAAGGCTAACTACATCTTATTATTTACCTGTGCTCAAAGCGAGTAGGCAGCCGACAGGATCATGTACGATAATATAGCCTTTTTGACAACATTTTTGTTCTAAGTATTGTCCTTTATGATTTACTAAGATCTCAACTTGTCCGAAGGCATATTTATTTAATACAGAGAAATACTACTTGAACAACCAAAACAAACAACAAAAATATACAACACACTAAAAATAAAATTTTATTATTAAAAAATTATTTTTTCTCCATGTTCTCTTTCTCTTCTTTCACGCTCTCACTCCCTCAATCTTACACTTTCTTTTTCTCTCACTCACAAAGAGACCTTCTTCTTCTCCTTCCTTCTCATCTATCAACTATCTTTCTCTCACTGCAAGCTTCCCACCATGAACATTAGCTCCTACACAGTGACTCGTTCTTAGTTTTTGTTTCTTCGTTGTTGTCAACTCATCCATCACATGTAGAGATAAATATGTCTTCTTCTTCTTTTCTCTGATTTTGTATGTTAGTTTGTTTGTGATAGGATGTTGGTTTCTCTATTTCTCTGTATGTTGGTTTGTCTGTGATAAGATGTTGGTTTTTGTGTTTCTCTGATTTTGTGTGTTGGTTTGTATGTGATATAATGTTAGTTTCTTTGTTTTAGCGTGTTGGTTTGTCTGTGTTACATGGTTGGTTTCTCTGTGTTACGGTGTTGGTTTCTCTATGTTAGCGTGTTGATTTGTCTGTGTTACAGTGTTGGTTTATCTGTGCTAGAGTGTTGGGTTGGTTGTCTATGTTACAATGTTGGTTTCACTATGTTAGCGTGTTGGTTTTTCTATATTACAGTGTTAATTTCTTTGTGTTAGAGTGTTCAGGATCATGTTGTGATTGTCTAGGAGATTTTGCACTTTATGAGCTATTCGAAGAAGAAGAAAGGCAATATGGTTCTCAAAATTGATCTCCATAATGCATATGACAACATGACATGAAGTTTCCTTGAGAATACCTTGCTTGAATTTGGTTTTCCCGAGCAGTTGGTCCAACTCATTATGTTTTGTGTTTCCTCCCATTCTTTATCTCTGCTATGGAATGGTTCTCGCTATGAGGTTTTTCAACCTAACCGGGGTCTTCACCAAGATTATTTGTTGTCTCCTTACCTCTTTGTCCCTTGTATGGAGAAGCTTTCTCATCTAATTCTTGACAAGGTGGGAGATGGAGTTTGGCATCCTATTCATCTGACTTGTGGTGGTATTAGAATTTCTCATTTAATTTTTGCCTATGACATTCTCTTTTTCTCAAAGGCTTTGACAAAACATATGTGTGTGGTTATGGTGTTTTACGCTCTTTTGCTCTGGTTTTGGGACTTAATGCCAGTGCACCCAAATCGAAAGCCATTGCATCCTCGGTTGTCCCTCGTGCCAAGTGGGATAAACTTGCTATGATTTCTGGTTTTTCACTCTCTAACAACCTTGGTAAGTATTTAGGCTTTAATTTGGTTCATGGACGTGTTAAAAATGCGGATTTTGAGCATTTAATTGATAAAATCTGGAACAAGCTCAGTGGTTGGAAAATGAGTCTTCAAAATAAAGCTGGCCGGGTTACTTTGGCTAAAATAGTTCTTACCTCCATTCCGATTTATTCCATGTCTGCAGCTTGGATTCCCCAAGGCATTTGAGATAAGATTGATCTTTTTGTGAGAAATTTTATTTGGGGGAGGAATGGTAATCAACGAGGTTTGAACCTTGTTAGCTGGGAGAAGGTTTGTGCTCATCGTAATGATGGTGATTTGGGCATTTGAATGGTGAGGGACGCTAATATTGCTATGCTTAGGAAACTTGTGTGGGATTTCATGCATTCTAATTCTAAAAGTTGGCCTTCTCTTATGAGGGAGATTTACCACTGTGAGGGTGTTGGCCCTTTGATGGTGGTGGCGTGAATTCTTCTACGATGTGGAAATCTATCAACAAGGATCCTACTATTCTCTCTGTTGGGTTTCGGTTACGCCTTCGTAATGGAGATCAATCTTTCTAATTTTTCCATTGATACTCCGCTAAGAGATTGTATGATCTTGCTCCCTATGTGTACATTTCAGACTCTAATCTCACTGTTAAAGACGTTTGGCAAAATGGTGTTTGAGATCTCACTCGCCTTTCTACTCCTTTCACAGATGATGTTCGACATGGCATTCTTTTGGAACATACCTGGCTTCATCACAATTCTCAAGATTGTGTTATTTGGCAAGGTAATTCCTGTGATAACTATTTTGTATTCGCAGCTTATTGGTGGCTTTGTCGTCAATAACACTCTTAGTCTTCTACTTCTGCTATTCCTATGACTTGGTCATGGTTATGGAAACTCAAGGTTACTGTAAAGAGTCAACAATTTTTGTGGTTGTTGTGCCACTCCTTGTTGTCGAGGAACTCAGTTCACTACCGTCACCACTTGACTACATCAGCGGTTTGTAGTTGATATGGCTATGAAAAGGAAACTATAATTCACTGTCTCTGTGGTTGTCCCTTCTCCAAGGCTGTTTGGGATAGTTTCACGTCCATGATACTGTCTTCCATATTATCGATCATGTGTCATGGGTTACAGACTTGATGACCCAATCTTCTTCCTTGCCATCTTATTGCATTTTATGGTGGCTTTGGCATGCTCGTAATGCTGTGTTGAATAATGATTGCTGGTCTGTTTTTCATATTCAGAACCAAATTCTCGGTGATTTGTAGGTGTTGGATCATGAGGACTTGCCGAATCCCCCTCCTTCACATGTTGTTAAGTGGTGATGACCTCCTTCTTTCGTCTACAAGTTGAATGTTGATGGTAGTTCTTATGGTAATCCTGACTTGGCAGGATTCAGTGACTTGCTTCATGATTGGAATGGTAGATGGGTCATGGGTTTTTATGGCCATTTTGGGAGTGTTAGAAATTTGGTGGTTGAGCTTCTATCCTTATTAAATTGCATTTGAATTTCTTGGCATCGTGGTATCTGTCGTCTTTAGTATGACCAATTTGAAGGAAGTTATTTGCCTAGTTACGAATTGTAATGATGATTTGGTGAGTTTTCATAATTTTCATATTATTATTGATGAGATTAAGGAGTGACTTGCTAAGGATTAGGAGGTCTCTTTGAGTCATACTCTTCACAAAGCTAATGTATCTGTTGATTTTTTAGCCAAAAAAGGTGCTTTGGGTCATGAATATTTAGTTGTTTTGGATGAGTCACGTGTTGGGCTTCATCCCCTTCTTACGAACGACTATGTGTGGTTCTCCATGAGAGGTTGTAGCTTTTCTATTCCTTTTGCGTTGAATAAAAAAGGTAAGTTTATTAAAGTATTTTTATTTAGTTTGGTTAAAGTGTTTTACAACAAAGAGATAGAAATAGTGTTAAAAATTATTATTTTTAAGATTAATAAAGTAGGGGTACAATTATAAACATGACAAATAAATTTTATCTTGAGAGGTGAAAATGACAAAAAAATAATAAATAAATTGGACATTACACACCACTAGAGGACAAGATGAAAATTTTAACATGTTACGAATTAATATTATCTTGTTCGGGGTCATGTTGGGTCATTATCTTATTTTAAGTATTTAGAATATTTAAATTATTTTATTTTATTAATCCAATCTTAAGTCTATTGTTATGAGACTTGTCTTTAAAATTAAGTTTATCTTTTGTTTTATCTTTAATTTAAATTTAAATATAATGTAAGAGATTATAAATACCTCATAAATTAGTGTAATGAAGAACAACTTTTGATTAATTAAAGTTTAAGAATTTGTTTTTCTTTAAAAAACATTAATTATGCAATGTGAGTAATTTACTTTGCTTTTACAAAAAAGAAATTGAAAATAGACTAAACTCACAATTAAAATAGAAATAGAAGGGAGGGAGTAATATTTCAAGCAAGAAAACAGTTAATGTTGATTGAAAGAGTAAATACAAACAAGTTAACTCCTGAATGCATTAATTAAAAGGAGAACCTAATCAATACACGGATGATTCCGAACATAACAAACTTGCACGGAATTTAGTGTGCGGGAAGAAAAATTGATGAAACAGAAAATAGAGGAGAAAAAAGAGTGAAGGGGTGCAATGCGACTGAGGAAAGGGCATATGCCTAGAGAGATAAATAATATGCGAAGGGAATACCGTTACGAGAGAGTGCCACGTGTTACCCTACTTGGCAACCAGCCATCGCATCTTTGAACATCCCTACAAACCACTCTTGCCTTCCCCACTTCCTCCCCTCCCTCTTGGGGCTCTTTGCCGATGGCGCTCCTTCTCCACCATCACCATCACCGCCATCATCATCATCTTCCTATTCTCCCTTTCCAATTCTACAATCTCTAACTCTCTCTTTCATCGCCCTCTTTTCCTCAGCTCGCAGAGCCACTCCCTCAATCCCAATATCCCAATAATATACAATACAAAGCCACAAGCAATAGTGAGAGAGAGCGCAGAGCCAAACAAAACTGCTTATACTGAAATCCCAATCAAAATCATCCCATTGGGTCCGTTCCCACTCCGAAATTTCGTATTTTGATATCTGGGGTACCCTCCAATTCGCCATCTCAGGTATCTCTAACGCTTACCCCCCCATAAATTTGGATCTGCACGCGGGGCTTACCTTTATTATTCCACCTCCTCCTTTTCGTTAAAACAAATTACCTTTTTGTTTTGTTTATTATAAATTTCACCTTCTTTTTTAGACTTGAGGTTATTCTCCCCGGTAAATGTGATGTCTTTTTCTAACCTTAAACGCCATTCAGAATCGTAAAAACTCTTCTGAACTTTGTCGTTCCTGTTAGAGATTGTGACACTTGGAGGGGGGTTGAGTTCTATGATGTGACTTTTGAGTGGTTCTCATGTGTAATAAAGGGTTTCAATGCTTGAGCGAGTCTGAGAATCTAATCGATCGTAGGCAGCCGCAGCAGCAACAACAACACTATTTCATGGATAGCCCCACCGCGGTTCGATCGCCGGCTACTGGTTCAGCGCTCGGTTCCAATGATGATGGCCGGCGCGTGAAGTTCTTGTGCAGCTTCCTGGGGAGCATAATGCCCCGCCCACAAGATGGGAAGTTGCGTTATGTTGGTGGAGAGACACGTATTGTGAGTGTTCCAAGGGATATTAGCTATGAGGAGTTGATGGGGAAAATGAGGGAGCTCTATGATGGCGCCACTGTGTTGAAGTACCAGCAGCCTGATGAGGATCTCGATGCCCTTGTCTCAGTTGTGAACGACGATGATGTAGTCAACATGATGGAGGAGTATGACAAATTGGGTTCAGGGGATGGATTCACTAGGCTCAGGATTTTCTTGTTTTCACAGTTCGAGCAGGATGGTTCCTCGCACTTCATTGATGGGGATGACACCGAGAGGCGGTATGTCGATGCATTGAATAGTTTAAACGATGTGTCTGATTTTAGGAAGTTGCAACAATCAGAGTATCCTATGGTTAACCCTGTTGAGGATATCCATGTCGCTGATCAGTTCTTTAGTCCAATCGCTGTGGAGAGTGGGCTTCATAGCCAGAGGAGTGGGGAACTATCTATGTCACAGATTAATTTGCATCATCTCGCGATGCAGCAGCAGCAGCAGCAGTCTATGGGTCAGAGGTATAATGAAATGGATGCTCCATGGAATCCTGCCTATTACTCTCCTAGGCGTCACGGTCACCATGACTCGAGATCGTTGGTGGAATATCCATCTTCTCCTTCTGGTACAAGGTACCGTTTGCCATTTCCTGACATACCGGATAAGTGCATTGATAGAGCGTCAGAAGAGTATGCTCGGCTTCATGTGAATCATCATCCTGTTTATGATAACCAACAGCAATATTCTGAAAATGTGGTGTGGGTGCCAACTGCAGCAGCTCATGGTGAGAAGTCAGGTTTTCCAGGCAACACTCTTCATGGGGCCCATGTTCTTGATGGGAACAGTGTATGTGAGCACTGCTGTATCAGTTTTCATAGATGTCAACCACAACTGGAGCATCCTAATATTAGTAATGGACTTCCACCGGTTGCTAGTCCATCTACAGAGTGCCCTTCACACAGAGATACATTTGCGGTGAATGCGGATGCAAAGCTTCATCCTGCCATTTCTGCCAACGAGGAATCTAGAGGAAATGTCTCTGGATCTGGAAGAGGGAATGATCATTATGGCGGTGATGTTCCTGTTGTAAGTTTCACCATTGGGCATGGTAGTGTGAATGATGGACATGCTTTGTCTTCCAATTATAGTCAACAACGGACTGGACCTGAATTGGCGGTTGAATTGTTTCCTGACCAAACTGTGGCTGCTATACCACATCTAAAAATTCCGTCTCTGGAAGAGCGCAGTATGCGGTATGGAAATCCGCCTTCTCCTTATGGAGTAGATAGTCATTATGCTGCGGCTCGTGGACATACACCCGGACATGCTTTCTGGAGACATGCCCCAGCTCCAGTTCAAATTGGACCATCTTACGAGGCAACTACTCCACCTCAGCAGGTGAATGGTATGATAAATGCTGGATTAATCAGGGGAGAGGGCAATCCAGGATATTTCATTGGACCTGACAGTCAAAATGCTTGGGTTGATTCCTCACAGAAATTGTCAGGTCATGATGGGTCAGACATCCTAGAACATCCTTATGCACATGCTCTTAAACTGAATCCAAAGGCCCTTGGTCAGGAAAATCAACATCCAATTACGGTAGATGTCATTCATCCCTCACATGACATAAATCCTGGTACCTGCTTGGAACCCATGCAGGTGCTAAAATCATCTCTTAATATGGTTTGGAACCAAGAGGTTTTAAGAAGTGATACTCATATGACTGAAGCAATGAGTTTGCTATCTCGAAGTTCGCATGGAGAAGGAAAAGAGGAAAAAACTGTGGACAAGGTTGAGAACTCTACTGCACAGATGCAAAGTGTATCCTTCACAGAGCGAAAGAAAACTTCAGAGAATGCATGTGAAGCTGCTACTCCTGTTGAGTCTAATAATTCAAACTCAACACCTGCAGCAGAGCATGGAAATGTTGAGAAACTGGCTGATAAGGACCCTTCTGCTCCAGAAGATTCTAAGCATGTGGTTGATCAGTTCAGCTTCTTGCCTGAGTTGATTGCTTCTGTAAAAAAGGCTGCATTAGAAGTTGCTGAGGAGGTGAAAGCTACAGATCTTGAGCATGCCAATTCTCAGATACAGAATTCAACTACCAAAGAAGAAACAGCAAATGAAGTAGAACCAGTGGTGAGAATGAAGTGATTTTGATTTCTCCTTCAAAGTGAATTTATTTTCTTCTATCGAGAGAAGGGTGTGGTTGTGCTTGAGGTTATGTTGTGGCGTACTGTACTTTCTTTTGGTACAGCCTTATAGTATGTATTTATTTATTTGTCTTGTAGAATGCTCATGGTGATTTAGAATTGGACTCTGACATGGACCACGTAGATACTTCTAAAATTGAGCCCACAAAGGCTGAGGCAGAAGCAATTGCTAGGGGACTGCAGGTTTTCATGTCAACTTACTCAAATCCATTTGGTTCTTATCCTGGTTTTTTTTAAGGTCTTTTATGGCTTTACTTTTCCCTTTTGGCTTGGGTTTGATGGTATGCTGATAATTTTTCAGACAATTAGAAATGATGATTTGGAAGAGATCCGTGAACTGGGTTCTGGAACTTATGGGGCTGTTTATCATGGGAAATGGAAAGGTTCTGATGTTGCCATTAAGAGAATAAAAGCCAGTTGTTTTGCTGGAAGACCATCGGAAAGAGCTAGACTGGTAATATTCGTATCTGCAGTGTTTTTCCTTTCTTTTGAGTAACTATTGATTCAAACTTGTGGAATAAAATGTTTGTTATCACCTTTTTTGTGTGTCATGAATGTCGTGTTCAAAAACTTCACTGACATGAAAAATATTTAAGTTATATTTTTTTATGAGCTGATCATAAAGCTGAAATGATGGCCCTTAAGCTCAGGCTGAGACAGTGGTTCATTTGATAGCCTGGTCAGAGAAGAGGAACAGTGGAGCAATTATAAATTCAAACAAGTAGTTTTGTATATATGAAAATAATTACTAGAGCCCCAGCTATATATATAGTGATTTTATTTTGGTGGTTGTCCCAGATTGCAGATTTCTGGAAAGAGGCATTGATGTTGAGTTCATTGCACCATCCAAATGTTGTCTCCTTCTATGGCATTGTTCGAGATGGCCCTGATGGTTCTTTAGCAACTGTGACAGAGTTCATGGTTAATGGATCTTTGAAACAATTCTTGCATAAGAAAGATAGGTAATTTGATGCATACATTGAGTTGAGTATATATTTCATCAGGTTTTAAAAGGTTACCAAGCACTGGAATGTCTCCCACTGTCCATCTGAAAGTTCTCATAGACTTCTGCTTTTTATTCTGAGCAATTAACAGAACGATAGATCGTCGGAAGAGGCTCATTATAGCTATGGATGCTGCATTTGGGATGGAGTACTTGCACGGAAAGAACATTGTCCATTTTGATTTGAAATGTGAGAACCTATTGGTCAATATGAGAGATCCACAACGCCCTGTCTGCAAGGTACCCATCAGAATTAGGATCAAATGTTCTGGCATCGCAAATTTTAGAAACTTCATGTTGAGATGCTTAATCATTGCCTTCTTATTCTGTTCAAATATATTTTAATAAGCAACCTCTCTAGCAGGGTTTGAAACAATGTTTCTGTAACTTTTCAGATTGGTGATTTGGGTTTATCAAAGGTTAAACAGCACACTCTGGTATCAGGAGGTGTACGGGGAACTTTGCCATGGATGGCACCTGAACTTCTTAGTGGGAAAAGCAATATGGTGACAGAGAAGGTATTCTTGGCATATCTGCTTGATTCTACATTGCTAATATCCCTTTTGTCTTCTCTAATGATGTTTCCTTGTGACTTTGGTTGCTTTTGATGTAGATTGATGTTTATTCATTCGGGATAGTCATGTGGGAGTTACTCACGGGAAATGAACCCTATGCGGGTATGCATTGCGCTTCAATAATAGGTGAGAACCATAAGAAACAAAATGCATAGAGCAATTTGTTTTGCTATATAATTTGCTCTTCATTTTAGGTTGCGAATTGATTCTAACAGTCGATATTCTTGTTAAAGATGTGATTGGGAGAGTATTGATTCTGTCTTCTGTTATATTTTGTTCAGTTGGTCACCCAATGACTACTTTTAAATTTGATCTTTATATACATATATACCTGGTAGGAATTCGTCAATTGTAGTAAAGAGTGAATCTTGGTTCCAGTGTACTCTAGTGAGAGATATGTTGTTGTATTTTTGTTTCTGGCAGTCTCTGTTAATTCTTAACTAGTCGATTTTGTTCTCCTCCTCCTCTTCCTTAACCTCTTTTAGGAATTTATCTGATTTGACTTTGGTGTCTGTATATTGATTTTATCATTCACTTATCTCATGTATTTGTCTACCTTGCCATTCCTAAGCATCCAATCCTAGATGCTGCTGGAAAAATCTTGTGATATCAATTGTCCTACATGTATCCAAGTGAGTAAGATGTGAGATTGGAAGATCACATTTCTCCATGCCGTGTCTTGCATCTGTTACATATTGCAGATGAGGGGACTTTGGTATCATAGGATTAGCTGGCCTGTCTTTCACGTAGTGTTATCTTGTTCATATTTGTCATTAGAGCTTGCCAGATGAGAGGATAAAGGCCTTGTTGAGATGTAGAATCGGAGATTGGACAATTTATATTCATCTTTGAAAAGAGGGCCAGCTACATTTTATAACTTGAAGTTCTGGTACCATTTATGCAATTTTAGTCACTAATTTCAAATTCTCACTAATATCTTTTTGTTTTGCAGGAGGAATTGTGAACAACACTTTGCGTCCTCAAACCCCTACATGGTGCGATCCTGAGTGGAAGTCTCTTATGGAAATTTGTTGGGCTTCTGATCCTGCAGAAAGGCCATCCTTTTCAGAGATTTCGAAGAAGCTGAGGAGTATGGCTGCAGCAATGAATGTCAAATAATCTATTGATCTTGAAACAGTCTATTACCCTTCTTGCACTGGTATGTATTGGTAAAAAGAAGGGAAAATAAGGTGAAGCATGTTTCTTCCAGTTCAAGGCACCGGCATGCTTAACTTTATAAGGGAGGGACGGGATAGTATTCAATCTTATCCAAGCTAGTATTGTACTATCATGCATTGGTTTAGTCTAGCAGATCTTTTGTAGTGTTGCCTTGAATGGTATTTAAAATTAGTGCAGTTATTTGGCACTATAGCATCGATTTTCTTTCAGAAGCGGCATGGTGCTCCGAAGAAAGCTACATGTGGAACATCAGTATATCACAGTGTGAGTGATTTTGTTACTTTTAAGTATAATCTCAATAGTTTAAATTTTTAGGAGAGATAGTTCTTGACATGATATTGCAGTCTCAGCAGATCAAGTGGTTTAGAGTATGATTTGTGCCACCCCATTATTCTAAAGAACATATTAAGTCAATTTTCTTTGTTAATGAGTGTGATCTTGAGGTTTCTGTGCAGGGCTTTTGCAGTTTTGCACGTAGATCAGGTTGATGGTAGCAATAGTTGTGGCTTTACCAAATTGCCTGAGGAGGAACCATGCCTTCTGGGAGGGATGTGTACATAAATTAGCCAACGACGTGGTCTCCTTTGCTTCATATATATGGAGAGGATAATGACGAATTATGCTTCCCATTTGCAGATGGAACAAAAATCAATTTGTCGTCAAAGTTTTATTTGACTTTGATTTATTATATTGATATATATATATATATATATATATATATATATATTCTCAATAACTACATCAGTCATGCATGATTAGAAAATGTTTTTAGGCACTTGAAGCTGTATCAATAAAGGTAATTTATATATTTGTAAAGAACCTGGCCGTGCCTCTTTTCTCAAATGTAGACTTTGTACTTATCACCAATGCAGAATGTTAGTGCCTTTGAGGCGTTTTTATTCATTCAATGGAAATAATCTCTTGGTCTCTCTCAATGATTATTGTCCACGTATCATTTTGCAGCTTGTTTATTCATGTGTATGAGAAGACCTGTAGTGTCAAAATTATGCATGCCCTTGTCATGTGTACATCTTTATCATCTTTGTAAACTTTACAGCAAAGCAATAAACCTTTCACTGAAATATACGTGTAAGAAAAATGCTAGCAATTATCATAAGTTAGAAATTAAGTATTAGAATGATGTAGAATGACTAGTGTCCTTCGGAAGAGGAAACTAAGTTATCACTACATTAAATCTAAACAACTTTGGTTACTAATTACTATTCTGATTGTTGCTTGACATTGCTCTAAGAATAAAGATATGTTACCATGTAAGCCAAAAAGAAAAACCTACCATAACAGAACCGCCATATTTTCGATGGATGTTGGTAGTATTCAGGGTAAAATAGAACTAGTTGGCATTCTTTCTGTTCATAATATCAAAAACAATAAGACATCTTACATGATTTTGACAGAGCAAATTGATATTACAACACCATTAAAGCTTCCTTAGATGATGACAAAATCACAAATTCAACATCTCATTGGCTTCTTCTTCATTGGTCAAATATTCGTTGGCTTCATTAAAATGTGTGTCTACCCAATATAATCAATCTAAAGAAGACATCCTTTGGTTTCAATTTGGGGATATTAATGGTTTCCCGATGATTGTATAATAATCAAGTTTAAGTAAAGATGCTATGGAATCAATCACCAACTCTGAAATTGGAAGAATATCCACGAGGTCAAATTGTGTGACACAATGCAACATCTACTCCCTTGGCCCTCACTCACACCTAACACGCGGGGTGGACTTCTTGTACTAAAGTCAAAATAGGCTGACTTCGTACAAGGTGTCTATGATCTACATGAATATGATGAATCACCAACAATAGCCTATGTAGTTAACAATAAAAGAAGTTGAAAGAAAAATGGTTTACTTTACTGAACTTACATAATCTATTCGAATACCAAAGTGCTTTGGGGAATATTAGATAGCTGCAACTTTTTTTTTCCTTGTAAATATCATCGAAGTTAGTTACTATTATTGATCTAAATGATTTTAACTACTTAAATTGATTTAATAACTAATTGTTCTTTTGTGAATTCTAACTGATTTCTTTTTTCTGTATAGTATTACTAAAGAAAAATGCATAGTAATAATAGAATTTGTCAGAATCGTATAAAATATGGGATAGACACCTCATTTTTTATTTCCACCCATGATTTGTGTTCTTCTACTAATAATTTGTCGGATTTGTTTGTTAATAGTTTTTCTCACAAACTATTCTCACTCATTATCAAAATGCATATAAAAAAAAATGCTATTTTGCAAGAATTATAATTCATGAAACAATGCACAAATAAAAAATCTGTTCTCGTCATTTTCTATTTATCTACTCAAAAATCTATATGTTGTGCCTTTTTTTTTTTTTCAATGAGTAATTTTTTATCAACTTAATGCGCAAACTGAACAAACGGAAAATGAAAAACAAAACGAACCGAAACCTAGTAAACAACTAAATCAATTTTTTTTTTCCAATTTACTATTGAGCCATGCATGGCATTACCATTACTTTCATTAAATTCCGTCGTAGTGAATAAAACTCTTGTTGCATATAATTTCATTAATGAATTTTCTGGTTCCCCCAGGAATTACTGCGTTAGCTTACCTCCATATGATAAACTTCACTTATTATAGCTATTTAAATCTGCATTAATTTAGCTATTGAGGATATATCTTTATTAGAGTCAATAACTTTATTTATTAATTTGCCTAAAAAAATTAGATGTGATCCAGCCAGGTATCAAATATACGGGTTTGTTACCAGTATCATTGAAACAAGTAACTAAAAGGGTTTGACATTTGACATTTGACATTTGTAGGGTTAGCATGAAAATGGGGTTACATTTACATACCAACTTGAAACTAAGTAGCGTAACTAGATCTATATATATATTAGTAGTGTCTATTGGGATATATATTAAAATTTTACAAAAAAGTGCATGAGACAGAGATAGTAACAGTTTCATTTTAATTTAATTATAATTTATTTAGTATAAGTAACACGTATTCGTTAGACCCCTGCAATTAGCGATTAGTGCCACGTTAAAGAAGAATTAATAGTGTACTTTTTTTAATCATAAAATAAATTGGTGTCCAAGCCTACTAGTAGCATCTTTGTCAACCCTAGTGACGACATATACAAGAGTGTGATCTTTCTTCGAAATCCCTGCAGGCTATTTTTAAATATCTAAACGACTTTATTTTGATCTATGCTTATCTTAATTTTGTTAAATTAAAAGAGTAAATTAAACAAAGAGAATAACAGGTGTCACGATAGCAAAGTTAATTATCCTAGTGATCATGTGTACCAAAAGCACAACCAAATAAACCAATTAAAGGCGTGAGTTGAATTATAAATTAAGGACATCATTATAAATTAAGATCATAATTTATTACCAAAAAAAAAAAATTAAGATCATAAATTTGCACCAGATGAACTATGAGCTCTCTAACCAAGTTAGAATCTTCTAGTTTCATGACAAGTCCTAAGGGATATACATATTTAAATATATTATATTGACTATACTCTAAGCTTGCGTGATTATCTCACAGCATATAATTGGTCTCGTACATGGAATGAATGAACGGGTGAGAGCACCAAAAACAAGTATTTCAGCATAATTTTCCTTCTGGTAGAAACTAATAAACTTATAAACATTTTCTTAAGATGAAATGGCGTAATCTTAAGTAATATTTTATACAAAAATTGATCCTCAAACTATTGTTTTCAAGTAATGTTTCAGATATTAAGTTTTGTGGATGGGAATAAAATTAGCTCTATGCACCTTATTTCGTTGACCGATCCAGTTCGATCAGCCTAAAACTGGTGATTTCAATAATAAATAAACAAAGGAAACAACAATAATTACCAATATATAATATTTTATTTTTGGGTTAATGATCATACACTTAATTAGTTTCATGTTTATCCTATGGTCAAAACTGTGTCCACCAGCGGTTTCACTAAATCGGTCTTCTTGATGATGAAATGCACTGTTCCATTTCCCCAATTGATTCACCTTTTAATGGAAGAAAAAGAAATACACACCGTCAATGCAAAGATTCTTACTTAAGGAGAAAGACAAAGAGATACATGTTTTCCTCGTCCCAATGATCTGAGTAATTGGCGATAAAGATATTAATGTTTATGATTTTGGGAGCTAAGTGCTTTTTGAATTTTGATGGTTTCCCCTTGTTATATTTCTATGTGGGTGTGGTTCCGGGCCTTTGTTTTCCTGCTTCTTGATTAAAAAAATGAACTAGATGAAGTATTAAATTAGGGAACCAAGGTCAATGAGTGGTGCCTTCCTCTGAAAAATATTGAATTGCAAAGACCTTTCTGTTTGGTTTTTACTTCTCCTTCTTGCTTTGATACTGTTTCCTATAACATGCCCTACCCAACTTGTCAAAAAGTAACAAATAAAATAATGAAATAAAAATAAAAATAATCGAAATGAGGTTTTAGTTTATGAATAAATCTTAAATTGGTCATCGAAAGAGTTTTACATATTAATTTAGTCCTAAAAAAATTTATGACATTAATTTAATCTTTAAAAAATATTTGTGACATCAATTTAGTTTATAAAAAATTAAAATTTATTTCAATTTATTCCAAAAACTAATCTTTCTTTAAGGTCACACTATATTGATTTTTTTTATGGAATGCTTTTCATTAGAAATGGCCAAAGCCAAGAAAAGCATACAACCCTAATTAAAAACATTAAGTCATTGGCCACCAAAATTTAATAACACTTGATAAATGTAGGATAAATCTCGTTAAAACTTTTCAAACAAAACCCAATAAAAAAAAGTCCCATAAATATACGTATGAGAGAAAAGAATATCCATTTGAGGCAAAGTAATAAGAATCCAATAAAAAAAAAAAAACTCTTCCAATACATGTTTACAAAACAAAAGAGCCATAATCACGACAGCAGCTCAATTTTTGATTACATTCATGTATCTTCTCATGCTATAGGTATACCTGTAGCTCCTAAACCGCAATGTTTTTGCATATGCCTCCCCTTCATACACTTGGGTTCTATTTGATAACAGGACAAAGAAACAACGATACGACGACATAAAATTTTTATATTTTCTGTATCTCATTGAAATTGAAATAGAGAATAAATTTTTTTTATATGGATAACAAAAATTGGGATTTAGAAGGACATAAATTTTTTCTATCTCTGTCTCTGCTCCTTATCCTGTCTCCGATATCAAAAGCAAATTTGTAGCTTTCATGATCACCCATTTCAAGTAAATGCACTATCATTATAGCCTCTGATACAAGCATATCTATAATGATAATCCTAAATATTTTAAACCAAACTTAAAATAAGACTAATCTTTAAATAAGTGTCACAGATATGGTGGTGAGAAATTTCAGTTGTATGCATCAAGTTCTATATTCAAGCCTTGTTGTAACCAATTTAATTTTTAAAGTTGTACTCTCTTGTTTATTGGTAGTAACCCAACTACTGATCCCTAGCCCAAAATAAGAAAGGAATGAAATTAAGGCATGTAGATTAATTTAACAAATGTTTGACTTTTTCATTTTTCTCCTTTTATAATCTCATAGATGCATTATTGCACAACCAATCCCTAGCTTCAAGGCTTGTCAAAGAGCTTATCTCTTTGAGAAAATTACCAATACGAAGACGGGTGGTATATAGAACTCTCAACCACCAAATTAAATAATGAAGACTCTGACTCCCTAAAACAACTAAGTTATTAGTAATTGTTAAAGAATAGTTCTAGGTATATATATATATAGTAATTATAATATGTCATGTCAAGGTTCCAAGCTAAAAACTTCGGTTTTCATAGGCCGGTTGAGAAGAAATACACTTGAGTCAAAGGCCATGAAGTTTCGAACAAGTGATACCTAGTCATGAAGGACAAGATATATATACCCGTTTTCATTGATGTGATTTCAAAGAAGAATCAGTTTGTTATGATTTTGTGCTGACAGCAACCAATTGAGGACGGGTTGTATTTTTCAAGGCATTGATTATAGTTTTTCTAGCTTTCATCACCAGATCATCCGTCAACAAATATATTGGTTTCTAAACAAAGATTTCAATTTCTTAACACTGTATTAATGTATTAATTAAGACCTTGAAAATGGAATAGTAGTACTATTTCTGTCACAAAATATCTAAAATTCACGACGGACTTAAAAAGGAAAATGTTCCAATGTATTGGTGAGAAGAAAGGGAAGCAGTAAAAAGTCAGCAAGCTAGCACATGTACATATGGCTAATAACAAAAGAGTCTTATTATATTTGAACATCAAAAATAGAACATTTGAAGTAAAATTTAGAAATAAGAGTGAGTCACAAAGTAATGTACACCTATCAATGTCCATGTTAGAAATCATAGTGACAATTAGAGCTTTTTCTCACTTTCAAAGGCTTAAAACTTAAAATTACTGGTTAAGAGATTACGTGGACAATCATCTCCAAATTGGTACACTATTTTTACACTTTGCACAAAGATATCACAACCAACCCTAAGTTGATCTACTATTTTCTTCTAAAATAATATTAAAGCTAATTTTCTCCTTATAAATGTGTTTGTTTTATATACGGTCATGTAATTACTTGAATCAAAGTATTTGAGGTCCCCTTCGAGCAAATTTTACTGTGATAATTAGTAAAATTTTGCCGTGAAAATTTCTTCAAATAAATGCTATTTGTACACTCTAAATTTCTAACCGTTCAACACTCATGAGTGTGAATCCCATGTTCGTGTGAATGTGAATGTTAAAGGTTTAGAAGTTTGGGATATATAAATAACATTACTCTTAAATTAATTAATTACACAAGACGATTGCGCATTATCATAACAATTAATTACACAAGACGAAGGTGCAGTACATTTTCTGTCAATACAAGTAACTACATACCTATAATATATTATAGTTCAAATTGATGGCTAGACAATGGAACATTTTGGGGGATAATGAGGACAAACTAAGAGGATAGAGACTTCTTTTGATCTAATACTCTCATAGCATCGCGTTCATCAAGTACTAATAAACTAATGTAATGCACCTGGGGAAAAAGCAGTGGACATTATTTAATGTAAAAGGAAGGAGGAAATTTTATGCACACGTTTGTCCATTTGCATGGCATAATTAAGCGAAGATGAGCTAACTAATCCAAAAAGGAAGAAAGAGAATGAAACCCTAATTAAGGAGTTTGAATAGAATAGCTAGTGAGGGAAGGGAAGGGAAAGGAGGGGGTAAAGACTTTTTGTCCTTTTAAACTTCACATCAGCCACTTCTTCTTTTCCCCTATAAATCTTCCCTCTTCCTTCTCCGTAGTTTCCCCCAACAATCTCACAACAAAGACACAACGAAGAAGTAACAAAGAGGACCTTGATTTGAGAGAGAGAGATAACAACACAACACAAGAAAAGAAGAAGAAGAAAAGATGGGTAGAGCTCCATGTTGTGACAAGAATAACGTGAAGAGGGGACCATGGTCCCCAGAAGAGGACGCCGCTCTCAAAGAGTACATAGAAAAGAATGGAACCGGAGGCAATTGGATTGCTCTTCCTCAAAAAATTGGTATATATGCATCTATTATATATTTTCTTAATTATTTTGTATACACAAATTTGTACTTACTAATTAGTTTGGCTTATTAATTAATTAATTAATTAATCAATCAATTAACTAATGTTAGTATCATCGATTACTGCAAAAAAGAGAGCCTAGCTAATTCTCACTCTGATCAATGGAAACAAATTAATTTGCAGGGCTCAAGAGATGTGGGAAGAGTTGCAGGCTTAGGTGGCTCAATTACTTGAGGCCTAACATCAAGCATGGTGGCTTCACCGAAGAAGAAGACAACATCATCTGCAGCCTTTACATTAGCATTGGAAGCAGGTCCTTCTCAATTCCTCTATTTCCGAGCTAGCTAGCTATAGTTTTTCAACATACATATGTACTTGTTTGTCTTTTATCTCTTGTCACTAGAATAATAATAATCTCTTCACACATGTATGTTTTCTGTGACTAGTTATTCCTAGAAACTGAATCCCTTTAATAGCAGCTAGCGTGTTTGAAAACTTTTCACTTCTGAATTGATCAGGCCAATCCCATCGATTTTCCAAACATGAACTAATTCATTTGACGTGATTGTATATATGTATGTATATGTAGGTGGTCCATAATTGCAGCACAGCTGCCTGGAAGGACAGACAATGACATCAAGAACTATTGGAACACAAGATTGAAGAAGAAACTCCTTGGTAGGCGCAAACAACAGTCCAACTTCAACAACAGCAACAACCTAAAGGACACAAGCAACAACAATGGAGGAATATTAATGGATGATGACAACAACAACAACAATAACAACAATGCCCTAAGCAGCTCGGCTCTTGAGAGGCTTCAGCTCCACATGCAGCTCCAAAGCCTCCAAAACCCCTTCTCTTTCTACACCAATCCTGCCTTGTGGCCCAACAAGCTTCACCCTTTTCAAGAAAAGATGATCCATCAAACCCTTCAACAATCTAGTCATGTGATGCAAAATGCTTTGCCTTCCCCTCATGTGGGGCAAGGACGACAACAACAACAACAACAACAACAACAAAGAGTTGAGGATGTGCTGAATCAACAAGATGGAACAATGATGAAAAATGCAAAGGTTGATCTTCTCTTGGAGAACAATACTATGAATAGTAATGGTTCAGTTCCCTTCATTGCACCACCTAGAGGAGGAGAAGCTGATGATGTGGGGATTCACCAAGTTTGTGCAATGCAAAGTGAACTTGATGACATTCTCAACAACAGAACATCATCAACAACAATGGGTTACAGCATTAATCCACAGGTGGCGGCAGCTGAGTTTGATTGCTTCAGAGAGATGAACGGTTCAAAGGATAACAGCTTGATTTGGTGGTCCAATAATGATTCTGATGCCAAGTCAGCATCTTCAAACTCTTGGGAGTCATCAACTGCTACTCCTGTTCTTCTGCCAGAGGGAATATTCCAAGATTATGAACTAGGTTACGGCTTGTAGTTGCAATCTATATATGCAAGGATTTTAACTTTCGGGCTATCCTGAGATACCCCGTCTCATCAATTATATATACAGGTCGCTTGGACTAAATTGATATACATGTTTATTCAAATGCAAATTATATTTAGATATCAATTTAGTCAAAGTGGTGTGTATAAGTGAAATAGAGGGATAAGACGGAGACCAGAAGGAGTAGTAGGTCTTGTAAGCATCAATATCGCGAATATGTGTAATGTAATAATAATAATAATAATGTGTAATGTGTAAATCAATGTTTGAGTAATTAGAAGGCACTTTATATATGTGAATCACCTTGAAGCTTTGATTTAAATATTATCCATCAAGCTAACTGAGAATTTTAATTACTTTATGATTGGTAGCTGGGAAACCTATGTAATTAATTGTCAAATGAGCTGAATTGGTTGCAAATTTAAGTAATGTAGCCTTATTAATCCATGATGTACGTACCCATAAAATTGCATTTAATCCTACGTTCCTATATATATGGTTTATACTAGGCTAGGTCTGCAGTGTTATATTGGTAATTTCGTATAAATCAAACGGTTTCAAAGGTTGGTAGAGAGATCATAAAAGCAGGCATTTTCTGAGCTGTATGAGTAAAAAAAAATAAAGTAGAAAGGTTGTAATCTTTTTCCTGGATCCAAAGTCAAGCATCTTCTGTTTGTTTCTGCAGAATTAGAAGAACATTTACCTAATTTGAAGTGTCACAGAAAATCAAAGACAGATCATCTGAACGTGACTTTAATTTCATTGGATTCACTAGCACTTTCACTAGAAATGTCAAGTTAGCTAGGTGGCGTATTAATTGAAGATTTCCTACTTCTAGTTACAATACCAAAGAATAATATTTCATCAAAGCTGAAAATGGCTTCTCTTAGGTAGAAGCATGGCAAACTATCCGTTTTGATGCTACCTATATGCAACTTTCATTTTTGGTCATTTGTAGCCTCCTAGCTTTACTCCAACTGACAATTAATTGAAAATTCAATTATAGAGCACATTTTGAGAAGTTTTTCGTTTTTATTTATTTATACACATAAAATGCTATATTTCTGTCAACAAAATGTGAATTAATTTAGTTTGCATTTTATAGTGTGCTTTTTATTCTACTCTGCTTGGGTAAAAAAATAGTTACATGTTGAACTATCTTACCTGTGTCGTTGTACCACTATGAGTAGAATGTGGTTTAGGTAATTACTTTCACTTCGATGTACATAATAGAGAGGAAAAGAAAAACGCACAAAATCCGGACTTTTATCTCCCAATATTCATCATTATCTAAGACTTTATGCCTTACTCTAGGTAGTATGTATATGAGATGTTTACTTTTAAATTTTTGAATAAGATTTTTCCTTTTGTTAATATGTAGTTCTACTCGAGTTTTTGAAATAGTTTTTTTTTTTTTTTACTCATCTTTGCTTGAATGAAAAAGAAATAAGTTACACTATAATAACTATAATAAAGTTTGTTACTTAAGAATTTTATTAGTGAATTTTAGGATAAAAATAACTAGCAAATAAAAACTTTTTGATACAATTTTAAAAAATGACTATTTTTAGAAATAAATTATTATTAAGCTACAAATGTTTTTAGGTTCTCTTTAAACAAAATTTTCTAAGTATTGGGGATAAGAAAAATAACGCTAAGAATTTGTTATCCATATATTAATAAATAACTTGATTCGAGTTAAATTAGTTAGAGTAAGAAAAACATCAAAAGAAAAAAAGGCGTTATTAAACTTGCACTCAGTAATCATAAACTAGTGTAACACATAAAACAATTAAAATAAAAAAGCAATGGAAGCCCAAGCACACTTTTATTTAAAAGGGTAAATGTTATTGATGAATAAGCTATTACAAATGGTCTCACATTGCTTCTGCTATCGCTTCTGCTGTTATGGGCCTACAAACCCATAGTCACTTGTAGCATTTTCTGAAGCTCTATGGAAGATGTACATCACTCAAAAAATATGAACTAGAAAGCAAACTGATACCACTTCTTCTGCTATTATGGGCCATCTGTTTGGGGACATTCTTTTCCTATCCTGTAATTCTGAGAGCTTTGGAAACCTTCCCACAAATTTAAGGTATTTAAAAAGAAAAAAGGGAAAAACTGACTCGACTACTCCATATGTTATATTGTTCACACCTTGAATTTAAAATTATATAACACAGAGGTATACTACTTCAGCATGACAATAAGAACCATTTTCAAGATCTGCCTCGCACCAAAATAATGGGTTTTGTTTTTTTTCCTTCTAAAATCCTAAAACTTACTCTATTGGTGTGAAATGCACAATCATTGAGCTAGGAAAATACAAAAACCCAAACAACTCAAAACGCACATATATCCATCCAACCTTCGAAAGTGGTTTTTTCTTAAACGTCTTAACTCGTGACAATATCTACCAAAGTGGTGAAATTCCTTGTAGAGCCACCTCCAGGCTCAGTTGCTTCCATTGCGGATTTCTTGAGCTCCAAGATATTCTGCCGCATAACCTCCCCTTCCTCAATTGATAAGGCTGATTTCAAATCCCTCACGGTAGCATCTTTAGTGAAGACCCCATTGTCCACACGCACACCAATACCCCACACGTTCTCCAGCATCCTTGTGTTCAATTTCTGGTCCCCAAAAAAGGGCCTACAAATCATGGGGACCCCACCAACTACACATTCCAAAATTGAGTTCCACCCGGAATGTGTCACGCACACGCCAACGGCACTATGCTTGAGGATCTCCAGCTGCGGGGCCCACGTGACAATTTTCCCTTTTGCCCTTGTCCTCTCAACGAACCCATGCGGCAATTGCTTCTCGGGGTTACCCCTAAATGCCCAAATGAAAGGGAATCCACATTCCTCTAATGCATATGCTAGTGAAGCCAGCTCATGGGGTGGTGGTAATATAACACTCCCAAAGCTTATGTATATCACTGAGCGATTCTCATGTTTGTCCAACCATTTAAGGCATCCGTGCTCGTCCGCAACATTACTTGGTTGTGGCATTGACAAAGTGAATGGACCAACGTTTAATAGCCTTTTCAACTTCGATTCCAGCTCATTTGTAAATAGAGGGTGCAACGCAGCAAAGGAGTTAATTGCAACCGCTGTTGCCCTCGGCAACATTAATCCCATTTTGTGTAACATCACTGAAAATGGTTGCTCTATGCCGTCGATTACCCCTTCAGGCAAGTCACTAACCTTTACTGAAGAGAACCCCGGGATGAAATCGATGCTTTGTTCATCATCGACTACAAACAACCAAGATCAAATCCTTATTAGTCCAAATTGTAAAATTCTCATTTGTTTAAATGCTCGTCACAATTTACACTAGGATTTTTGAGAAATTCTTGGGGATTTGAAACATAAAAATATGTTTTGTTTTGGTAGTGCTATATTTACAATATGACACCTTAGCTATTCCATTATAAGAATACCATAAAAAATGGTAAATGAAATAATGACTTAAAGTTAAAGTGTCAAATTATATACGAAACAGAAGAAAAAAAATCCATTTAATTTTTTTTTTTATTTGATCTAAAGAAAGAAACTAATCATTTGAAGCATTTTGTTGAAGAATTTAGACATAAATTAACATAAAACGAGATTTATTGATGAATCAAATTAACTCAGAACGTATCACACACGCACAAAAAAAAATTTTAATTGAGAAGAATTTCTTACCACCAACATCGGAGACTACCCTTACCCTAATAAGATCCGTGAAAACATGGGCAAGAACAGAGTTAGGCCCTGCCGTCCACAGAGGAACCCACTTGGCATGCATTTGCTCTGCCATCTCCGCGCCGAACCAAAGGAAGGCGTCGGTTAACAAGCATTTAAACTTCACCCCTGTCTCCGCCACCACCTCATCGACGGCGCGTCGATAGTTATCGGGCATTGCCTTGATGAAGAGGTTAAACGGCTCAAGCGGGTGTCCTGTAGGGACATAACCGTCTGGCAACCCATCATGCACATCATAAGGCTTAATGTTATAATGAAACCCCTCTTTCTTCTGCTTAGGGAAAAGGGATGCATTGGATTTGCTTGTGCTGAAGAAAGAGAACCTGACATTGGGAGCCTCAATTGCAATTCCTTGCACGAGGTTCAGGAGTGGAGCTGCATGTGTTCCAAATGGGAATGCCAAAACGGCTACGTGCATTGTGGGAACAATTTTCATCGTTGGACACTTTTTTTTTTTGGGGTTCGTAATAGCAAGAGAATGTTTAATTTTTAAATCTCCTCTTGCTATTATGATCACCCTTTGAGAGATTGTATTGTGGTACCGGTGATTTATGATCAAGTTGGTATTTATAAAGTTGCAGCGAAGGTGGAAATGACCGAACACAAAGATGGAAAATTGCATGATTATGAGCTGGAAGATGCTAGCCGAACTAGACGCGGTTAATTGGTTAAGAAGGGTGCAAAGAGCATGTGCATGGATTAGTTGTTTTTTTTGGTCTATGTAAATGCTAAGGAAACGGGTAAAGGTAACCAATTCACACTAATTGTAGAGTACATGTATATTTGAGAAGTCCACAAATATAAAACGGTATCCCCCAAAAGTAGGACACATTTGATATTTGAGAAGTAGACATCTGTAATGTCTAAAAAAACATTTTTAAATATGAAAATATGTTAAGAACATGTTAGACAATTTCACGAAGACGCTTGAAAATTTTAAAGGATAAAATAAAATGAAAAAATAATACTATACTTAAATATCATTTATAAAAATTATTAGAAGAACAGTTAACTTAAATAATTAAGGGACTTTAACATTTTTTTTTATGCAGGGAGAAGAATGTGGTTCACATTATTTTCACATGATCTACGTTTTGTTTCAACAGTTTTTGAATGTCGCGAAATGACCTAGCAACACTCGAATCCGCACTTAAATTCGTTTAGCAGCGGTTAAAAAACGTTGCTGAACCTTAGATTTTTTTAGGTTGTCTACCCGGTATCCAAGGCTTAGCCTTGACTAATCCGGTTCGACCCGGGTCGCGCACCTGGTTATGGCGGGTGAGTCTCACAGCAGGATAACTGCGCACACAAAGTCTCGAACTCGGGACCTTGCTTAAGCGATATCAAGCCGCTTACCACTTGGATCAACCCCCCGTTGCTTGTTGCTGAACCTTAGATGTAACTACCACGAACTTGAATTTTTGAGGTAGTGTAGTATACTTTTCCTTACAAAAACAGTTTTGGTTTTTGTCATTCTTACAAACAGTTCTACTAACTCACTTATGCTATTATGGGACTACAAACCCATAATCACCAGTAGCGTTGTTTGAAGCTTGTTCTTTGTTTGCATTCTACGAGCATGAAAGCATTGTGACAGATTCTGGCATAACCACTCCCTGAAGAAGGAAGGCACTCAACTCAAATTTTAGCCATATATTGAAAGGGGAAAAAAACCTAACTCAACTGCATCGTATTTTTCATGTCATTTTTATTTTTTTGAGAAATAAATCTGTTCATGTGACAACTTAAAAGAAATGGATTCTCTCCGTTTACACATGATTAAGCTACATGGAAATATTAACACAATAAATAGATTCTAACTTAAGAAGAAGGGTTGCATTGTACTTATAAAACTTTATTTTTAAATCATGTAAAATTCAATATTTTTAACTTTTTGAAATGGATAAAAATAACTGCACTATAAAAAACAAGCATTCATAATAGTCACACTACCATTTTTATTTTTTTACTAAAAAAAAAAACCTCACACAAATTAAGGATGATACAACTTGAACATTACAATGAGGACTATCTCAAATTCTGGCACACATCTAATTAAACAAAGGGATTGCAAAATCCTAAATCTGACTGTAGAGGTGTGTAAGGAACAAGCATTGATGTTCTTAAATCTCTTAACTAGTGACAATCTCTATCAAAGTACGGAAATTCTTCCTAAAGCTACCATTAGGTTCAAGTGCTCCCATTGCCGACTCCTTTAGCTCTTGTATCTTGTGTTTTGCTATCTTCCCTTTCTCACTTGACAAGGCCGATCCCAAAGCCCGCACGGTAGGTTCTTTAGTGAAGACCCCGTTCTGAACACGCTCACCAATCCCCCACACACTTTCCAGCATCCTCGTGTTCAATTTCTGGTCCCCAAAAAACGGCCTACAAATCATGGGGACCCCACCAACTATGCATTCCAAAATTGTGTTCCACCCGGAATGTGTTATGCACACCCCAACGGCAGTATGCTTGAGGATCTCCATTTGTGGGGCCCACGCAACAATTTTCCCTTTTGGGCTTGTCCTTTCAAGGAACCCACCTGGCAATTGCCTCTCAGGGTTGCCCTTAAATGCCCAAATAAAAGGGAATCCGGATTCCTCTAATGCCTGTGCTAGTGCAGCCAGCTCATGGGGTGGGGGGTAATATCACACTCCCGAAGCTAATGTATACCACCAAGCCATTCTGATGATTCTCCAACCATTCTAGGCACCCTTCCTTGTCTGGAACACGTGGTTGCGGCATTGTCAGATTGAATGGACCAATGTTCAGTAGCATTTGGATCTTTGATTCCAGAACGCTCACGAGAAGAGGTTGCAATCCAACAAATGAGTTAATGGCGACCGCGGTTGCACGTGGCAACATTAGTCCCATTTTGTGTAACATAGTTGAAAAAGTGTTCTCTGTATCGGCGATTACGCCATCGGGCAAGTCAGAAGCCTTTACCGAAGAGAAACCGGGGGCTGCAACCATTAGAAAAATAATAATCACCAAATCCTTATAAATCTAGTTTTCTAATATTTTCTAGCTTACCAGCATTTGAGGCTACCCTTTCTCTGATGAAATCGGTAAAAACATGGGTAAGGATAGAGTTAGGCCCTGCCGTCCACAGAGGAACCCACTTGACATGCATCTCCTCTGCCATTCTCCGCCGAGAACGAAAGGAACGCATCAGTCAACAAGCAAGTAAATTTGCTCCCTGTCTCGGCCACCGCCGCATCCATGGCTATCCTATAGTTCTGGGGCATGACCTTAATGAAGAGAAGAATGGGCTCAACAGGGTTCCCCGAAGGCACGTGATCCTCCGGGCACCCGTCGTTGACGTTATAAGGCTTTATGTTGTCAAATCCATGCTCGTTCTCCCCACTGAAAAGGCACGCATTGGATTTCTTTGTGTTGAAGAATGAGAATTTGATTTGGGGAGCCTCAGCTGCAATTCCATGCACAAGGTTCAGGAGTGGAGCCGCATGTGTTCCGAATGGGAACGCGAAAACGGCTACATGAACGGGAACAGCCTTCATGGTCTGATACTAGAGTTAGTAATAATATAGCAATATGATCGATCTTCTCTTAGGTTTTAAATTGTGCTTCACGTGCTGCCTCCCACGTATTGTGGTTCTGGTTGTGGCAACTACTTCAACCGCATCACCCCCACAATTACGTTGTGAATCCAATTCATAGTAATTGGTCACAGCTTAACCTAATTAGGCCTCCTGCAGCAGGCCGCAACACACTCAGTTTCATTGTACAACTGCATAAAAATTTCACATTGCAATAGTTGCATTGCACATCACACAACAATCGCTACTGCGACTACATTCGCAGCAGCCGCAACCGCAATTTCAAATTCATTGTGATTAATTGATTTTCGTTGGAGAGGTTCATGATAGGCATTTATAATCAATTTGATCACGGCATTCGGTTTGGTTTTGAATGTTCTCACCTGATAATCAATCATGCTACAAGGAGTTGGTGTGACAAAGACAGAGCACAGATAGAAAGAAAAAGTTACATAATTTAATTTACTGCAACCTGAGTAACTAACTCACATCTATGTGACAAACTTCCCATCTGCTGCTGCAAAAACTTTTTGTTAGCAATGAGATGCGAGTAACGGTGTGTCCGTTTTTCCGCTTGTTTGTTAGTGGTATCGTTGATCTTCACGTGCTCAACGACCAACAACTTTTTTCTTGGTGAATGCATAACCGTTCGTTTAACATAAATAGCCTAAATATGGCCTTGCATTGCGTATACCACACTCAGAAATAGTAAATGGGGCCGAATCTGAAGCATTTCTCTTTAATGTTGTAACAACCTTTTTATTTCTGTTACTTTCCGAGAATCCTTTTAGCCTTCTTTAGCAAGAATGGAGACCTATAGATTCCTATGAGGCCTCTGCTATTTCTATTCTTTAAATGAATGGAGACCTTACACATTGTAATATGTTGGTGTTAAGTTGTTAGAGGTTGTGAGAAAGCTGTCATAGCTAGCTATCACAGATGCCAAGAATCATAGTGAGAATTAGATCATTCGTTTTTTCCAATTATCTCTTCAATAGGGGGTATCAACACATTTTCAAAGTTAAAATATCATGCTGCTCGAGAGTTCTCTATTTGAGCATAATTTGAGGATATCAAAATAGAGCCGTTGTAAGAAATAAAAGCCAGACCAAAAAAGAATAATTAAAGATATAAAAGCACCAAAAGAAGAAAAAAAAAATTGAGGTTCCATGGTGGTGCAATTTTTGAGTAAATACAATTTCATCGCTTCAAATTTAAAAACATTTACATAAAAAGTGAATCTTATTATCTTTATTTAAATATATACACTTACATTTTTAAGAATCTCATCAATTTTTTACAAATGTATATATTTAAATATAAAGTGTTGGAATTGTGTCGATAAACAGTGAGTCCCTTATCTATCAATGCTTGTGTTGCGAGTCATGGTATATATTCTCATTGTAATGTCTAGCTAATGACATAAAAAGAAATATTTTTTCTCTCAGAAAAATTTTGCTTTTTAAAACGGTAGCAACATGTTAAGGGTGTTCATGACTTAACTCAGTCTACTGATGGTGAAAGATTAATGATGACAATAATAACACTATGCATATTGAAATGATGGACGGCATGCAATTTGTTTTAACCATATTGTATATTTATATCCCTTAACTTGTTTCCATTTTTGTTTAATTAAGTTGTCCAACCTCTTGGTTTTTCTGCTGAAAAGTTTGATGGCTCTTCCCGCCAAATTAAAAGACTTGCAAAAGAAATGTTACTTCGAGAAAGAGTTTAATCTAGATAAATTAGGAGCCCCACAAACTCATAAAAGTCCAAACCCTCTCCTATTCTATTTCAATTTCCGGGTTTCCCTCCTTCCTCAAAGTCTGATACTGTTAATTGAATAATTCATTCGGAAGTTACAATGATTAGGGCCAGGGATCTCGTTAATTTGTCCGATAACTCACGCGGGATTTGTGGCAAGCTGAAAGACTCCGAGGTTTAAGGCCTTTATATAAATGAACACTCAACAAGACCCTCAGCTTTAGTTTTCAGTACTCAACCACATTTTATAAAATAAAAATTCCGGTAGGGATCTATTTACAATTATATAAAATTATTGGGCAGTTACAAATTCATTAACAATTTTATAGAAAATAGTTCTTAACAACTCAATCATTAAATCATATTAACTATTTATCATATTTATTACTTGTGCCAAATTTTACAAAAATTAGATATATCACTAACAACTTTAACTATAGCACATGGTACAAACTAAATAATGATAATAGTAATGAAAAAAAATGCAATCATAAAAAAATGCAAAATTTCTGGACATAATATTTCTCACACATTATCCAATCATAAAAAAATGCAAAAGTTCTGGACACAATTTCTAAAAAGTCTTTCATGCGCATGTGCCTCTTTGGCCTACAAACAGTGGAATAAACTTGGCCTAGCCAATGCAAAATTTAGGGGAAAAAAAACAAAAAGTATAGATATTTTAAATTTAAGTTTAATTGTTATGTGTTAATAATGTAAAACTTTTTTTTTGTTATTCAATTAAATATTAACACTTATATAAAATAATTGATTTTTTCATTCACTGTTTAAATAATCATAAATAAAATAATTGAATTAAATAATTGTGTAATACATAGCAATTAAATTCTTTAAATTTTTAATCAAAGAAAATGTATTTCTTTGAGTAGTGGTAAATAAAAGCATGGGCAATGTAGAAAAAGAAAAAAAGAAGTAAATAAAAGCAAACATGGCAATCATCATCGAACGTGGATGCCACCCAAGTAGAGTTGACAATGTAGCCTCATTCTCATCTCCGGTCTTCAAATCATTAAACAAGTAACAAGCTTTTCAACAAAAATAACTTTATTTCTATCATTTCTTTTATAAAAAAAATATTAAAAAAAATGAAGGAATGCACTAAGAGACATTTTGTCCATAAAAGTAGTACAAGTAATATTTTCTCCTTAAAATTTGTGTAGGCGCTTTTAAAATATTGGTCTACCCTAAAAGAAAGCAATAACAACAACAACAACAAACACCACATGATAAGTTCCTTATATAAACACATCATTTTTCAAGTAATAAAGCATCCTCTCACAACAACATACAACAATTCCTTCCAAATAATGTTGCATCCCACAGATTCCCTCAGGTGTTTCACCACCACCATCGCCATCACCCTCTTCTTGTTGCTCCCCTCAACCACACGTGCCACCATCCAATACCAAGAAGGCCAACAACAAATTACCAGGCAGAAGCGACAAAGAAGCTTCGCGAGCCAGTTCCGGATCCCCCAGAATGTCGCACGGTCCGCAGTGAGGCAGCGACCGCTGGTGTGGTCCGCCAAACTGACGAACTACGCCCAGTGGTACGCCAACCAGAGGCGCAATGACTGCGCCCTGGAGCACTCCAACGGGCCATACGGCGAGAACATATTCTGGGGGAGCGGCACCGGGTGGACCCCAGCCCAGGCGGTAACCGCCTGGGTTGAGGAGCGCCAGTACTACAACTACTGGCACAACTCATGCGCCGATAAGCAGATGTGCGGACACTACACGCAGGTCGTGTGGGGCACCACCAGGAAGGTTGGGTGCGCCAGTGTTAACTGCAGTGGCGGAAAGGGCATGTTCATGATTTGCAACTATGATCCTCCTGGTAACTACTATGGTGAAAGACCTTACTGAAAAAACAAAAAATAGATGGGGAGAGAGAGTGAGAGTGAGAGGAGACAAGTCAATAATAATGTCATAGCCGTATTCCCTTACCTAGATGGCTGGCTGAAAGAAAGTCTAAGTAACTGTCTGATGAGCCATGTGGGATCAGTTATAGGCATGTGTCTCTTGCATTATTGATCGATCAGTTAGTTACCCCTCTCTATCTTTGTCTCCCGCTGCTTGATTTATAATATAATATAATGCACTATACTAACTATATTATATGCTTCCTTGCTTTATGGAATGAGATTTTTAAGGCTCGGTATGAATCCATAAATTTTATTCAAGTTGAGAATATCGGCCACTTTAAACTATATATGAATAGTTCATGAATGAAATTGAAGATTGGATTGGATGATGTAAGTAGAATGAAAGGAAATACTCTGCTTTTGTTTGGTTTTTAAAAGGGTAAAAATCAATTTACCGATCATGTGCACTTAACTTTCAAACATTTAAAAATGAGTACTTTAACATCCTAACGTTTTTAAGTTGTTCAAATAGCCCCCTTCTATTATATTTTGGACAAAATTGCCCTTTCTTATTTTCAAAAAAAGAAAGATGGAAGGGCAGGTGTAGGTCTCTTGAGTGAAGATGGTTTCAATATTGTCGTTGCCGATGTCGGTGGATTCTTTGGAATCAAACAAGATGGAAGGGTAGGTGAAGACCCTCTTGAGCGGGTTAAAATTAGTGCTGGCAAAGAGAGCTTTGAGCTGAGAAGCTATGGAGGTAGCCATTGTTTTAGAGTTTCACGGAACAACAACAAAAAAATGTTGTAATGCAAAAAGGGTTGAGTGTTTTTTTTCAAATAAGAAAGGAAAATTTTGTCCAAAATGTAACAAAAGGGTGTTATTTGAATAGTATAGTAACCTTAAGGTGTTAAATTGCTCATTTTTAAACGTTAAAGTTTAAGTTAAGTACATATAAATAAAAGTATAGGGAGCCAAATTGCTATTTACCCTTTTTTATGAAAAATATTATTAATATTCATTTATACATAAGATATCAAGCCAACACATATGTACATATTTATTATTAGATGATATTTTTTTAAGGAATAGACTTCATTAAAATCTCATTAAATGATAAATATGTTTACCCACACATAAATACATACAAATAATACAACTCTTTTATAAATTATTGAAATACAACACTCAAACAAATGTTGTAAGTAGGGCTCGCAATATGCTACCCAAGCCAAATGCCAGCCCCATTAGATTAAATAACACAACTCACTAAATAAAAGTTTTTTTGATCTCGTTTCTTATTGGGTAGATTTGTGTCGTACTAACAACTCATAACCTAAAGCTTGATGGGCTTCGATAAGGAAGTTATCTTTTCTGGTTGACCAAGCTCCTTCTATTTTTAACTACTAAATTCAGTGGCCCAACCACGTTAACTGTTCACGTCCGACGTGTATAATTAGGGAAATGGTGTATGTCTCCACAAAATCGTGCTTGACACATGCGAAATAGCATTGCACATTGATTTTATTTTGTTATTTTTATAAGTTTTTTAATTTGTGTAACTCTCAAAAATCACCGTTGGATTCCATGTCGTGCAATATGTGCGACTACTGTTGTCGCACTAATTAAACATTAGTAGATTGATAAGAACATGCACAGCGATGCTGACCCAAAAAAACAAAAGTTACGCCCACTAAACTTGTTACTTTATGACAAACAGTTGTTAATTAAATTTGTTTTGCGTGTCCATAAAATGATGTGCATACTTTATATCCACAGCGAAATTAATTAGTTAGATGGTGCGTTCCTAATTTGCAAACCATGAATTAGTCTAGTGGAAATTTTTTCGTTTTCACAAACCATAATTTGAAGCTACAAATGCAATTCAATAATTTCATCAATTAAAATGAGTTGAAACTTGTCAGTTTATACCCATTAAATTGTGGTTCCAAATATACATAGTTTGATGACTATAAATAATAGTAGGTTTTTTTTTTTTCATTTTAAGGGGAAAAGAAAAAGACTTTACCCTGATTAAAAAATATGAGCTGATCGATGATTTGTCTTTTAAAAATACATCAGAATAGGTATAGTGGAAAACAAGGTAGGTATTGATACAACTGCTAGATGCCTGTAAAGTTTTCAGAGTACGAACTGCATAGCCACCACCTACTACTGGTTGGAGGTTAATTACAAGGTCTCAAGATCTTCAATTGGGCATCCAGAGAAGCTTTTCGGAGGTGAACAATGATAATTATTTTGACTGTTTAGTACTATATAATTAATTAATATCAGTTTGTTAGTTGAGCATATAATAAGCATAACTTTGACCCCTGCCTGCACCGAAAAGTAAGTTGATATCGGCCCGCGAACGGGTCGTAAAGTCATCGTTTGGATTTATAAATTTATCACATATAGCAAACTATTCATTTATTTGCAGACTGCAGCACTCCCCTCCCTGTCTCGAATTCGTGCATTTTCAATTTAACAAAGAAAAAAAAAATGTTAACCTAAATTAGAGCAAGTTAGTTACTACAAAAGATGGGCAACACAAACCTACTAAGCCAACCCAAAGTAATTACTAATTAGTTGCATGCATACACAATTAAACAACTCAAACTCAAGCTGGAATATTTGACAATCCCATATATTTCACATGGGAGGATGAATATTTTATTTTCGTCTTGACAACCCAACCAAAGCTTAATCTCAAGCAATCATTTACTAAATTACTTACAATTATTGTCTCAAGCACACTAATCAATGATTAAAGTTAATATCAAAATATGTCACTAGCATTAATCCAATAGGAAGAAATATATTTAAATAATATGTATGAAGTTTTAAGTTTAAATCTCATTACAAATCAATATAATATAATTTTTGAAGTAAAAAAAATAAGAAGATAATCTCAAAATTATCGCCACTTCACACACGTTATAATAGATTAATTTATACAATAAAAAAATGTTATGTGTACACTCAATTTCATACACTTATACATACACTATTCAAATTAAGTAATTAATGATTATTATAGGTATACAATATAATTTCTTAAAATAGAGCACAAACTTAAAAGCGTTAAAACATAAACGTTATAGACATTAAAGCACAAACTTTATGCGCATTCATGCACAAATTTTATTTGGACTATACTACAAACCTATAGTTCAGAGTTGTATACAACATGAACTTTATTTAAGAATGCACAAACATTATAAATAAAAATGTATAAATTTTATATGTATGAATGCACAAACATTACAAAATTAGCAGAGTGTTTTACAATATGAACTTTATTTGAAAAAATGCACAAACATTATGCGTAATAATGTATAAATTTTATTCTCACGAGTGCACAAACATTAGAAACTTGTAGATGATGTTCTTAACTATATATAATTAAGTGCACAAACATTACAGACGTAAAAATACAAATTTTATGTATATAAACACGAAGTGTATGTGTGGTGTATATTTTTTGGTGTACATGTAACCGGACTCTTATACAATTTATACCAACTTTCCTAATTCAGGCTATAACATATAACCATTGTACCCCTCCAACACTAAACTTCTATCTAGCTAGCTAGCTGCATAAACAAATACATTTATACATATAAGTTTGCGGTAATACAATACAATACAATACAATAATTCAATAGGGTCGCTCTCCAACATAATTCCCCACGGGGTCATAATTACAAGTCATGAACACATCCCCACTGTCACACACAACGCGCGCGCACCCGATCCTTCTCGTGGTCTTCCACACAATCTGGGTGTAGTGGCCGCACATCTGGCCAGCCTCGCACGTGTTGGTGGCGTACGTGTAGTACTTCTCCTCGTCGGCCCACGCTTTCACGGCATCGGTCGGCGTCCAGTCGGAGCCGCTGCCCCAAAATATGTTCTCGCCGAGCTTGAAATCGTTCTCGGGGAAAGAGTGTTCCAGCTGGCAGTCAGCTTTGCGCTGACTGGCCCACCACCTGGCGTACTGCTCCAGTTGGAAGTCCCATGCGAGTGGGAGCTCCAGCTTGGATGCTCTCACCAGGTTGTGCCTGAAAAGGAACTCTAGCGATTCCGCAATGCAGCCCCAGCACAGCTGCTTTGATACCTTGTATATGGTCTCGTCGTTGGGGTTTTTCTGTTGGTGGCGGTTGTGTTGAGGATCGGACGAGAGAGTGTTGCTAGTGATGAAGAATGTGGCATGAAGGAACAAAAGGAGCATATGGGTTTTCATTTTTCTTGTGTGTGGCAGTGCCACCAAATTTTGAGGTATGTGACAATTTATATATTATGAACTTTAGAGTTAAAGAGTAGAGAGAATGAAATGACTTTATATCTCAATAATGTTGGTTGAGTAGAGAATTTATTATGCTATTCTGTGAAGGGATGATTGAAGGGTTTCTCTTCTCCCGTGAGGGAGGGCTCTGTTGTGCCCGTGAGTTCCCTTGTCCGTATTATGGGACATTTGTAGTGCCCACCATAGGATATTCTAGAAAATACCATACCACGTGTCGCTCAAGTACTCTGAAAATCTGTTGTTCACATGTTATGCCTATCACTTAGAACTCCAGATTTAGATGAAAACAGCATTCATTATACACAAGAAAATGTACAATACTTACTTCTCTGGCCTCTTTTTTTCAAGTTTGGTTTTGCTCACAACGTTTTAACTCATTTAATTGATCCTCCAAGACAAGTTTATTCCATAAACAAAATGTTGATGTGCTGTGGAAATGCCAAATTTATATTCCCATTATTTTACAATTGAAGAAATTTTAAACAAGTTAAGATTGGCAGAAAAGAAAATTGAGAAAGGAAAAGGAATAAATACTTAAAATCACAGAAATAGCTTTCTGAAGTTTTTTTGGATTTCGTTTTATCCTTAATCACTGCCTTACCCTGGCAGAATTATTTGAACTTCACTGGATGCATGAAGATGTGAATGGAGTCAGTTTTCAAGCAGATTTATATCCACGGAGACCTTCACTATTTGACTCCTCATTGCTGAAATAGATAATTGAAAATTACCATAAGCAAAAAATGCAGGGAATCAACAACATCATCACCATTGAGTAATGTAACATAGGCTTATTATTACTACCATCCAACATCTTGCTTTTTCTTGTCAACGGTGCATAGATCCTCAGATTCTTGCTTTGGTGATGTCACGCCAGATTTTTGTTTCAGCAGACTTGATAGACTCTCACAAAACTACTGACCAAAATTAAAATCAGCAACTGAATTGTTGAGCCTGCATATTCAGCTTACAGGAAACAGAATGTTTTCTTACTTTGTTGTACGTTCTTAGATCTCCGGCAGATTTTGATATTTCTACAACACAATGTGTTGGAGCAACTTCAATCACCTGGCAGTTTCCACACATATACGTGAATAATTGAACCTTCTTAAGAAAAAGGAAAAGAGGGAGAGTTAACAACAGAATCAGTAACTTACCTGGGCTGAAAGGTCAAGGTATGATCTAGAACATCTAGTCATTATCTGTTTGGGGTACATTTTTATCTGATATTAAGAGTGAAAATCAGTTGTTTGCCAAACTATAGAAAAAAGGGTACATAATTACATGCACAAATTTAAGAATCAAAGTAAGCACAGTTTATACCTTAAAGTTGTTCGTTTTCTCTACTGACAGTCTCACATCTGTTGCTGCAGCTTCTATTTTCTCTATTGTTTCATCAATTGTGTGCTTGGATCCAAGCCTTGTTGTCTGCTTTTTGTTGTCCTACAAGTAAACTCACAATATTGGCAGTTGTAATTGAATGCAATGTGTGGATAAGTTAAATCCTCTATCTGATTTATGGACTTGCCTGTTCTTCAAAGAGGCCAGATAGATCAAGGTCCTGAGACATGGCTATTAGTTGAAACGCATTAATGAAACTCGAGGGCTTGGATATCTTAGACTCTGTTATTTTATCCTATAGTGCAGATTGTTAGGCAAATTTATGCATGACTTGGAGTTAGTTTCTCTATAACTGCTTTCAAACTTTCTACTTGTTAACAAATTACCTCAACTGAATCGAAAGCAGCATTACAAACATCCTGGTCAATTTTCTGATCACATTCAGATAAACAAGCAGGGTTATAATCTGTTTGAAACCACTCATCTTCAATGATATCTGGTACAGTTATCCGCTGCATGAGACAAGGGAGGAAGTGGAAGAAATTATTATCTAAGCCGATGGATAGAGGCAATTGAATGGTTATATATGTCTCTTTACATGCCCCCTCACACAATAGCTATTTTTGGCTTGCAGTGTGGGTACTTTTGTTTGAAATGGGAGTCGGCAAGAATCGGAATCTTGACCTGTTGATCATAGTAGCTCTGATACTATGTCAAAAACCATCTCTCTCAAAAACTTAAGCTGATAGGTAGAGACAATTGAATGATTTTATATGTCTCTTTATATCACACATTAAGCACAATAACACAGTGTAGGAGTTCTTGGATTTCCACCTTCATGGGACGCAGTTCAAGTATTCTGGCAATTAGTTTCTTTTGACTTTGAGTAAACCATGGTGGACATAAGTATTCTGCTCTGCATATCTTTTCACACACGAAAGTTATCAGTGAATATGAATTGTTTTTATCACTATTACATTATGATTATATGGTAAAGATGTACAGTATAGTACATTTGCTGTATACCTTCTTATATAAGCTCATCAAGTTCTGGTCATCAAATGGCAGGTACCCTGCAAGTAGTTCAAAAAGGATCACCCCACATGACCAAACATCAGCAGCTGCTCCATCGTATTGCTTGCTCAGTAGAAGCTGCACCCGACGAATAGGTAGTCATAGAATCAGTAACACAGGTATGCCATAAATGCAGTCATTAGTTCTCTTTCCCATGCCCCAATTGGATTTTATATGTTAAAGATAGTTTTAAATTACCTCAGGTGCCACATAGCACGGGGAGCCACACCGTGTGCTTAAGACATCATTGGGCTGTTAATGCATCAAAACTTGACTCTTAACCACAGTTACTTGTAATTTTACTGAAGATTAGATTTTTAGAACAATGCTACCTTTTGCAGTGCACTTAACCCAAAATCAGACACTTTGAGATTTCCCCTGCTGTCAAGAAGCAAGTTTTCTGGCTGTTATGGCATGCCAGGATACAAGTTAGGCATCAAAACAACTTTTCAAGCGAAAAAAAGCTGGTTGGTTTTACTTACCTTGAGATCTCTATGATATACTCCTCTGTTGTGGCAGTAGTCCATGGCATCAATAAGTTGCTGGAATAGTTTCCTGGCCTCACGTTCATTCAACTTCTTGGCATAGGACTGCACAACAATTATCAGGATTGAAGTATTATTGTAAGTGCATAGACAGTTCAATTTGGAGAGGTTGTTGATTCTCACCATCTTGTCTAACAGTTGCCCTCCTGATACATATTCCATCACAATGTATATTTTCGTCTTTGTTCCAATAACCTGTTTTAACAAGTCAATTTGAAACGAGCATTGAAAAGGGGTTTATGGATCATTAAACTTCAAAAGCATTCTGAGACAAGTTGGTATACCTCATGAATTCTGACTATGTTGGGATGATGAAGAAGTTTCATTGTTGTAATCTCTCTTTTGACCTGAAACATGTCACATTCCCATGTATCGATTAATAGAGGAAAACAATAAAGTGGTAACTGCTACATGCTGAAGGGAAAAAGAGGAGGAGGATAAGGATGATTGATGTTTGCCTGGTACTTAAGATTGCTTTCCATGACCATATGCTTATCAATGACTTTGATGGCAACTTTCTCACCATTGTTGCCATTGACAGCCAGCTTAACCTTGGAGAATGAACCTTCTCCAATTGTCCTGCCAAGCCTATACTTGCCAATGTGCTTCTCAAACCCCATTACTCTCCTCGTATCCTAGTTTAACTCTGAATTCAGTTGTGATGGTATGTGAGTCCAATTTATAATTAGGAATTTTTTTTTAATCTTCTTCATGCTAACCTCCATTTTGATCAATCTTGTTACTCTTCCCCTATTAAAAAAATAATGTGGGGAGCTGTAAAATATAGTGAAGGTTTTGAGAGGTCATGAAAGAGTCACAATTTCTGAGTGTGTGTTACTTCGTAGAAGGAAAAGTAGTTAGCTTGTCTGGCACGTAGCTGGTTGGGGAGTGGTTAAGACTATGGAACGTGATTTGAATGGAAGCTAGCATGAGGAAATAATGATGTCCTCTAGATTTCAAATTGGAATTTTGGACGTTATATTAATACCAATGTCGAAATAATTAGGAAATTATAATGTATTGATCAATCTGCATCCGTCTTCTTTCGTGTTGGAATAATTATTATGGCTTATTAATGTCGTACACCTATTCATGGCATTTACGTTGTGTTTAATTTTGATCTAGGGTATGGTAATTTTAGAAATTGATCAATTTTTAAGATTTTAAGATAATAATTATATATATTTTCTACTTTGTTTAGTAGTAGTTATTTAAAATGGTTTTAAAAGGATATATCATGATTATTATTTTTGTCATTTGTAATATAGTTTATCTGATTCAAAATTTGAAAACAAAAAACTGGAATAAAACTGTCTTTTGATAACTTTATTTTAGTAATTAATGATTTTGACTTAGACTAGTTAAAGTTCATCATACTAGTAAACTTTGAATATAACAAAATAAAAACTTAAAAAAAAAACACTCACCCATATTTCACGTGTTATAAGTGTCTGACAATGACAATAATAAGTTTACTAAATTTGATTTCAATATAAGTAGAACAGATTTTTTTTCATACTATACTAGCCTGTGACATGGATTTAATGAGGGACATAATAAGATATAAAGACACGGCAATAGAAATTTTTTGTATTTTACTGAAATTGAGATAAAGATGACAAAAAATTTATCTTAAAATTATAAAATTTAAGTTTAGAGAAACATAATTTTTTTTTATTGTTGTCTCTATAGCTCTATCCTTTATGCTCTAATACCAAACACAACTCATGCGATTATCCTTCGGAAAGTCACTTTTATTTGTGTCCACGGCCATGGCAATTGAAAACGAATTTGAAATGTGGAATTGGAAGGAGTATAGTTTACCTACCAGTCACAAACTTTGTCCATGAATAAGTAGCTTTGAGAGTGATAGCTATCTTTATGTGCACCATATACCATATACCTAGTCTTTAACTTTTCTTTTTTTCAGCTTTTATTCACATTTAATGAATAATCCCTTGCGCAATCAATAGTAACAAGCTCTCAATTAAATGGATCTCTGAACTTAATTCCACTAACTTAATGATGGGTTCATATACTAGAAAGAAAAATGGTATGTAAGTAACTCACTAAATAGATGGGTTCATATATGTATAATGAATAGATAACATTGGTGTATAAGTATAACTAAAGCATAACTAGCTATGTACTCTTATTACAACTAATCTCATTTTATGCTTATACTTACTTTCCCAAGTTATGTATATTTTACAGACACTAAACCCACCCAATTTGGACGTCAATTGATGAAAGAGTTAAAGGCAAGGAACCAACAAACGTGCGTGTGTTCCATCGTGAGATTTTTGTGTATTAAAAAAAAATAATGCTTGAGAGACCTAGCTCATTTACTTTTATGAATGAATTTTGACATTTTTTTCTTCATATTTTGTCCTTAAAAATATTAAAGGATATATATAAAAGTGAAAAAATTAATAAATAAGTTGATATAAGTTAAGTATCTCAAACATTTTTTTTATAAAAATATATCGCTGGCCAATATGGAAAACGTAGTTTTTAAAAGTAACCAAAACTTATCACATGCATTGTAGTAGTTTTTTTGTTCGGTTAAACTTCATAAATGTAGTTAAATAAATTTTAAAAGTAACCAAAACTTATGATCCTAAAATTAAATATAATTTCGTGAAGTTATTATCAACCAATCCAAAGTGTTAGAACAATATTTTCACACAATTAACTCAATCATAATTTTAAATCATTAGGTAAGTACATAATTTATTTTATATAAAATAAAATAGTAAGCATAGCAAAAAACGTAATTTATAAAGATTTTATCACGGCAAGTATTTCACATAATAAAAATCAAAGAAAGTTATTGTATTCATGAGAATAACTCAAGTACCAAATCAATTAATTGGATACTATTTGGACAGGATAAAATAATTGAGAGTGAATTAAAATAGAAAATTGCAAAATTAATTAGATAAGGAAAGATAAGTAGCAACAATGAATAGCGTACAATAAAGAGGAATTGACACTAGAGCACTTGATTTCACCTTCTCTAGATTTAGTTATTCTGAAAACAATTATTCAATTATTAATTTAATTACTTAATGGCTAGGGTCCCTATTGTAATTATAAGTTTCTCTCTAGATCAAATAATTCTCTTTTCTTAATTGTGATTGGCTATCTTCAAACAAACTATCATTGGGTAAAGGATTAAAAATCTATGGATCCTTAAAAATTAGCCACACAGATCACGTTTATTCATCTCTAACTTCCATTCAACCTGTAATATTTATAATAGGAAGCACATTTACATTCCCTTTCTCAAGTTGCATATAAATCATCAGATCAATTAATTAATGGTTAGTTAATTAATAACATTAACGACAATTATAAATACTTAAAAAAATTAATATACTTAATAAAAGTTAAATTCATAATAACATCACCAAAGAGTGGCTACATCAGTACTCTAATTAAAGGAATTAATGCATAATGATGAAAGAAAAGAATAATTGAAAAATATAAATAGCATAGCTAAAGAAAGCCATAAATTTATTACAGATTAATATCTCCTTTCCTAACTCCCTGACTTCTCTGAATCTGCTTTGTTATACTTTCAGTATATTTTTCTCTCTATGTCTTGCTCTCTTCCAAATGGCCAAATGCAATCAGCTCTTACAGATGACTAGTCACATCCTATGCCTTAAATGACATTCTAATTTGGCAAAGTATGCATGCAATTGGTTGATCTTTGCTCCTCACGCTTTAGATTTGCATACTTTTGTGCATAAAAAAACAAGCCATCAATATCGCAGAAGTAGCTAGCAACAATTAAATATCACTTGTCTTTCACTATTAATGTGTGAGAACACACTTTGCTTTGTGTTTCCTTTTTTTTAATATTATTCGTGCACTAAAGCACACCAATTGCACGTTGCTTCAGACTTTATGCACCTTGAGTTGCTTGGTCTTCAATTGTAGGACGTAGTGTTCACTTCAACTTGAATTACTTCTGCCATTTATTTTCTTATTCCCTAATGCTTCCTTGTGCATGTGAGCTCCTTCTTTTAATTTGCTTTTGATTTTATTTCATTTTTTTTTCTAGCTAACTCTCTAATTTTTTGAAATTAACATATAAACTAGAAAAATACCCATAAAGCAATAATAAATTACAAAAATTAAAAACTCAAGTTAAAATTCACCACATGGTCTAAATAAGGATAAAAGAATATTAAAATATGATAAATCATAAAAATAAATTTTAACTTTGTCTAGAAAAGAGAAAATATATCAGTATTTGAAGTTCACCAAAAAAAAATCATTTAATCCCAAAGTCATTATAGAGTATCATAAAATATTTTCACACAAATAATCAACTCATTATATTACCAAGAAAAAGTCAACTCATTCATAATGTTAAAATATTCAAGTAAATACAAAATTTCAGAACATATAATGGGTAAGGGATAATTTATATAAAATTTTAAAAAAATCACTTAATTCTAGGATCATGCAAATAAATTATAATTACTAGTGGGACAGACATAAATTAATGTTGAATATGTGATGCACTTAGATCTAATGAAGCAGAATAAGAAAAGTATGTAGAGAATGAAAATAAAAAAAAGTGATACTGATGGGGAAGTGGAGGGATAAGGAATGTGATTGGACAATGAACATGATAAAATACAATTTTAGTCATGGAAGAAATCGCTATTGAACGGTTATAGAACAAAGGAAATATCCGAATTGGTAATTAAATATGCTGAATTTTTTTTATGTGTGAAAAAGATACAATTGATACATTGAAGATGTGACCAAAAAAACAATTAAAAGCCTCCAAAAACTTTATATAATAATAAAGATTTTTTAAATACATTTAACCTTTTTTTTTTCTTCTTCTGAAATTAGGCTAAATTGAAAAACTACCAAAATTAATTAGAATTTCTTGAGCAAGAATAGAATTTGATTAGTTTCCTGTGCCTTCTTCCACCAGCATCCGATCACGTGTCATCTTGGCATTGTTTTTCTGTTGCTATGTTTTTCTAGTTTTCTCCAGGATTTTAGGCCATCCAAATCAAACGTAAAGAATTTGTTCCATAATCCCCACCGAAATTGTTACACATATAAGATGAAATTAAAACTGTTAACTACTAATCTTACGGGAGTAGCCGCAAACTGAATCTGACACGGGTATTATCACTTGATTATCAATTATGCTTTTAATCATTATCATTATTTTTCAAAATTGAATCTAAATATATACTACCTATGCTGCTTAAATACCGTAACTAAAATCGTAACTGACGATTTTGAAGAATTCAGAGTTTCACAGTTTTATCAGCTTGGGCGTGAGTGTCACTCCTTTCTAGCTTCTTTGTTTCGATTGAAATTGCTGAACAAGTTTAATCTGTAAAGCCAACCCTTATATTCCTTAAAAACTGAACACAATTTTTACCATTGAAATTTGCTTTAATGTCTCACTCCTAAAAAGGTTATAAGTTGAATTATTTTTAGGCTGAATTTTGCACCTTTTTTCGTCTATAATTTGTGCTCTAATTGCAGGTGTTTACGTAAATCCATTGAAAATGAATGCTGGGAAAATATTACTGCTGCTTCTTTGTTTGGAAGTCTTGTGTTATGCAGCGGTATATTGATACATTTTCCTATTTATTACTATTTATTTATTTATTTATTTATTTATTTATTTATTTATTTTATTTAATATTAATTGATATGCAAATGCATTTTATTTTGTTTGATGGCAAGCAGATTGCTCAGACTGGGACTTGCGCTGCAAAAAACTCTGATAAATGGGAAGGGGAGTTTTTTGTTGGCATTCCCAAAATTAAATATGAGGTAACGTTATTGTTTCATGCCTAATTTACTCCTGACACATTAGTCTATACATCAAACAAGGGTTATATAATGATATATCTTCTGTGCTAAATAAATAGATTCAATTAAACTGTTTATTCTCTTCTCAATAAAAGAGGTTGACTTTCCATAACTAGTTTTCATAGTTAATTTTTGCCCAAGATCTTCATTTGCATCCGTTCCTCTATGTTCATATTGTTATCCCATATCTAATATTCAAATATGTGAATTTTCAGGGCCCTTCGAGTAAGAACCCACTTTCATTTAAATGGTATAATGCAGAGGAGGAAATTCTTGGGAAGAAAATGAAGGTTGGTCTTCATTTATATTTTCCAAAACTTTGTCAATTTTATCCCTATTGACTTGATTTTGTTGCATACAACTGCAGGATTGGTTCAGATTTAGTGTTGCATTTTGGCACACATTCCGTGGAACAGGTGGTGATCCATTTGGTGCACCAACCAAGCATTGGCCTTGGGAAGATGGTACCAACTCATTGAACATGGCTAAAAGAAGAAGTATGTTAATCCTTGACTTCATATTCGGTGCTTAGATGTTGCATAAGCATAACACAAGTGTCTCTTGATTAACACAGTGAGAGCAAACTTTGAGTTCATAAACAAACTTGGTGTCGATTTTTGGTGCTTCCATGACAGGGATATAGCCCCTGATGGCCAAACTCTAGAGGTGACACAATTATTTGAAGCTTCTCAATTTTCGCCAAAATGCAATTCTTAGAGAGGATCAAAGTGTGAGCTGGCAGAGAGGCATATGCATATAGTTGGTAGAATATGATTTTTGATTAATGCTCTACTGCATTTGTTTTAGGAAGCTAATGCAAACTTGGATGAAGTTGTGGCTCTTGCTAAAGACCTTCAAACTCAGGTAATTTGACATGAATAGACCGTTTAACGTTTATTCAATTTCACATACATCAGTTTCAAGTAGGAAAATAAGCACAAATTTCTTGCAATTTATGCCATGGCATAAATCACTGTACAAATTCCTGCAAATGTATAATGATGTGAAATGGTTTGGAGCCATGCAGAAATGCAAGAATTTGTGGAGGTTATAATTAAATCATATGCTAAATGCCATTAAATCATATGCTAAATGCCTGAAGTAGTATTAGTGTTCTGAATTCATGCATGTTTATTGAGTATACAGTTTTTGCACAGAAACTAAGTGCAAATATATTTGATCTTTTGATGGCTTGGGCAGAAAGCAACCCATAAATGCATGCATTAACTTCATTATTCTGCAATGTAGGCCAAGAAGAGCGTTTTATGGGGAACAGCTCAATTGTTCATGCATCCTCGCTATATGCATGGTGGTGCTACTAGGTAAAGTATATACAATTACAAAATGAGTCCTTATGTGTATTGAGTTCATGGCTCACAAAATTAACTGTTTTACAGCTCCGAGTTGGGAGCGTTTGCGTATGCTGCTGCTCAAGTGAAGAAAGCCATGGAGGTACATTTTCTGATTTCTGTGTAGGAATGTAGTAGCAGCAAGAAGGTCCATTGTGTTTTTGGAATTGTTGTTCATTTTGATGATTTAAACATTAATGCAGGTCACACATCATTTGGGGGGAGAAAACTATGTTTTCTGGGGCGGTCGCGAGGGTTATCAATCGCTTTTGAACACGGATATGGAACGAGAGCTTAATCATTTGGTGCGCGAATCATTCTATCCTTTAAAGTATTGTGTGATTATGTTGCCTTTTTCCTTTTTCTTGCTCTAAATCTTCTTGGTGAGTGTTTGATACAGGAATTAGATTAATCTATGAAATTTTCACCCTCATTTTTACCTCGTACCAAACTCACTCTTAGTCATAAGCTTTCAGTAATCCTCAATTGCCTACACCAAGTAATTCTAACTCTGCTAATTTGCAATGTGTTGTATCTTTCCTTAATCAATGCTGTTTATTTTCCTCGTTACAGGCTAGGTTTCTTGAAGGTGCTGTTGCATATAAAAAGAAGATTGGATTCAATGGTAGCGTTGCCAACTAGCTCTACTATTTTATAGTACTAAATTACGAAACATAGGCAGAATAGAGCACAACTAATAAACTTAATAGCTAGATGATCGGAATTTCATGTCTGTGGCTATGATTTTATATTTTGTCTCTGTATGCTACTACACCAAAATATGAAGGAAAAAATGTCCTTTTTTTTTTTTCTTAATCTTTCCTTTCTCTTAACAAAGGAATTTTTCTGATGTGATTTCAGGGACACTGCTGATTGAACCAAAGCCACAAGAACCTACAAAACATCAGTACAGTTCTTACCTATTTCAGTTATTAATTTTACACCACTTGTTTCCCAAATTACAATCTTATGTTCTTGCAGGTATGATTGGGATGCTGCAACCACAGCTAATTTCTTGCGAAAATATGGACTAACAGGTAATCTTTACTTCTCTGAATCAATTTCTTTCATAAAGAAATGAGTTATTATTTTTCCACTTAACAAAAACAAATTCTCTGCCTCAATCCTTCTTCTGTAGATGAATTCAAGCTCAACATAGAGTGCAACCATGCCACCTTATCTGGTCACAGGTAAAATCCATTTGGAAGTTCTTGATCACATTTTTCCTTTCTATATTCATACCTTACAATGAATTCCTGTCGTAAAATGGTAGTTGTCATCATGAGCTTGAAACTGCAAGGATCAATGGAATGCTTGGCAATATCGACGCAAACACTGGCGATCCTCAAATTGGTAAGTCTCAATCATCAATTATTTAATAAACAACGTAATTATTTTAACAAGACATTAAGTTAGCACATCACAAAACAGAAAGTTGTAATATGAAGCCTTGTTCTCAATTACTGCAGGTTGGGACACAGATCAGTTTCTCATTGATATTCAAGAGGCGACCATGATTATGCTCAGCGTTATCCGAAACGTATGAAAAATTCTGTTTCTCATATCAGCTTGCACCATGAAGTACAACACAATCTCATTTAATTGGGTTGTTTGTCTCTGTTTTTGGCCTTTTTCAGGGTGGAATTGCACCTGGTGGATTCAACTTTGATGCTAAACTGTGAGTAATTTGACTTGGATACATTTTGATACTATTATGGTAACACTAAGTCTTTTTTTGAATCAATTTATTTCAATACATCATAGGCGGAGAGAGAGCACAGATGTTGAAGACTTGTTCATAGCCCACATTGTTGGAATGGATACGATGGCCCGTGGCCTTAGGAATGCTGCCAAGTTAATTGAGGTAAGATACATTGCATCCTTGCTATACCTATTGACATTTGTTACAATTCGGGTTTAGAAACTCCATGTGAAAGCTTCTTTTTGAATCTCTCTGTCCTCACTGAAAATCAAACTAATTGTTTCTCATTTGTGTTTTGGACCAAAGGATGGCTCTCTGCATGAGCTTGTCCGCAAGCGATATCAGAGTTTTGACACTGAAATCGGCGCTAAAGTAGAGGTAACAACATTCTTCCACCTTTTACTTTTTCCTTCTTTTCCTCCTCTTTAGTTAATGATCTATTCTTGTGGTTACTCTTATTGGAATTCGCGTTGTGTTGTGTCTTAGGCTGGTAAAGCTGACTTTGAGATGCTTGAGAAGATATGCAAGGAATGGGGAGAGCCTAAAGTTGCTTCTGCCAAACAGGTAAACTCAAAATATATATCTTAATTTTGTTGGAACTGTTCTTGTTTAAGCATGTTCTATACCAATCAACTTACTTAAATAACTATACAATGCTTCACATGAATTGTAATTAATGTGTGATTGTGATGCAATGTTGCAGGAGCTAGCGGAGCTGATCTTCCAATCTGTCATGTAGAGAGTAGCATCTATGTAGATGTGTGTTGTGGCGGCTATTTTGCTTCACAGAGACTGACTAGATGTTTAATATCATGAATTTTGTTTTCCCCCTTTAACGGAGGATCATGAGTTAATTTTCAATTTCAGTTCCAACTCTTTACTTTTATCTTTTTTCATTGAATTGAACGTTATTATTCTTAATGAGCTGATGGTTCAGGTTATACTGAGTAATGCAATTACCGTTGATGCAACCATATGAAAGAAAGGATTTGAATCATTACATGAACGCGAGGGAAAGATATACATCATTAAAAAACATTTAGTAGTCATGTGAAACCGCATCACGGTTGGCGATTTAAAAATTCTGTCGACGTAGATATACAAATGGGTATGTTTGGTTTCTAAGTCTACAAATTATGGTTTGACTACACAGAAAAGTAATTATTTTTTCACTTATGCTCAAGACACAGTTTAAAACTAAAAGTTACGTTAAAATTAAACTCAAGAGAAATGTTTTTCAGCCAAAACTTTTTGTCAGAATGGTTAACATGATATTGCCTAGAGCTCAATTTTGACAAACATTTATTGCTCTCAACCAATTTTTCATTTTACCAAACATATTAAAATAAATCAAAATTCAGTTTGCACTATTCAAACTATAGATTTTTACCAAGAAATAAAAAACTATAGATTTTCTCACGTCAAACCAAAAACACAGTATGAAACACATAGATGCAATGCAACCATGGAATGGATATTGAGCTAGAGCAATGACCGTAAAGCCTAATCCCTCCTATTGTGATGGAAACTCGCAACTTTATGCCGAAGTCTATGGATCTCCAAAACTGTTTTTGATCAACGATACCAGAGACACATGATATCAGTGACCATCATGTCCCAAAGAACGGGGAAAAATCAATGATCGGTCTTAGCAATTAGGGTGTACATTTGTGTTATGGATTGGGCCATGAAGGCCTATCCAGAAAAATTAAAACCAAGGGTCCGTGGATCAACCCGACCTAACCCAACTCGAGTAACTCCCCAACGGCTAGTGAGATTCTCATCCCAAGGCATACTCTCCCCAGCGAAAAATGTGCCATGATCTTTGAAGTCGAAATTAATGGAACGATCCCAGAATAGCGAAAGTTACAGACGCCACTCAGGTATTTAAATCTAATCAACACACCAGGTACGCCTAGAATCCTACAACCCCAGACTTCACTATTATTTCGGGCCGTCACTGACGTGAATGTCGAAGCCCTTGCAGGTACCCGCCTCAGCAACCCCGAATACGCAGAGAAGCTCTAAGACCCAAAGAGTACCCCTTCGATACAATTTGGTTAACCCACTTGTCTAACCAGCTCGACTTGAAGTCGATCAAGTCGACTCAACTCAAAGGCGAGTGGATCTCGGGTGGGAATTAAATTCACTCACCCACCCAATCTAGGCCTTAAACCCCCCCCCCAAACTTAATGATACCTGCCCAATTGAATGTCCCCCATCCCTAATAAAAATAAATAATAAAACTCTACTTAAATCAGTCCAAAAACTAATCGAAGTCCCCATCAAAAATGAAAAAAAAAAACTTCTAAACGCTCGAAAAAAAATCTCAAAGCCTCAAAACAATGACCTAAAAAATCTTTAAAAAGTTGTCACGATCACCGTCAACCAGCTTGACTCGTCAGACAACCCAACGAATAATACGGATCACTTTATTCAAAATCGCGTAATTTAACTCTTCCAACTCATTATTCTGTTGAGTGGGTTCACCTGAAAAATTTAACTCGAATCGCATCATGGAGTATATGTGCAAGCCCAATCCAGGGAAGCCCAAGTTCACAAAGACAAGCTTTGAAATGGAACTTCAAGGCCCAGTTGAGGCCCAATGCCCATGGTACCTTGCTAAATACGCGAATAGCAGAAGAGTGGAAAAGCGGGTGCAGAGATCCCAAAACCAAAAAAGCCAGAGAGGCAGAGAGGGTCTTTTTTCTCCATTTTCGATTCTCTTCTCTCGCAAACACAATCTGCTTCTCAATTTCGGCGTCGTCGTTCCCTCTCTCCTCCACTTTGAGCACGGATTCCACACTGACATTCACTTCCTCGCCCTCGTCGTTTTTGCACAATTCGCACGCAGCCACCACTACCGCTTCTTCTTCGAGATCTGGAAACCGAATTGGGCGCAGAGCCATTTTGTAACTGTTTCATGCGCTAATTGTAATCGCACTGTGCCCCGTCCCTTCTTGCCGAATCGGAAGATGGGATTAGTGTTCACGAGATTGTTTTCGTCCATTTTCGGTAACAAGGAAGCTCGAATCCTTGTTCTCGGCCTCGACAATGCCGGAAAAACCACCATTCTCTGTATGCTCTTCCCACTCAGCTTCTCTCTCTCTATTCGAATTTGCTGTTCCTGTTATTAATTTGTTGGTTATTTTTCTTACCTTCTCTCTTAGATCGGCTCCAGATGGGTGAAGTCGTCTCCACGATTCCAAGTCGGTACTCGATCTCGTTTTTCGATTCGTTTACCTCAGCTTGTTTAGATTTCTAATTTAATTGCATATATTATGAAAATGTTGTTACGCTTATTCGGACAAATTTTGAATGTCTCGGCTTATTTTTCTTTGCACGTATGTATGGTTTTTATAAGTTTTTTTCACCGCATGTATTGTAGTTATGCTCTTACGCAAAAAAATTTCTGTGTCGTGACTGGCTGATTTATTTGATTTGACTATTTGATGCAGCAATCGGGTTTAATGTTGAAACGGTGCAATATAACAACATTAAATTTCAAGTCTGGGATTTAGGTAACGACCTTACTCATCTTGATTCGTACAAATTCTGTATATATCACATGTTTTTGTTTCCTTTGTTATTGAAACTCGATTTGGAACAAAAAATAAAAGAGAGATGATCCTATTTACTAGCTGATGCCTTATTATTACGAACTTGGCATCCTGTGATCAGAAATTACTTGCTGAAAGCCTCGAGGCCTCTTTCCCTGGTGGGCTGTTGTCATGCTAAATAAAAGCAAGCATGCATGGGCCCATGTTTTAGTTTAGAATTGGTCTCCGCTAGTTTTAATGCAGTCCATAACAAAATGAGATAGCTTATTTTTGTCCTCTTTTGGCCTTATGTATATGTATTCTTTATCTGTTGGTATTTTGGTACTTTTGAATTTTGACGGAGCCACGAAGATAAAAGTATGTTGAAAACCCAGGAAATGACATAATCTTGATCTCTTTAATCATTTAATGCTGTTTTTTGATACATTCTCGCTTTCTATGTGGTGAAGAAAATAACTACCTTTACTTAAAGATAAAGTTAGATTTCCACATGCTTAATATATTTTATTGTTTACAATCGTGCGAGTTTATAATTTCACGAGACTTTATATGTTGTTACATCGGAGGATTATTTCAATTTCTAATAGCTAAACTTTGTTTATACAGGTGGCCAAACAAGTATCAGGTAAGCATTTTTATTCCATTATTGCTTCTTTCTAACTGGTGGAAGATGTATGATCATTAATCATTTTTCCAACATTACTGTAATAGAATATCGCGAGTGACTTTTGATATATGTTATAATGTCACAATAATTTGTATTCTTTTTTATCATTCTTATTTGATATAAATATGTACTGCAATCATTGTTGATTAGCATTTCAAGGAATTTTGTGGAATTTTCTTACAACAATTCTGGCCACTAGACTCTTAATGTGCTGCCTTTTTGTCTGAGTTCTTTAACTTTGACACATCTGTCTTTGCATGTTTTAGAAGCAGTTAAACTCCTAAGGAAAATTCCCTTTACAGTAGCATGTAAAGATATATATATTTATTTAGTTAATCAAGGCATAATGACAACCCAATGATATAGGGTAGGTTATGAGGACATTTGTTGATTATATGTATGACCAGGAGCTAGACCGAAACTCTGATATCACTGACTAATCCTTATTTTGAAATTATGGTAGCACTAGCAGCCCTTTGTGGTTATATATATGACCTGGAGTAGGACAGCAACCTTGATTTTTTGCCAATCAGTCCTATAAGTTTGATATTATGGTAGCAGCACTCTGTTGAAAGAAAACACATTACCAAAAGTAAACATCAACTAACCATGCTTTGTGGATGCAAAGACTAATTTCTTTTGTGTGAATTTATTTATATGGTTAAATATTGAGGTTTGTTTTATTATCATGTAACCACCCTACTCTTACGTCCATCCATTTTAACCGAAAATGCATTTGATAAGCATGTGCAAGTAAGTGCAACATAAAACTACATCATTTTAAGGTGTGTCAATGCCCACAAATGACCTTATTGTGTCTATGCATTGCTTTTCATGTGCCATTCCCTTGAAAATGAACAGAAAAATGTATATAGTTATGTGATATGCCTATGTTTAAATTACAGTGTGACATATTGAAACCAAGTGGCTAAACAGGGTTGGAAACTTAATTTAATCCTAATTATGTGTAGTCTCCATTGCTTTTATCAACCTCTTTTTGGTGCGTTATTTTGGTTTCCTGTCTAGGCCATATTGGAGGTGTTACTTTCCAAATACTCAAGCAATAATCTATGTTGTTGATTCAAGTGACACTGATAGGCTTGTGATAGCTAAGGAAGAGTTCCATGCAGTTCTGGAGGTATGTTGTTTCTCATTGCATTTTACATTAATGCTGATCTAAGTACACAGTGAATGCTTCTTAATGCTCCCAGTTCTTGTAATGCGCTGCTAAAGAGTATTGGTTATAAGTAGTATTACTATAGTAGAGTAGTGACATGAAGGTTTAGTGATAGTAATTGGGTTCTGGGGTTGTCTTTGAAAATAAAACGTTGAGTTTGCATGACTCCTATATTTGAAACAAGTATACAATGGCCCAATTTTCAATTTCATTTCTTAAAGCAATGCTAGTAGATTTAATTTTTAAAATTCTGTCATGTTAGTTTTCAAATTTGATTTCTATAGCCTATATGCTTGGCATGGACTTGTCCTGAATCCTTTTCTCCTTTGACTTTGTTATGTGTGTTGCTTGTGGTTGTAATTTCATGTTTATTAAGAAAAAAGATACTTTATACTAATTATTTTATTTGACCCATTTTTGTCAGGAGGAAGAACTAAAAGGTGCAGTTGTTCTCATTTTTGCAAACAAACAGGTCAAAATTTTACCTATTCTAATTGGATTCTCGGAACAAGGGGGATAAGGAAAGAATGTGTAAAAAAAGTTGGAAAGATGATATTATTGGTAGAAATATTTGTTAAATGACACTTTTATCCCCCCAAAAATATATTTTTTAAATGACACAATACAAATACATTCAATTTTAACTTCCAAGTATTTGTATGCATATGTATGTAGATACATGGGATTTCAGTATAACTTCTGTGTAGAACTGGTTTTTTTTCTTTCGAAAATATTGTTTTTCAACTTGTTTGATTGTGTCTTTCCTCCATACAGGACCTTCCTGGTGCCCTTGATGACGCCTCAGTGACTGAGGCTCTGGAGTTGCACAAGATTAAAAACCGCCAATGGGCTATTTTCAAAACTTCTGCCATTAAAGGCGAAGGACTTTTTGAGGGCCTGGACTGGTAAGTCAAGTAAAATAGAAGTCTGTTTCAAGGGAGTTACTACTTCAAATATCCATAGAAATGTTGTTGCTCTGCTACATTGTTGATAATTTTTTCATGTTATTTGCTGTATCTTGCTTTCAATGTTCTTGAGAATTTCTACATTTGAAAATATGAAGGCAACAGTCTAGAAGCTTATAACTAGAAAGCGTAGTTTATAAAAGACTTCCTGACTCCTGCATAATGAATGTTGTCTCTATATCTTAAAACCCCAAAAGAAGAGGGAAAAAACACAATATATTAAATGAAATTGCCTGGGCAATGTCCAGGCCATTATCATCTGGGGCCATGTATCATTTTCCTGCAAGAAAATGTGCTTAGGGAGTTTACTTTCACGTTTTGTAGGTTTTCATGTGTCTTTGAGTTTTTTAGGGTTACCCTGCTACAAGCTGAAATTCTAGCCGATATAACATGGCAATGCCTTTTCGTTGCACGCCTCTGCTGTTGTTATCTTGCTCAATGTTAATGTGTGAGCTTGTTATGCAGGCTGAGCAATACGCTCAAATCTGGAGGTGGCTAAGTGCGTCAGCTTCAACGAATTTGATTATTAGATCGATTGGTGAATTCAGAAGAAAGGTTGAGACGTGTGTACATTATATGACTTTCAGCGAGAATGATGTCATCATATGATTATTAATCAATTCTCATACACATGTATTTTTAAGCCTTTTTTGTCTTTGTGCTGCTGAGTTTTTCTTGGGTCCTTTTTGGATTTCTTAGTCCGTTTCTTGGCCCCTTTTATACAGTTGTAGCTTCTAAAGAAGATTTTGTTATAATCTCTGCGTATAATCGAGTTTCATCGTTTTACATTTGACTTAGGTGCTTAACCTTTTCTTGAAGTAGTTTTGTCAATGCAATATGGTGCATGGTAACGGCTTTGCAGTCGTTATTCCGAACCAAGGTGGCAACTTTTGAATTATTTCAAAATGTATCAGAATTCAGAAACAACATATTAAGGGAATAAGCTAGGCAATTGATTTCCTATCATCTTTATGTAAGACGATTCCTACGGCTTATACTATGTGTTTGAATGAAATTAATACCGCGAAATCAGAGAGGATTGAATGAACAAAGTTCCGGTCTGAACATTTGAAAAGCAAATAAATACACAAGAAAAAAATATTTGATACGGTATCTTTCCCTTTGCGCACAAAAAAAAATTGATACGGTCTCTTTCCCTTTGCTTAGTATATAATTTAGATGACAGCTGACCCATGGAAATCAAATCCAATCATAAATTCTGACAGAAAAAATCTAGTTAGGAAATTCGCTGGTGGCGCCGAAGTTCTTTTTATGTGGCTTTTCACAAGATTTTGCTCGTCAAATATTTTAAGAGGTTTTGCGTCAGCCCATATCCACAACTACGACTAACCGAATCGCATATACAGGAAGGAAGGGGCACTACTTCATAGGTCAAGACATGAAGGAGAGATTGTGGGTTGGTTTGAGCTTTCTAAAAATTATTCTTGAATAGTTATAGAGTATAATTTTGTAAAATAATATAAAAATTAATGTCAATAAGCCAAAGTTATAAGAATAAAATTTAGTAAATATATTTAGTTGCTCTTAAAACATAAAATAATTATAATAACTATAAATAGTAAAAGAATATTTTTATTTTAATCTTTTATTAATAATTGAATGGCAAAATTGAAAAATTGTTTGAATTTTTTTAAAGTTTAAAGAATCATAGCTAGCTTTGAAAAGTTTATTTTGCTAAGCAAAACCTTTTAAACTTTTTTATTTACTAAACTCAAAATACTGACTTATATTTTTTTTAAATAAAAACACTTTCTTAAAAAAATTTATTAAACTAAGCCTTAATCCACTATTTTTCTTAGTGCAAGTATAAAAAATGTGAAATAAGAGGCTAAATAAAAATGTGTATATAATTTTTTAAAAAGTATATATTGGGGAAGGGGGACACCACCTCCCTTTAAGTACGAACAAATCATTGCACAAATATAATTCTAACGGAACCAACGGGGGTTGGTAGCGGCTTGGTATCGCTTAAGCAAGGTCCCAAGTTCGAGATTTTGTGAACGCAGTTATCCCCGCTGGGAGACTCACCCGCCATAGTCAGATGCGCGACCCGGGTCGATCCGGATTAGTCAAGGTTAAGTCCTTGGATACCGGGCAGTTAACCTAAAAAAAATATAATTCTAACGTTTTTCCTTTATACACGTAAGTTGGTGCAAATAAAGAAGTGAGTGTACTTTTATTAAAATTTATGTGACTCATTTCTATTTATAAGAAATTTTTTTAAAAATTATAGTGTAAAAAAAATCGTACACCATATAAAATATATATCATTAATTATTTAAAAAAAATAAAAAATAAAAAGAATAATCAATGAGGTATATCACATATGATATATGATTCTTTATACACCAAAGTGTGTACAAGAATTTCTCTGAGTGTGCATAAATGTCACATGTATCCAAATGCGCACCACGTAATTAACACTCGTGATTCACATTATCAAAGTAAGGATAGGATGTCCGTGGCAAGCAAACTTCTATTATTATAATCAATCCGCATCATCTCTTCCCCTTTTTCATTTTTCCTTCGTTTTCAGTCATTTTTTTTCTCCTAATTTGAATTTGTAATTAACAATCGTGATTCACGCATCAAGTAAGGATAGGTAGTGCGTTGGCAAGCAAACATCTATTATAATCCGCATCAGCTGGTTGCCTTCTCCTTTTTCCTTTTTTCTTTTTTTTTTCATAAACCTAATTTCAGTTCAGCGAAGGAGCCTAATGATATATTTTTTTCCTTTCCGCATGAGACACTTAAATGTGAATGACTGATACAAAAAAAAATTAAAGAAGCTAATTCATTAAACTATTAAAGATGATAAAACTAAGTTAATAACTATCAAATGATAATCAACATAATTGAAAATAGTCATTTCTTCTTCATTAATTCCTTTTTTCATAAGAGGTAGCCACATTTATAAAAAAAAATATTAAATATTTTAAAATGATCTAAGTGACACTTGTCACATCCTAATTTGTTATGAAAAATATTCTACCATATTACACTTATTTAATATCTTATAATATCCTAACTATCCTATATATATAAATATATATTCCTATCAACGACTCTCCTAGTTAAGATTTAAATAGTGATTTGTCACAACTATATATGTTTTTGGTGCTAGACTAAATCTTTATTAGTTGATAGAGATATTCGTATGTATATGCTTGTCATACGTGTATATCTTTTTAAATATTTAATTGCGTATGACACGGCCATCCTTTCTAATCACGTTTGCTTGTCCCATATATTTTTTTGAATGACAATGGATATTTGTGAGTATCGATACATGTCTCTTATTATTTATACTTATTTAATATTTTGTTACACATTTATATTCATTATCAGTATTCATTATCCGTACCCACACTCCACTAAATCAATCATAAAAATGCAAACCAATGATCCACAATTACCAACAAACTGAGCACCAACGAAAGACTCTTCAAAGGCTTGTACTAACCACGGTGGTGGTGGCAAAGGGTAGGAGGACATGAGGGAGGAGAACGAGATTTGGAGGGTGAGTTATGTGGCGGCAACATGCAGGGGATGGTGGTTAGGTGGGTATAAATCGTGTAGAGGTTTGAAGAAGAAAATTTAAGTTGAAAAGAAGGATAAAATAGTCTTTTAAGATAAGAATAAAATTGAAAATTGGCTTCCTATTGAAGTATACATGTTTTAATACCATGCATTCTCACTTTAAATTATTGCTTTCATTTAGGGTTATTAGATGACTATCATGTTATATTAAATGGTATATTTATGGGTGTATGATAAACAAATGGTGTACACCCATTTCGGTAAAAAGCGACATAATAGTCCAACTTTGAACAAATGAGTTAGGGGTATTTTTGTGTGAGCAAATGTCTAAATTTTTTTTTCTTAATCTTACACAAAAAAAAAAGTGATAATCATATATGTATATAAATATATATTTAATAATGTTGTGAGTCCTAATTTTATGTATATGCTTAAAAAAATATTTTTAGACACTTAACCACTATAAAATATCTCATTTTTTAACATTGATTAAACTATTAGGCTTATCCCTTGTGTACAATATTTACATCTCATGGTACAATATTGTTGACATAAACAGATCTACAATGTAAGCAGCTTTTAGCTGACACTTCACTGCCTGAGAGAAAACTACATAAATATGGGCGCAAAGTAAACATGTGCCTATAATAGGCTTTGGGTAAATTTTTTACAAAGGCGACGGTACTGAAATCGTCACAAGTAATGGCGATTTCAATATCATTTTTTTTAATTAAAAAAAAAGCGATGATAGTACCATTTTCACAAAAAAAAAGTGACGATACAAAATTCCTACAAGCAAGGTTGTCAAACTCGAGAGTGTAAGTAAACTCGTAGAGTTTCAGCAAACTCGAATCGTAAACTTTTATGAGTTTACATACGTAAAAAAATATGTTATAAACAATTTAATTAAGAACTAACTTGATTAAATATTGTATTTATAATTGAAATTGAATAATGTTAACTTTACATTAAATTAATGAAAGAAATATTATAAAATACACCTTAATGCATGACATTTAGTGGTTATATCATACTTCATTTAATATTTGTATTATTTTATAGTTCAATAAAACATAGTTCAATTATGATAAATATATGAAATTAGATAAATAAATTCAAAGTTACAAAATTTGTACATTTTGAGGTAACCTCATAAACTCGTAGGTAGATTTTAACTCATAAACTCGCTAGTAAAATAGAGAGTTTACTTAAGCTCGTACGAGTTTACCAAAAAAGAGTTTATATAAGTATTGACTCGTTTTGTGTAGTAAAATTATAAACTCGTAAAACTTTACGAGTTAACTCGAGAGTTTAACAACCATGGCCACAAGCAATGACGATTTCAGCACCATTAAAAAAAAAGCAACAATACTGAAATCACCACATTTTTTTTAAAAAAAAAGTAACGGTATTGAAATCGCCACAAACAATGGCAATTCCAGCACCATTTAAAAAAAAGTGACGGTATTGAAATCGCCACAAGCAATAGCAATTTTAGTACCCTTTTTTTAAAAAAAAAATTAGGGGTGCTGAAATTGCCGGGTGATGATTTCAGTATTTTGACCCACAAGTTTGTAAATTCCATTTGGCATCCATGTTTTGAGTATTGAGTTTATACAAAATCATATTAATGTTAATAACCCACTGTTTGACACAAATGTTGGATGAGCTGTAACTAAGGGTGTTCATAACCCAATTCGGTCCGCCAACCCGGACCGACCCAAAGTACTTGGGCCGAATCGAACCTGATTTTAATCGAGCCCAATTTAAAAAAAACTAAAAAAAAAAACCGATTGTAATACATACTGGGTTCGAGTCTAGCTTCGGGCCACCCGGCACGGCCCGACGACCCGAAACATATTATTATATGTTGTTATTTTGTGCTGTTCTGTTGTTATTTTATGCAATTCTGTTATTTCTGCTATTATTTTATGCAATTCTGCTGTGTCTACTATTATTTTATTCAATTATGCTATTCTTATTGTTATTTTATGCAATTTTGCAACAATTTCTACACTTCTGCATATCAATTTTGAATTTATTCTACAATTCTGTTTTGCTAATGAATTTATTCTGAATTTATTTTGGCCCGCTTTGGCCTGGTCTAAACTCCGGTTTTAACTTGGCCTGAAGATGATCGGGCCTATCGAGTTTAGGGTCAGGTCTGAGTCCTCAAAATGGCTCAGTCTAAATATAGGTTCGGGTATAGGCCAACCCGACCCTACCTAGCCCATGAATACCCCTAGTTGCAACTATACGAAAGGAGGCCTATTGTGACTCGCCTTCAACGCCTACCTTACAAAAAATGACAACAGAAGAAGGGGAACAAAAAAAAAAGGAATTAATTTTGACCTTCCCGATAATAGTTTAATACAAAAAATCACATGGTTTTAACAACTAACTGCATATTTGTTTAGTTTCTGTGGATAGATCACGTACACTGTGATGTAAACAGGGTTCCTGTGTACAAATTATATATGTTACTGATTTATGTTTCACACTCAGAGCATACCACGCAACACCATATAAAGAAACATTTAATGCATTGCAAATTTGATATAAGTAATAAGAAATAAATCAAAATAATAATAATCATGTGACCTATTGAACAAAAAATAAATTGAAATAGTGGCGACAGAAAATGGAATCGATATTTATTTAATTAAAATAAAATCGAGTTAGGAATCGATCTGAGGCATCCGCAGGAAAATTGAAGGAGCCCGGCTAGATTCAGATCCTGTAAGAGATGTTAAATACAGTGAAAATTCTTGCACCAAATCACCAAATACGTGAGAAATTTACATACGCTCTTACAATAATAAAGAAATAAGATTAATTTAGATATATTTTAAGTATACGAATTTTAGAATGTGATACAATTATATGTGAAAAATTTTAAATAATATTAGTGATGAAAGTTAAATATGTTTTACTTACGTGTAATAATATTTAATCAGATATTTGAATAAATAAAAGAATTACACTAACAATATCTGTTTCTTTTCTCTCTTTTTTATATTCTTTATTTTTCTTTCTTTTTCCCCAATCTTCCATAATTTTTTTTTCGTTTCCATCTTATTCTCTATAAATCTAAAAGTTTTCATTTTTCGTTTCTGCAATATTCATTATTTTTTATTTTTTAAATATTTGTGCATGTTTAATCAAAAGTTTGTGCATGTTTGGTTTGTCAGAAGTTTGTGCGTAGATCAATAACCATGGGCACGAGACATGCATATTTTTCTTTCTTCCCCAAGTTAATATATAATCCCTCCGTCCACTCTAAGATGTCATTTCTTACCCAAAACTTTATCTATAATTAACTATCATTTGAATAGATTTAAAAAATATTAATTATTATTTTTTCAATTATAACCCTATTTATTATGAATTTTTTATGCTTATATTAATTATTAAAAGATAATTTAATTTAAGCATTTGATGTTTTCTTTAAGTGTGTGTAAATTAATTATTTTTTAATTTGTATGCATTTATTAAAAGTGATATATAATATTAGACAGAGAGAATGTTTAAACAAATTTTATGTGTATAAAAAAAGTAAAAATGACGAATAAACGAAATCGGAGGGAGTATATACCCGCATGATTAATAAGTCTTACATTTTCTTTGTTTTAACTACTAAACTTCAAACTTTGGACTAAGTCATTTGAAGAGTCTACAAAGTCAGTATTGTTGAATTGGAGAGGTAGATTGATGTTATTACTAGAGGACTTTGAATCAAGTGTTTCTCTCGTTAAAGCAAGTAGTGTGTTAAGGGGTGGAGGTTACTATGGTGCCCCACATGTTGGAGCACATGGCATGGTAATCTCAATTTTCACCAATTTTAATTTTTGTTATCACATTTTTGTCACAGAAATTCCAGCTTTATTTGATTTTGTGCTCAATCTTAGAAAAATTGAATATTTGCAACAAAGTCCTCTCAACTCGGTGAAAAAGGTTCAAAATGCCCTGATCTATCCACCCTAGCATCCTTCCTCCTCTGCACGCCACCGTCTCCGCCACATCCTACATCCTCTCCCTTGGCGTCGTCGTTTCGCCCGGCAACTCACTCTCCACGTGTTCCGAGCTCACGCGGCTCCTCCAACAACGACTAACAGGATCCCTGACCACTAATCGGAACTGTTCTCCTCGACTCGCTCATGACCACTAATCGACCCGTCGAGCGAGTCGAGGTGAGTCAGTCTGACGTTGCTTGCTGTGATTCTCTACTCGTCCGGTACGACGGGGAAGGTGAAGGGAGTGATGTTGACGCATCAGATCAGAACCTGATGGCGCGCTGGGGGGTGCGGAGGGATCATCCCACGGTGTTCCTCTATACGATGTCGTTTTCCACGTGTACGGGTTGACCGCGGAGATGGTGGTGTTGATGCAGGAGAGGTCTGGGAGTGGAGAGGTTCCGAGTGACCCACGTGACAAGGAGGTAGTTGAAGGGGAGGCTAGGGTGAGGGGGTGGGTGATCCCCTGGGAGCGGAGGCAAATGCAAATGGGGGTGGAGGAAGGACTTGGCGGAGAGATAAGTGCATTTTCGACTTTTTAATTGAGCTAAGCGGTCTTTGTTGTAAATATTTAATCTTTCTAGGCTTGAACCCAAAATGAAATAAAACAAAATTTGTGTGACAAAAATGTGATAACAAAAATTAAAATTGGTAAAAATTAAGGGTACCATGTCATGTGCCCCACCCCGTGTTAAGGGTATGTGTTTGTTAAGGATTCTTGTATTGAAGACACTTTATTGTGGAGGTGTTTTATGTCCACTCATTTAGCACATGTTCAAATAATTTGAGCTATCTGATTATCGTACTGGATGTGTGGTTGTTAAGGTCACGAGGATAAGACAAAAAAGGGTTTGGAACACTTTACCAAAACCTAAATTGTAGTGTTCCTAAAGAACAATTGTAGGAAAGTGACTCTCACGTGAATTTAATATTTCCTTTTAATTAGTTTTTGTCACGTGAGAAGCGTGGTTGTTTGAACTGGCATATAAGATTAGTGCATGTTTTTTTTTATAATTTCAAATCAAGTACAAACTATTTAAAGTTAAAGATTCAAATCAACAAGTGCTACTCCAAAGACGGGCAAGATTAACATGAATCTTGCTTGAATTATTAATACTTGTTCCGTGAGTAATATTTAGTATCTTGCTTAATTAACACATTCATAGAGTGTGAGTAATATTTTGGGTGAATTTTTTGGCGTTCTTAAGATATCATATTTTTTTACTTAAAAAAAATAATAATTTAGCATTGTATTAATTTTAAAATTATTAAATAATTATAAAAATATTCATAATGATTTCATAATTTATGTTGGATTACATAATTTTTTTAATTTTTATTTTTGAAAAACGAATTCTCAAATTATATGATTATTTAGAGGTTCTATTAACTTTCTTTAGTTCAAATTTAAGGATTCTATTTTTTTAAAATAAAAGTTGGAGAAAAATATGTAACCCAACATAAATTAAAGTATCATTGTGAGTATTGTTATAATTATTTGACAATTTTTAAGTTGATACAATATTAAATTATATTTTTTAGAGCAAAAGAGTATGGTGGCCCGTGACACCAAAGAACCCACCTATACTTTGCCCACGTTTTATTTCTTCTATTCATTTTTAATTATCATTTTTGAATTTTAGATACATTGTTAACTGATGAATAATTAGAAGTGACTAAAAGTATCTAAAAGTTAAAAATGATAAAAACAAAATGAGTAATTAAAAGTGAAAGTGAGATTCTAATTAAAAGGTTGATAATTGATGTAAGCAGCGATTAGATGACGAGATGCACCTTTTAATTAAAGCGCATGCGTGCTATTTCTCCCAACTTTCATCACTCCAATAACTCCCCCTATAAATACTGCCCATCACTTAGGGCACCTTCATCACCCACCTCCTTAACAATACCTACCAAGAGTAGTGTGCACTATATAGTTTAATTTCTATATATATATATCCTCTCAAGAAGAAAACAACACAGGATTTCTCTTCCCAAATTTCACTTAACGAGCTTACTCTATATAGTATATCTATATTATGGCATCATCTGTCATTGGTACTAGTTTCCTTCCCTTGTTCCATTCTCAGGATCACTCTTGCAGCTTCCCAATTATCTCAAACATAACCGCCAAAGCATCATTTACCAACCGGCAAAGGGTATGATTGAGTAATTAATTAATTCTGTATAAGAAGAAACCAAAAAGACAGGCAAATAACTATAGTATTAGAGTGGATTATTTTATAGTACTATAATATTTATGGTGACATTAATTTATTGGTACTTGTTTTTTCAGATAAACCGAGTGATAGCTGCTGGAGGAGATAATGGTGGTGAGGCAGAGAGCACCATGGTGAGATCTCTGAATTTCTCTGGGGAGAAGCCACGCACTCCAGTTTTGGACACCGTCAATTACCCAACCCATATGAAGAATCTATCCATTCAGGTACGCCACAATTAGCAAAACTAATTAATTGCATGCCGAGTATACTACTACTTTTCTTTTTTTTTCCTCTTTTGATTATGCTCTGATTAGTTTGTAATTGAATGCATAATATTTTTAATTAACATTAATGTGATATTAATTATTTGCATCAGGAACTAGAGGAGCTTGCTGGGGAACTCCGCGAAGAGATAGTTTACGCAGTGTCAAAGACGGGAGGGCATTTAAGTTCAAGCCTTGGTGTCACTGACTTAACTGTAGCACTTCACCATGTTTTCAACACTCCTCACGACAAGATCGTTTGGGATGTTGGCCATCAAGTAAGTTAGTTAGTTAGTTAATTATAACCCATATTATTTGAATATGGAGTAATATTAATTCATCAATAATATTTACCATAAATCTTAATTTTAAATAATTTTGGTGGATTTATAGACCTACGCTCACAAGATCTTGACCGGAAGAAGATCGAAAATGCACACGATTAGACAGACCAGTGGACTTGCCGGATTTCCCAAGAGGGATGAGAGTGTTCATGATGCCTTCGGAGTTGGTCATAGCTCTACTAGCATTTCAGCTGCCTTAGGTAATAACTACACGTATATAGAACATGGAGTAAGCAAGTCAAGATATTAACAACCGCGAAATAATCACATTTATAATATTGACCATACTCAGGACATATATTGGCAGAGGTTCCATAAGGTTCGAGATGCCCATACACTAGTTGTCTGCTTTAAGTCGCACATTAAAAATGGGTGGAGAGAGTTCAAAATGAGTACATATAATAATAATAATAATAATAATAATAATAATACTGCCATGTTACACATGTTCAATTTCAACAAATTTGTCTGTCTCTTAATAGCTGCCCTCTCTGCCCCCATCCCCACCTCCAGAATTGATGATGAGGTTCTAACAACTCTGCTAATTGTTGCTTTCAGGGATGGCAATTGCGAGGGACCTGGTCGGAAACGATAACCACGTGATCTCAGTGATCGGTGATGGGGCCATGACAGCTGGACAGGCCTACGAGGCAATGAACAACGCTGGATTCCTCGACACCAATCTCATTGTCATCTTAAATGATAACGAACAAGTTTCCCTTCCCACCGCTACGTTGGATGGCCCAACCCAGCCCGTTGGAGCTCTTAGTAGGGCCCTCACCAGGCTTCAAACAAGTTCTAAGTTCCACCAATTACGTGAGGCCGCAAAGGTAAAATTGTTGGGCATGGACTTTTCAGCCCAATTTATTGGGCCTTTAATTCTTAGTTGTCTCATGGATATATAGACTTTCTTGGGCCAAGCCCAATTCATCTTACTTATTTATGTAGAGTATAAGCTACACCATGACCCGACCAAAAAAAATCCTACACGAAGACCTAGAAAGAGACGCTGCATGTTGGCCCAAATCAAAAATATAAACTCTCCCCAAACAAAAGAATATAAAATCTGGTTGATTTATTGGCAAGTTCTACGGTTCACCATCTAAGTTTGGATGAATCATTCACCCATTAAATTTAAACTATTAGATTTAAGATTACCAACGGGGGTTGGTCCAAGTGGTAAGCGACTTGGTATCGCTTAAGCAAGATCCCAAGTTTGAGACCTTATACACGCAGTTATCCCCAATGGGAGAGGCATGGAAGAAGAAGGGTGTGGAAGAGTGAAGTTGGGGAAGCTTCCAAGGTGTACACAAACAATATTTTTGGTTCTTGTTTTTAATTTGTTTTATCCTTTTACAAATTTGTATAGGACCAATAAAGCCCAACAAGTAACTAATTGGTGTACGAAAAAAAATTACAAGGAGATACATATTCACTTTAATAATCTCGAAACCTTAAAGAAATATTAATTGTTATTGGTAGTAAACATCTTCTAAGCAACCAAAAAAGAATTTTGTAGAGAACATTATGAAAATAGAAAATAAAATCAGAAACAAAAAAAAAAAATCTAACATAGTTGATAGAAGATCGAATTCTTTACACATAAAATCTAAAAGTCTTGCAACAAAACTTATTTTATTTTTATTATTTCTTCCACAAGATTCTTCAAAACAGAAAACAGATCAAAACCAATAAGTGAATAATACATGATCCAAACACTTATAGGCTATATTGTTTATGTAGTGCTACTATTTAGAATTTACTAATTTTGGGTGAGCAATGAAAACTTGCACAGGGCATCACGAAGCAGATTGGAAGCCAGGCACACGAATGTGCAGCCAAATTGGATTCCTCCGTGAGAGGGTTGGTAGGTGGTTCTGGTGCTTGTTTCTTTGAAGAGCTTGGGTTCTTTTACATTGGCCCGGTAGATGGCCATGATATGGAGGACCTTGTGCACATCCTCAACAATGTCAAGGCCATGCCAACGTTGGGGCCTGTTCTCATTCATGTCATCACTGAGAAAGGAAAAGGCTATTGTCATGCTGAAAATGCACATGATAAGATGCACGGTAAATAACTACCCTAGAAAATTATTTTTAGACCTTTCAAGAGTGTTTATTAAATGTTTACCAAATTAATTTGGTAAATTTAATATGAGATTAATTTATATTTATTGTAAAGAGTTTTACACAATTACCAATGATATTATGCTATTTGAAATTTTTTTGAAGTAATAGTCAACTAATTTTGCTTATATCGCATCAAATAATTGGATAACATTATATAACTCTTTTACATTTATACTATCAATGAATACAAATTAATCTCAAGTTACTTTAACTAAAATGTTTGTGTCATAGTTAAAGTGTTGAACATTTAATCGTATATAGCAAGGGTAGGAACAAAACAAATTACCTGACAAGGACCTACAATCTAACCTATTTTAGGCCTATCTAGGCCAAGTCTATTTAGGAAACAAGTAAGGCATAAACAAGTGAAGCCTAGGCCCTTTTAAAAGCCTACTGCCTATTTATATAAACAAGCCAGACCTATGCTGTTTGCAACGCCTACTAAGCCTACCAAACCAGTCTATTAATAATCATTTGTAGTTATAGTTTGAAAAATTTAAAAGCCTTTAGCAGAAATTCAAACTTATGCCCATTATAATGTAAAAACACATTGTCAACTGATGTATTAAACAATTTGTTATTGTAACTATTCAATATTATTTGTAACTTAACTACAACATTTAAAAAAAAGTATAAATCTATTTGTGCTTAATGATTAAAAATCTAAAGAAAAAATTATTAATTTTTATTGTTGTTTCATCTTCAGATTTGAAATAAAATTGCTTTGAGCATGCAATTTTTCATTCAATGGTTGTTTTTTTTTTTAAAAAATTTTCTAAACTAGCAAGCCTTATAATTAAGCTCTAGGTCAAACAAGTTTTGACATGAATCAGGCTTAGGCTAAAAAAAGAGTTTATTATAAGCAACAAATCAAACTCAGACCCAATAATTATAATGCAAGTGTGGCCTATGAAGAGTTGGACCTAACCTGATCCAACTCATTCTCACCCGTAGTACATAGTAACATTTTCCGTGTTACATATATACATGCCTTCAATAATTCTGAAAATGTACTTGATTATATCAATAAAAGATGATGAAAGAATTCTGTAATATGATGCAGGTGTTGTGAAATTTGATCCCAAATCAGGGAAGCAGTTCAAGTCCAAAGCAAGTACAAGTAGTTACACGCAGTACTTTGCAGAGTCCTTGATAGCAGAGGCAGAGGCGGACGAGAGAATTGTTTCGATCCACGCCGCGATGGGAGGCGGCACCGGCCTTAACTTGTTCCAGAAGCGATTCCCCGAGAGGTGTTTCGATGTTGGGATCGCCGAGCAACATGCTGTAACCTTCGCTGCTGGCCTAGCCGCTGAAGGCCTTAAACCCTTTTGCGCAATTTACTCTTCCTTTCTACAAAGAGGTTATGATCAGGTAGGGAAATTATGAAACCTCCAAACTAGCTTTTCTGTGTGTTCATTGAGTAAGCTAAAAAGACGTTCTATGAGGTTAGGCAATACTACAAACGAATCGTAAGATTTACAGTGTCATTATCTGTAAAACATCACACGAGCATTCTCTGAATTACATTAAGCACTCGGTAAACATAACACACAGAGTACCTTACTAAAAACCCGTTAGATCAAACACTTACTACTACGTTGAATGCTATAACTGTTAGCAATAATGTAACTTTATTTTCTTATAACTTCTCATAATATAATTACACCTGACATAAGAGGCTGCACTCATTTTAATCGTCATGGAGCATACTAAGAGTGATGCTGCCAAATTAAACTGACAGCTATCGTGTCAAATATCACTTACTTAATCGGACAATGGAATTCATATATTTTTTGCCCTTCACCCGCTGGTTCCTCCCAACTAACATACACTTTTTCTACTTTTTCTATATGATGGTGGTTGTGCTGGCAGGTAGCACATGATGTAGATCTTCAAAAGCTTCCAGTGAGATTTGCAATAGACAGGGCTGGCCTAGTTGGTGCTGATGGCCCAACTCACTGTGGAGCCTTTGACACCACATTCATGGCTTGTTTGCCCAACATGGTGGTTATGGCCCCTTCCGACGAAGCCGAACTGATGCACATGGTAGCCACAGCTGCAGCCATAGATGACAGGCCTAGCTGCTTCAGGTATCCAAGAGGGAATGGTATAGGCTCCATGCTCCCCCCTAATAACAAAGGCACCCCACTCGAGGTACGCATTCATTTCAACCTCAACTTAGAAGAACTTTATAGAGACACAATTCTAACACCTCATATTTAATCATATTTATAAAATAAATATTGATCAAACACATAAATATGTGAATGTGTCTAAATATGACACATTAAAATCGTGCGTACGCTGAAATATCTTCTCAATGCATACTTTTAAAATAACCAAACCTTTGAAATATACGTATTTTGTAATTGACATTATTTGAAATACATGTATAGGTTGGCAAAGGAAGGGTGTTAAAGGAGGGAAGCAGGGTGGCTCTTGTTGGTTACGGAACAATGGTCCAAGGCTGCATGGCAGCAGCTAATGCCCTTGATGCTTATGGCATCTCAACAACGGTGGCCGATGCACGGTTTTGCAAGCCTCTAGATGGAGAGTTGATGAGGCAACTTGCTAGAGAGCATGAAGTTCTCATCACTGTTGAAGAAGGATCTATTGGAGGGTTTGGTTCTCATGTTTCTCAATTTCTGAGCTTAAATGGACTTATTGATGGTAACCTTAAGGTTAGTCATTTTTTTCTTCTTTCTAATGTTATCTTATTAATTATGCTATGAAATTGTGTATAGCTTATTAACAGAGTTAATAATTTCTTGGTTTGGTGCAGTGGCGAGCCATGACACTACCAGACAGATACATCAATCATGGATCTCAGAAAGATCAAATTGAAGAAGCAGGGCTCAGTTCAAAGCACATTGTAGCCACTGCTTTGTCGTTGATGAATGTGCAATGGGACAGTCGTATGCTTCTCAACATACAGATGTGAATGTTAAAACAGAATTGTTGTTGTGACATTGTGATTCTATGTATTTCTAGTGTGACCTTAATGCATGTCATTGTAAATATATATATATATATAGCTAGCAGCTATGCTGCCAAAAGGGTAGTAAACAAAGCTTTGTTGAATATAAGAATTAGTCCCCGCATCGATCATTTAGATCTAGCAAGGCTTTTTATTTATTTATTAACCACTAGTCCTTAACAAGAAAGAGTGGGGCTAGGGAGCAATTATTTGTTGTTGTAGTTAAAATGTGCTTGATACGATATGATTATTATGGAAATTATTGCAACTTTGCCAATATTTGGATTAGACTGAAACTCGAGCTATTCAAATTAACAATGAAATCAATTTAGTAGCTAGAATTCATGTTGGGTCGAATTTGTGATCAATCCAACTTGATATGCTAGACATGATGATGCACCTAATGCTATGACCCGTTTAGGGAAGTTCATGAACAATGACAAATACAGCGTGACTTATATGTTGGTTAATTATTTTTTCTTTTGTCCCCCCAACCCCTGGCCTCTCCCAACACACGCGCCCCCAAAATGACCATATTTTCAACTCAATATAAACCACCTTGTCCCCTGGCCTGAGTTGTTCGTTGCTCTTGGGGTCAGTGCTATAAATATGAATAATGATAATTTGTACGTGGGTTATGTTGAGATCTTCAATTGAGATTTTTTTTTTTTTGTGAGTACAGAATATTTGAAAGTCTGTTCTAGAATTGCCATGTAACCATGAATTAGTAAAGAACAAAATTATTAAATATAATTTTATCAAAAAAATTTATTAAATAGAATTTTACGTTAATGATATTAATATAATATTGAGTACTTTTTTTTGGGTATCTCCACCAAAAACATATTTATTTTATGATTTCGACATTCAAAATATAAATACTTAATGTATTTTTTTTTATTTTCTTATCAAAAAATTAAGAGAATATAACAAATAATTTAATTTTAATATACTAATTGTATATGCAAAAAATACATAAAGACATTTTATCATATATTATCATATCTCACTCATTTAAAGTGTTTATTATTATAATAATAACTACCACCAAATCATACACACAGAGAGTTAGCAGTTGGTTTCCTTCTCGAAAGAAATGTGACATAAATATTGAGAGACAAAAACATGTTTAAAAAATGAAAGAAAAAACTTAAAATTGTCTTATTTTTGAACAATTTTTAAGTTAATTTGAGTGAGATATGAGTAAAACTATCAAACTGGCTACCTCGGCCCGTTTAGGCCCAGTCCATTTAACCCGCGGGTTAAACAAGGATTTTTTTTATTCACGGGTCAGGTTTTTAAATGTTTGGTTCGTTCATTTAATGCAAATAAACGGGTTAGAATATGAGTTATGCCTATTTTAATATTAAATGAACCAGTTAGGCTCGTAGATTAAAAGGATCAAGCTAAATGAACTTTTTACTATTCACAAGCCGAGTTTTATGTGTTTGGTCTATTCATTGAACTGAAAAAACAAGTCAGGCTTACGAGTCAAATTTATTTTGACAGCCCTAGATACGAGACATGTTTCGAAGATAATATTAAGTTAATTTTTGTATTGTTAACAAAAATGGATACAAGCTACGTGTTTCTACTATTAGATTATCTTTTTTTTTGTCTCGATTGAATCACCGACATTAAAACCTTATTATTAGGAATTTGACTAAGAGTCCGTTTGGTTTAACTTTCGAATGAATTAAGTTTGGAATAATTAAGTTTGTAAAATTACTTTTAGAGGAATTAAGATTGGAAGAATTAGTTTTTGTTTGGTTTAAATATTTTAAAAATAAGTTTGAGAAAATTGTTTTTGTTTGAATGAGATAAAAATAAAAGCATTTTTTAAGATAAAATTACCAAAAAAGACATAATATAGTTTTAAGATAAATTAATATAATTTGAATTAATATTTTGAAAAGTTAAAAATGTAATCTCATGTTTCAAAAACAAGCTGAAACACAAGTTTGTCTTTCAGTTGCTAAACTTGAATTTGCAATGCTCCAAACTTAAATTTAGTGAACTAAAAAATAATCAAACAAAATAATTTATTGTTCAAAGTCATTTTTAATTTGTCAAACTTAAGTTTTGAGTACCCAAACCTAAAATCAAACGGCCCCTACCTCGTTTCAACTTGATGAAGTCCCATTTTTTTTTTCAACATGATGAAGTCCCATTAGTATTATGTTATTAATTGACAGCGTGAAATACATTATAGCTTTATATTAATACTATATTTTAAAGTAATTTCCCAAAAAAGCTAAAATATATTTTTGGGGAAAATATAAAAGGCCTAAGGCCCAAAAGAGAGAAAACTAAGCTACTAAACAGACACGTCGGGGGCAAAGCAATCCCCATCTAGCAGCTGTAAGTTCCCAGGAGGAAAATCCCAATTTTCAAACCATGGCCATGCAAGGTTGAAAAGCTGGTCCTCCAAACTTCAGTTATATATCATGTAGAGTAGTTTAATATTTTAATTGCGCTAACCCAAAAAATATACTACTAGTAATTTGATTCGTAAAAGGATTTGAGAAAGTAACATATTGATGTATTTCTAAAGAAACGGTAGAAACAAAGGCGAATTTAATATTTTGGGAATTATTTCAATCTATGATTGAATTATATCTTAGAATTTACGAAGTATTTATGGAGGTATCTTATTCTTATTATGAGTAGAATCAAAAAAATCTTATTATGATTTAATGAGAAATTTGAAATGAGTAAACAAAAAAAAGTGTTCAAAATAAAATGATACATGAGAAACTTTGGACATGGCATGAACCTACTGTACTTAAGTTGAACATTAAAAGGAAAAGTGTTCAAAATAAAATAAAACAAAACTCTTGATTAATTTCTATGACAATATTAAGTTGTTTTACATTTTCACTACATAAAAATTAAACTCTAATTGGTTAATTTAATGCATTGAATTTTTTTTTGGTTGATATAAACTAAATTTTTACAAAATTGTGTTAATAATTGATTTTTTGTTTGCTGGACTTAGCTGGAATCGGGGCTGTCAAAATAAATGTGGATGGGAGCTCTTTGGTAACCCCAGTCATGCTGGTTTTGGTAGCGTTATTCGTGATGATAATGGTTGTTGTCTCCCTGGTTTTAATGGCTCTGTTGGCATGGCAAAGAATTTGCAAGCAGCGGTCATTGCTATATTTCATGGGTTGAGGTTGGCTTGGGAGCGGGGCTTTTGTCGCGTTCTTTATGGAAGTGACTCTCTTGATGCCATGTGTTTGGTCAATGTGGGAAATGCTCTTTTCATTTTTCATCCTCTTCAAGCTATTGTTTTAGGAATCCGTTCTTTATTGTCTCAAGATTGGGAAGTGACTGTCACTCATGTTTTCTAAAAGCAAATTTTTGTGCAAACTATTTAGTATTTAGCTAAGGAGGGATTTACGAATGATGCTAGCATAACCATTTTTGGATATCCTCCTCTTGGGCTAGGGGTTCTTCTTAAGAATGACTTCATGGGTCTCATCCATAGGAGAGACTAGTTTTTTCCTTTTGTTTTTTTACTTTCTTATACACCCAAAAAAAATTGTGCAAAACTTAGTACTCATTTTCAATGCATTCAATATTAGCACTCATTTTTTTAACTAATTCATAAGGCCTCGCTGCTTCTAGCACATCAGACCACCATTCAATCTTCAGTCACCTTCGTGCGTTCCCTTTCGCCTCATGCGCAACCCTCGCCTAGTGCATGTCTCTATCCCTCGTTGTTCCGTTACAAAACCATGAATCCCAACAGGTCTAAAGCAACAGAGGGGCCTCCAAATGCGACAGTGACTCTGTTGGAATAATTATAATAATTATTTTATGGACATGCATAAATTAGTGTTTTTGTCCAGATTGAATTGATCACCAGAATAATGTATACATGTGTTTGGACTAGCTGATGATAGGTGGGCTAGGTCCATCATTACCTAATGTATGGAAGAGTCCCTCGCCTACCATGTGTCAGTTTTTATTCTCCCTATTAAGAATAAATAAATGTTTACTCCTGCCTTGAGAAACCTGACACAGAGCATAGGGGAGAAACTCTTCCCCTTCTCCCTGTTTCTCTTCTCTCATCATGATTCAACCCAGATGAAAAGGATGGCTTCTATTCCTTCGATTCCAGGTTCCAAATTCTCTTCTCAATCTCTCACAGAATTGTTCATATTTCACATGCTATAATTGGACAAAACATATTATAATTTTATCAGACTCTACCCGAGACTTTGCAACAGATTCTCATGAGTGGCGACCGTGGATTTTCAACTCAAAAACCTGTTAGTGACGACACTAACTTTGTTACGAGACGATCTTAAGTCGCGTAATAAAAAACTTGGGTGTTCAAAAACTATACTCTAAATTTGAAAAGATGGCAGATATGATTTTGAAGGAGAAGTATTTTTCTCAGGTTCTCATTTAAGTACAACTATATGGGACATGTCTGAAAAATCCAAAACCAAAGAAGCAAGACGTCAAATTGGGGTTACTTTTGGGAAAATCATGTGTGTTGATGATGATTAAGTATTGGGGGATCAACAAGCAATAAGAAATCTTTCCTGAGTTAGGATGTTGAGTCTAGGTTTTGTTAGTTTAATTCTACCTTATTTTATGTCTCTTCTTTGGCATTATCATATCATTTGTTGTTATGTCAGCTATATGAGGAATCTCTTTGCATTAAGTTTGTGTTTGGTCCATGGTCCTCATTGTATTTGTTACTCATTTGAATAATGAATACACTATTTTACCTTCGAAAGAAAACTAACAAGTATTATAAGTGCTCTAAGGGCACTTGTTAAGAAAACAAAAAAGTAATTCTTTATTAGAAAAAATAATAGAATTTGTTGATTTTCAATGCTACTATATGAATTAAAGCCTTCAAAACTTACTCTTTTTGTTTTCTTAATAACTAATGCCCTTAAGGACAATGGTTAGCAGAACCCTTCATGCAATTTGTTAAAAACTAAAATAAGAAATAGTGCTTGGGGTTTATCAGTTGGGGTGCTCCAAACTTAAGGTTGGTGAACTAAAATTGAGTTTGAACAACACTCATCTTGTTTGACTTTTTTTTATTTATAAAACTTAAGTTTGAGAGAGCTCAAACTTAAATTTATCAATTGAAACCAAAAATTACTTTTTAATTTAACTTTTGAAACTGAAAAAAAGTTAAGTTTTTTAATCTTAATAAAACACTTTCTCTCACTCACATTGTATTAATTTACCTTAAAATTATATTATGTCATTTTTAGTAATTTTATTTTCAAAAGTACTTTTATTTTATTTCATCCAAACAAAAACAATTATCTCAAACTTATTTTTAAAATTTTTTAAGCAAACACAAATTAATTCTTTCAAACTTAAGTCTTCGTATTATTCAAACTTAATTTCTCCAAAAAGTTAAACCAAACATGATCATAATAGTACCTAAAAAATAAGGTTCTATTTTTTTCTTTTTAGAGTTTAATGTTTTTTTACTTTAAAATTTTTAGTTTTTTAGAATACTTATTAACTGAAAAAACAAACAAACGAAAACTTTTAGAATGGGGGATAGTCCTCAATTAATACGCGTTATCATGGTCAAATAATTGGAAACGTTAATCACAGATTGTCATTAATTCGCAACAAATGCTAAAAGGTGTGCCCTACAGGGCAGGGCAAAGCCAGTCCTTTGAAAAAAGGATGACTGTCACATGAAGACGGACGTAGCCTTTTTCAGCCTCGCATTAACTGTTAACCACTATGCTGAGGAACATCACTAATATATGATTTAGACCACATAATTAGTAAATGATACTTCATCTATTATGTTTTAACTGTCAAAAATTAAATATTACATATATTAAGTTAAAGAATAATTTAATAAATGTATAAAATATTATGAATTGTTAAAATTATTTTTATATATAAATTAAATTTTTATTTTTAATATTATTATTATTTTTTATTTTTATTATATTAATAAATGATTCCCTAGCACTAAAACTAGATTTATAAATGAAAAAAATACATTTAAATATTATAGAGATTTTGTTAACAAGAGTTTTAAAAAATGGTAAGTTTTCATTGGAAATGTAAATTTTTTAAGCGTTCTATGCATTAAAAATATTGGAAACTTCAAATAATTCTACTTTAACTCTTAACAAATATTTTTAGAATATTTGTTAGCTAAATTTGTATTATAAATAAATAAATATTTTAAAACCATAAAAAAAGGGTTAAAATAGAGCTGATAAAGTATTTTAATTATAAATGATGAGTCTTTCATCTTAAAAGTTTGATATGTTATTTGTTGTGTATTGTGAACCATATTTAATTCAATACAGTATTTTAAGATCTCACAAAAGTTTTTACACCGACGAAGGCAACGACAATGGTTTCTTTTTATGTGAAAATCTAACCCATATTTGATTGTACGTTGATTTTTATAAGTAATTAAATTATTTTGTGCGTCTCACATTTTCCCTATCTTCTTAATTAACAAATGAAATTAACAGTTTTTACATAAGAAAACGGATATCCTACCCG
>QANU01093679.1:1588184-1651508 GCA_003254905.1 Nissolia schottii | reverse complement strand
ATATATATATATATATATATATATATATATATCCACGGTAATTTGCATTTTATCAAATTTTAAAATAAAACCAATATTGGCATTTATATTATATTATATTCAATACTTAATTTTAAAATAACTATTTTATTTATACAGTTCTTAATTATACATTATCACACTATTAAGAATATTAATTTTTCATAATAATTTAGTATTTTTAAGTTATATATAATATATAATAAACATGATTAATCAATATTGTAAAACATTTGTATTAATAATATACTAAATCTAATTTTTATATTTTAATTATAATTTTTAATGTTAATATTTTTTATCTCAATTTTTATTTATTCGCATGCTTCATTTCTTTGTTTGAGACCTTCTTGTTCACAATTAAGAAAAAAAAGTTTTTCTTTTTTTTTTATCATTGCTCTAAAAATATTGGTTTAAAAAAAAGTAAAATCTTTTAAAAGTTGCTAATGTATTATTCAATAATAAAAAATTTAAATTCTGATTCTTTAAATCAAAATTAATTTTTCCTTAATTTCCAAATAAGTACCCTGACTTAGAGTTAGAAACAACCCAATTAGAAATTAATTATGTCTCGTATATATCATAGCTGGCCAACCTTATCCTGACACCCCCACAAAACCAACTTACCTAATTTTCAGGTCTGGCCTACCTTAATTTCTGCCTAGCTTATCCAATCCATCCTATATCCCGGCTACGCCTCTGACCGGTCACCAATCCTGCGGTACATTCACCCCCTAGCTATATTCACTTGTTAAATAATCTAAAATAATAAAACTTTATTGAAAAATAAAAATTTAAAATATTTAGTGTATTAAAAATTTTAAAAGACTTTTTTTTTTTACTTTCATTTAGTAATTTAAAGAACAATCATATTAGGTGTATGCCAAAATTGCTTTCATCGTATAGCTATTGAATAGTTATGAATGTTGTACATAATCATAATTGTGTACAATTTTTTTTACATACATGCAAAAAAAAAATTAAATATAAAAATTAAATAAAATTAAATTTGTGTTGCATTAAATAACAAAAAGTAAGAACTCATTATCTATCAAAAACAAACATTTCAAAATAGATATACAAACTTTTATGCTTACATACACAAACTTTTCAACAAGTTCAAACAAAATATAAGACAAATATAAAAACGAAAAAGAAGAAAATTTTGGTGTTCATGTGCACAACTTTTGAATAAATAAACAAACTTTAGTGTTCACATACACAAATTTTTGAACAACTACAAATAAAGAATATGACATAAACAAAAACAAAAGACCTTAAGAAAATTTTGATGCTTACATATACAAATTTTTGAATAAGCATGCACAAACTTTCGACCAAACAAAACCAAAAAATATGATAGAAATGAAAACAAAGATGAAGGAAAAAAAACTTTGATGCTGACATACACAAACTTTTGAATAAGTATGCACAAAATTTTCTATAAACATACACAAATGTTTAAACAGTTGGATACAACGAATATATCATAAATGAAAACAAAAATGATGTGATCAATAACATTTTAGAAGAAAAATGAAGAAACAATGGGAGAAAGAGGAAAAAGTAAAGAATAAGAAGAAACGAAGAAGAAGAAGAGCATAGGGAAGAGGAGAGTGTAATAGACCTACCTACTTATGATATTGAAACATGCCTTATAAGAGTGTGGATACCTCTCCATTGTAACACATTTTAAATCTGTGAAGAGCAATTCTCAAAACGGACAATATTACAAGCGAGTAGGTCCAGCTATTACAGATGGTATCATAGTCAGATCTCGAACCGGTGGCTAGCGAAAATGCTAGCCCCACAGGGGTGGTGAGGGGAGCTATTTCTCAAAGACTCACATCAGTTGGAGAGGGGAACGAAACATGCTTTATAAAGGTGTGGATGTCTCTCCCTTGTGACACGTTTTAAATTCGTGAGGAGCCCCAAAGTAAACAATATCACAAGCGAATAGGTTTGACTCTTAAAAAAAAAAAGAAAATGAACATTAAATTGATGTGTATAAAATGTGGATGATTTTTTTTATGTACACATAACATTCTTGATTGAAAAATGAGTTAAAATAATATAATATTACTCTTTCTTTTATGCATCAGAAAATAAAAGACAACAAGCTTGGTGCCTTACGAAAAAAGAACCCAATAAATTCTCACGCAGGGAGAGATTGCATCTTCACGGACGAATCAACGACAACATAACATAAACCTCCAATGATCCTTGTTTGGCAAGCCGCAAAAGATCTCAAATATCCATAATTACTACCTGATAAATATGAGAAATGCACTGAAAAAGAAATAAGGCAGCATCCACAGAGTCGCTTTTGATACACACTCTGGATCACCAAGATCTCAAGCAGTTTTGAGGTCACCACTAATATTTTAAGAATTTTCACCTTTAAAGATGGTAGTAAGCATACCATATGTTCTTAAACATAATTTGGTCTTCATGTTTAATCAATAATTTAATGAGTCTTGTGAAAACTGAAGTCTCCCGTAGGGTGGAAATAAATTGAGGCAAGTTAGGATTGACTTAAATCTATTTGACCTATTTTAAAATTATTTAGCTTGAGCTTAAACTTATTATTTGTCATAAGTTTTTTTTTTTAAAGACTCAGCCTTACTTTTTTAAAAGTTTAGCTTAGCTCAAAAGATTATTTACAAGCCTACTTGAAAGAAAGAAAAAAAAAAGCTTAGATATTGTTTGTCACTGAAGCTATATTTACGGTGTATGTAATTAAGTCATTAATAAAAAATATAGGAAAAAAATATTTTTTTAGTCATTTAAATTTAACAAAGTCAAAATAAACATGAAAGAAAATGAATTATATTAGTAATTGAGAAATAACACAACTCTACAAAGATTAAAATAATATAACAAAAAATTAATAAATTAATAGATATCATATAACAGACAAAAAAAATGAAGCTTTAGGTGCCCAGATTTGAAACAAAAGCAAAGAGATGAGTACTCAAAGGAAAATGTTTGATATACTTATGAGGGAGTTAGAGAAATAAGAAGCAAAAAGATTTTGAATATGATTAGTCATATTATAATAATATGATAGAATTTTTATTTTGGAACAGAAAATGAGTCAGCATGCTGGATTTAGTAGTTTTTTTATTGTCTATGCCATGACTTATTTAATTAAAAATATATTTTTTAAAAGCTTTAATTTAACTTATTTATTAAATGAGTTAAGTCGGACTAAGTCTAAAATGAATTAGACCAAGGACCTCATTAATGGCATGACCTATTTTCACTCCTACTTTCCTCCCGGTGGGGTTCTTCCTTCTCTAAGACAGTATTTGGTAAGCATCTAGAAACAAAAAATACGGAGACAATGGAGACAAAAATATGTTTAGAGAAGGAGACAAAAACATAAAACTAAAAATTATCTTTGTCTTACAATAATTTTTTAACTAATTTTTATATATTTACGAAAAAAATACAAAAGAGATCACCGAAATACAAGAGACACGTCTCTTTCATACTTTTAAAATGAAAAGACATAAGAGATGCGTCTCTGCCATTTTTATATTTTGATATTTTATGTTCTGGGATGCTTGCCAAACATTACTTAAAAGAAAGTTTTGGACAGAGGATAAGAAAATAGGCACTTTTAAGTGATGCCATTTTCAACTGTAGCGTCTCTTGAGAGGCTCGCTCAATATCTTTGTTATCCCAATGAAAACAAATGGTCCCCTCTAGGATGTCATTTTCCAATCTCTCTTCGCCTTATTTGACTTTCCATTGTGAGTGCAAAGGATGGAAATGATTATGACACCCATTATACCATATTTACTTTGTACCTCTTCCCATTGATATTTACTTAATCCCCATATCTAAACGGTGCATATCATTGGTGATACTACTTCTATATGATCGTGTCGTCAAATTGGAATTACTCTTAATATTTATCCCATCCTGTAATACGACAAAAAGACAAATTAATTATATATTTATTTATGTTAAATTTAGCATGTTATACAGATATACAGAAGTATTTCTACGTATTTCTTATTACTTTTAAAATGATATCAATGCATTTATGTGGCGTAAAACTATCCCATAAATTAGGATTGAAAATATCATGAAAAAAAATCATATCTTTTTCTTTTTTCGACACGAAAATATCTGCTTTATGTCTCTATCTAACCACATGGTAAATAGGGTAATTCTTTTTTATATGAAAAAAATCCATATCTAACCACACGCTAAAAACTCACGAAAACACCTACTATATATACGTGCTAAATAAAGGAAAATGTGATTTGTCATATGTTTCATGAGGTAAATATCTATTCTATTAATTTTTTTTTTTACAATTGTTATGACTAAATTTGTTGAATTTTGTTATTATTTTGTGATTTAATATGACATAAATTCAATAATTTGACTAGTGAAAAGTTTGTTACGATCATATAAAATATAAAATAATAACAAAATTTGAAGGATTTAGTTCTAAAAATTATAAAAAAAAATAAACAAATTAGTAGAAAAGATATTTATTCTATAGGGCATGCGAGAAACCACCCTAAATAAAATCAAAAAGTCTTGGTGTACACTAAAATTGGTGTCACCATACAGCCAACCAAGTTTTATATGTATAAGGATTTGTATTTCTCTCTATCACTCACTCTCTCAACTCACGTTCCCCTCTCTCACACAACAGTCCAACTCTCTTTTCTCTCTCACGGTCCAGTTCTCTTTCACATTCCATTTCATCTCTCTCGATCTCTCGGTCTCGTTTCTCTCTATCCGTCTCTCCTTCATCTCTCAAGTCCCTCTTGTTTCTCTCTATCCCACAACCCCCATCTCTCTCGATCATTTCTCTCTATTCGTGCATTTTTTTCTATCTCTTTTCTCTCTACCATCAACGTGAGGTTCGTCATCTCGCATAGCCAACCATCGTTTCTCATTCGTCATACCTGTCTGCCGCAGGGAAAAAACACCGTTGGTTGAGTGTTATACACTGCAATATCAATTGCCTTCTATTGCCAATGAACAAACTCTAATACAATGCATGAACGTTTACCTCATATTCAATATAAACAAACCCATATACTGCATTAATATCAATGTTGAACAAACTCATACATTCATGTTGAACAAAGCAATATATTGACAATGAACAAACTGTAATACCATGCATGAACAAACACTAATATTTTATAGATACATCTCGCACAAAACGTAGGAATCAGGACTGCAACTCATGCGAGATGAAGGTTCTAAAGAGCAAGTTTGAATCCCCTGTAAAGGTTTCTAGCGCAAGTCACCATACATCTCGCACTAGACAAAGGGATTGTTCTGTTTAGACTTGGGATTGTTCATTCTAGTTGTAAAGGTTTGCTCATTGTGTGTATATGGGTTTGTTCATTTCAGTTGTACATGTTTGTTCAATTTATGCATCAAGGTTTGTTCATTCTAGGAATACTTGTCTGTTCACTAAGTGTGTATGGGTTTGTTCATTATAATTTTAAGGGTTTGTTCAACTAGCGTATATAAGTTTGTTCATACTCGTTGCATATGTTTATTCACGCAATGTTTATGGGTTTGTTCATTCTACTTATACAAGTTTATTCACTATGTGTATATGAGTTTGTTCATTCTAATTGCATAGGTTTGTTCATGAGGTGTATACAGGTTTGTTCATTCTCCATGTACTGGTTTGTTTAATTTGTGTTCTAGGGTTTGTTCATTCTAATTGTATATGTTTATTCGTGAGGTGTATATAGGTTTGTTCATTCTCCATGTACAAGTTTGTTCATATAGTGTTTCAAGGTTTGTTCATTGTAATTGTATAGATTTGTTCAAAGAGGTGCATATAGGTTTGTTCATTCTCCATGTACAAATTTGTTCAATTTGTGTATCAGGGTTTGTTCATTCTTGTTGTATAGGTTTGTTCGCACATTGTACTTGAGTTTGTTCATGAGGAAATTGGGTTTGTGGCGTCATGTGTGGTCACGACGTGAATATTAGAGAGTTGTGAGGAGGACGTGAGGGAGGTCGTTCGGTGATAGGGAGTGGTGATTGAATTAAAGTCATTCGGCATTAAGGGCGGTTCGTTCGGTGTCGAGGGCGGTGAACATGTCCGGCGTCGACGGCGATGAGGCCGTTCGGTGCTACCAAAATGGTGAGAGAGGAGAAAGGGGTTAGGGATTTAGGCGGAATTGGTTTGTTCGTGAGAGGTTCCTGAGGAGTGTGTCTAAGTCAATTCTGGGTAGGTGAGAATGAGTAAGTGGAGAGAGATTTCATCATTAGTAGTGGGTCAGGATGTATTAAAAATGTTGGTGGTTGTACGTTGGTAGAATTTTAGGTGTACATGTAGCACCACTTGCATCAAATATCTTGCATTTTTCCCAAGTCATTTTATAGCGTCTTTACAAGGTATTGCTTCAAGACCTACCCCGTCAACATACTTATTCTCTTAGTCTTATCCACTTTTACAAATGTCACTGATTAATATTTTCATGAACAAAATTATAGGAATTATTAAATATCATTTATAGAAGTAAGTCAGGAGGATAAATAATTTTAAAAGGTAAGTTTCCTAAACATTTTTCTTTCTCTAAATATACAAGCATTCCCTTCCCAAAGCACATGGGAGATCTTGACATCCCAATCTCTAGCAACCTAACCCTTAATGTCATGAATCACCAAAAGATAAATATGATCAACAATAGTAGAATTCATAAGGCGAATCACCACCATAGAGTCATTCTCGCACCAAACCCATCGGTAGTCAAAATCCAAAGCAACCTGTAGGCCAAAACGAATCACAAACAATTTAGGCAAGAGATTATTAGCATGGCCAATAGTCCCTTTGAAACTCACAATCCAATTTTCATCATCCCCATTAATAAGACCCCCAAAACCTGTCAAGCCTAATCACATTGAGAATTCCCGTCAACATTAACCTTAAGAACTTATGCTATTTTTCATAAAGACAAGTGACCGCAATGAAATAGATGACTCCAAATCTATGAATGCTTTTGTAATTTTACAAGTGTCTTGTAATTGAAGAATATTTATGATTATAACCCCTTCCTGATTATTCTTCTATCATTTATACAATCTTGAGTGAATTGGTGATCGACTTGTTATACACCTCCCAACGGTCAAGAAAATAAAGGCTGGTGATAAGGAGGAGGTATTGTAATCAGAGCTCAATATTTTTCTTGGCATTGCCTTGATAAATGAATGGAAACGATGGAAAAAAAATTAAAGGCCCAAAGGATTAGATCATCTCAAGTGAGAATCTTGTAATGTGAGTTCATATATGATATTTTATCATCAAAATCTTTGTTACTTATGTTATGTGTAGATTTCACAGTCTCAACTAATAGTGAAATATAGCACTCGAAATATCACACTTCACCTCACATTGTAAGACTTTGAGTTAGGAGGATCCATTCCAATGCCCAAATACACGAGAAAGTAGTCCTAACACAACCCCTTAGTCTAACCTTCTCCGTTTCGTTCGGAATGTAGGCTAGGTAGAACAAGAAGAAACTTTGGTTCAGTAAAATGGGAGCATACATTGAAAAGGAAGAAAAAGGTTTGCGAAACAAATTATAAAGCCATGCTGTAGTACAAGATCATCAAGAAGTGTAGAAATTCAAAGTTTCTGAGTTATGAGTGAATGACAAGACTGCTTGCAAATATTAAAGGGAGTCGAGTGCAATGGGAAATATTTACAAATGAAGCCAAAAATGAGTGGCATTCCCCCAGGCCCCCCCTTTTGGAATAAAAATCTATTGGCACCCTCCCATGTGCCGGATAGTTGTTACCCCTAGAGTGCCAACTTGAGCATGTCGCCTCTTCCCAATTGTGTCTGACGATAATTTCATCTTTGATCCCTTTGATTGCATCCAATGTCTGTGTGAGGCCCCACGTCGGCACAGACACAACACGATGACAACTACTACTCCCCAATACATATCTATCTATTCTAATATATTTGTTGGCCTCAGCGAGCCATTTTTGTGGCCAATACACCACCCACGTGTCTTGCACTCATTCGTCATCACCTAGATTTCCTCAATATGACCAGTCACCACCCCCATAGATAATAGAAAAACCGCACCCAAAGAAATCAAAACTCATCCCCCCTCCAACATTTTAGTTGCAAAAAACCCTCTTCACACTCCTCACACCGCGCACAAGAGAAGCACGTTTGATTGAAAGTGACTTTACCTTTCGAAATTAAGAGTGGGAAAACGGCGAGAGATGGGGGGAATTGAGAGAGGAGGTTTCAAGGGATTCAGGAGCGGCTGGAGCGTGCCGCCGAAGCCGTGTGACTCGTGCAAGCTGGCTTCGGCGGCGCTCTTCTGCCGCCCCGACTCGGCGTTCCTCTGCATCGCCTGCGACTCCAAGATCCACTGCGCCAACAAGCTGGCTTCGAGCCACGAGCGCGTCTGGATGTGCGAGGTTTGCGAGCAGGCCCCAGCCGCGGTCACGTGCAAGGCCGACGCCGCAGCCCTCTGCGTCACGTGCGACTCTGACATCCACTCCGCGAACCCCCTCGCACGCCGCCACGAGCGCGTCCCCGTCGAGCCCTTCTACGACTCTGCCGAGTCCATAGTCAAGGCCTCCGCTGCCTTCGGCTTCGTCGTCCCCACTGACCCCGCCACTGCCGCCGCCGACAACGGGATCTCCCCCGACGGCTTCGCCGGCGACGACGCGGCCTGGCTCATCCCGAACCCGAATTTCGCATCGAAGCTCATGGACGCCCCTGACGTCAAGTCCAGGGAGATGTTCTTCTCGGAAATGGATCCGTTTCTTGATTTCGATTACCCGAACTCCTTCCAGAACAACAACAGCGCCATAAACGACAGCGTCGTCCCGGTTCAAACCAGACCCGCACCCGCACCCGCACCCGCACCCGCCCCGTTGATGAATGAAGGTAGCTGCTTCGACATCGATTTTTGCAGATCGAAGCTCTCCTCCTTCAATTACCCGTCACAGTCAATTAGCCAAAGCGTAAGTGTTAAGAATCACTAATCCAATCGTTTTATTCATAAAATTTCAGTTGAAAATTTGAATTAACACCGATCCTGATTGAGAGTTTTAAAATTTTTGTTTAATATGTAGCAGGTTTCGTCGTCTTCGCTTGATGTGGGAGTAGTGCCAGACGGGAACACGGTGTCGGAGATGTCGTACTCGTTCGGAGGGAACTGCTCCGACTCGAGCGGGATGGTGTCGGCGGGGAGCGGCGGCGGAGCGACGCAGCTGTGCGGGCTGGACCGGGAGGCGAGGGTTCTGAGGTACAGGGAGAAGAGGAAGAACCGCAAGTTCGAGAAGACCATTCGATACGCTTCGCGGAAGGCTTACGCCGAAACCCGGCCCAGGATCAAAGGCCGGTTCGCTAAGCGAACCGAAATCGAGTCGGAGGTGGACCACCACCTCTACAGCCCCGCAGCTGCCGTCCCCGGCTCTCTCATGCTGGACAACCAGTACGGCGTCGTTCCGTCGTTTTAGTAGTGCGCAAAAAAGGAAAGAGGAGGAGGAGAGGGTGCAGGGGTGGGTCTCTCTCACTCACTCACTCTTGTAGTATTGTTGGGAATCGTAGAATAATGATTAGCGAATATTTGGGAACCGTCGATTATTAGGCAAGATGAATCTGTACGAACTGATTGGAGCAGCTGCAACCGTTGATCTGTTGCAACTTGGAAGCCTGATGCAGAGCATGTGGACCTGAAGATTTGTCTCTGCTAGAGAAAGGCCCCCTTCTTTAAAAGACTAAAAGAAAAAAAGCACTATTGGGGGGCTTTTCTTCATATTCATCTCGTGTAGAATTAGAATCTGTACTGTAAACTCTTCTTTTCACTGCTTTCTTTTTTTCTTTTCCAGTTTAAAAGTGTCTTTTTCCAATCGGATCACGGATCTCTTTCCCCATTCCTATTGGGTGGCACCCCCCAACTGTATCTGCTTTTTTTCGTATATTGAGGGGTATCTTAATTTGACTTCTCTGTTTCTCTCTTTAATCTATGTATTGACAACATTATTATGGCCACAATACGCTTCAGATTTGGTTTCCCCAGTAATAATAATAATATTTTAATATTATTCATGTCACGTCATACTGTCACTGTATTTTTGGTGCGTTTCATATTAATGATTTCATTTAATTAATTTCTTGTAAATTTCAGTAATAAAAGCAATAACTTTGTTATTTTATTATATATTATATGCATAATTAAATAATTAGTTAGTCGTTACAATAAAAAATAAATGAAATTAGCGATTGACCAGAAGAATGATATGTGAATGGGATATTCTCGAGGAGAGTGGGTGAGACTGTGGCTGTTTTCCAGAAGCTTCGATGGTTAAAGCCTGAAAGGGAAGGGGGTTGGTTCTCACACCAATGCCATGTTCGGTTTGTAAAGTTAAGATAAGGTCTCATATTCATTTTAGGATCTTGAATGACAATTGTGTTAAGGGTTCAAAAAATGTAAAAAAATTTAACTTCCAGCTTAAGTATGGTTTGAGTTCTACCAATTTTCGAGATTCTGTTTATGTCACGAAATTCTTTTATTTATTATTTTTGGTTAAATGTATTAAAATTTATTATTTTAAATTTTGTTGTTCGCTCTATTTATTATTAACGTAACTAACAGAAATATTATTATAGACTCATATTTCTTTTTCTTTTTTTTAATTTTTAGACCTGTATTTAGTGTGAATTTTATACATTACAATATATAAATCACTAATTTCATAATTGAGTTGTGTTATGGTGACACTTAAATGTGACAACGTTTAGACTATTTTATTCACATAGATGTGAGGTTCATGGTAGACTCCACAATAAGTTTTGATTATTTAGAAGTTGTCATATTTAATTGTTATGCTATCCTTTTTTTTTATAAAAAAAAATTGCTTTAGCAACAATAGATTTTGATTGCTTAATATTACTACCTCTATCACAAAAATATTATTTTAGACTAGTATTTTGTGTGAATTTTATACATTACTATATATAAATTACTAATTTCATGATTGAGTTATGTTATGGTGTCAATTAAATGTAACAACATTTAGACAATTTTACTCAAATAAATGTGATGTCCATGGTAAACTCCACAGTAAATGTGATTATCTAAAAGTTGTCACGTTTAGTTGTCATCTTAGAGTTTTTTTACTATATTGCCCCTCTTAATAAAATATATTACAAAAATGCCCCTATTTCAAAACATATTACAGAAAATACACCTGTTTTGGCCAGCATGACATTCGTGGCCACGTGGCGAAGCCACGTCATATTCGCCAATCCGCTAGGCGAATCAAGGCCAAATTCGCTAATGAGCTTGGCGAATCACAGTGGAAATCGCCAATCCGCTAGGTGAATCACAGTGAAAATCACCAACCTAGAAGCCACATCACCACTATATTCGCCAACCGGTTTGATGAATTTGCATTCAGGCCCAATAAACCAACCCCACCACCCCAAACCACTTCACTCATTCTCATTTTTTAAAATTTAGTTCTCTCTCTCTACAAATCCATCCTCTCTCTAGAATCCAAATTCTCTCTTCACTATTGGGTTGTCGAATGCTAGGAATAGCTTATTCAATTTGTGTGGCAGCCTTGTAAGTTTTAATTTATTATAATGCTATTATTTTTTTTCTTCTAAATTTATGGTTTAACTAGTATGTGTGAATTACATAAATTTTTTTAAATGTAATCTTTAAATTGCTTATATAAATGTTATAGTTTGCCAAGCAATTTATGATAGATTGATGCATAGGGTAGTATAGTATTGAATTCGTGACTAGCTAATTAATATGCTATTTAGTATTTCTATTGGTCTGAATTTTAAATGTTTGAATATATTTTTGTATTGGCGTTAATCGTATGTTTGACATAGAATGTGTTTTATTCAAAATTAGAAAATGAAGAAATCTCTTATTGTGCTCATTTATTCTAATGGGAGAATGTATGGAGGTGAACATGGGTTTATGTATGATAGTCCTAATCCGACATCTATGATGATTAAGATTGGTATGTGTTTAGATAATTTGAAGAAAAAAATTGTCTGAAATTAAGGTTACAAGAGAATCAATTTGTATCAAGAATTCTTTTTCGACTACTACAAGGGTCAGGTGATGGGTTGAAATCTATTGGTGTTGATGTGTTTGATGATGAAGATGTTACATGCATGATAGATGCTTTTGGACAAAATTCATATTTAGCTTCTACAGAAGTGTTTATCGAGGTAGAAAGAAGAGAGGGAGAGACTCATATGAAAATTGAGAGTGATCCTTCAAACCTTATCAACACTTAACCGTCAATGACATATTTTCCTCCTCTATTTCAAGAAGATGTGACCCTATCTCAAAATCCTCCAACTTTTCATTCTTCATTTACATCTTCATCCAATATGACTTAACTTGTTGTTTGTGTGAACTTATCTCAATGTGAAAATACACTAATGAGAGAAGTGTTATCTGGTACAAGTGATGACAAAGAGTATTTACCTGCTACTGTTAATGATGATGATGATGATTTAAGTATGGATTCAGAAGACGAGGTCGATGCATTTGTTATGTGCATCAAGTTTCTCCAATTCACTTTGTTCGTAACAATGACCCTCCAATTGGTGTTTTCACTAACAATGTCCATTCAGCTAATGTTATTCCTGAAAATGCATTTAAGCCTCCTTGTCCTCAATTTTCAGAAATTAATTGGGATGCATTTGCTAATGATGAGACCACTTGATTTGTTGAGTATGACACTTGGAGTTCACAAGAAGAAATGTTTGTTGGATTGCAATTTCCAACAAAAGATGTTTTGAAGTCAACTTTAGATCATTATTCAATTAGAAGGCATCGAGATTATAAAGTTGAATTGTCTGATACACAAAGGCTAACTGCTAAGTGTTCTCAATTTGGGGCTTCTTGCAATTAGAGAGTTAGGGCTATTAACAGTAAGAGGTGTAATAAGCGGAAATTTTCTCAATATAATGGACCACACACTTGTGTAAACATTTCTATGATACAAGATCATAAGACGTTGCGATCTGTTTTGGTCCAAAGGTATATACAAGGCATGGTTAGAACACAACCTGATGTTGAGATATGTTTGTTACTTGAGAGGATTAAAAGTATATTTGGATATAATTTGTTACATCAAAAAGCTTGGTTGGCGAAGCAAAGAGCATCTATTGAGATTTTTGGTGATTGGGAAGAATCTTATGAGAGGTTACCTAGATGGTTAGAGGCCATGAAACATTTTATGGCAAACACTGTGGTGTTGTTGGAAACTAATGACTATTCAGTACATAATCGAGTTGATCAATCAAAGCAAATGTTTGTTTGCTTGTTTTGGACTTTCAAACCATGTGTGCTTAGATTTCGATTTTGCAATTTATTTATTCAGATTGATGGGACTCATTTATATGAAAAATATAAATAAAAATTGTTGATTTCAACTACACAAGATGGAAGCCAAAGACCATTACCTCTTGCATCTGTTATTGTTGATGAGGAAACAAAGGAAGCTTGGAATTGGTTCTTATCTTGCATTTGTGAACATGTCACATGAGAACAAGAAATATGTTTGATATCTAATCGACATAAGAGTATCATAGCAGTAGTGGATAATGTTAACCTTGAATGACAACCACCTCATGCATATCATGTGTACTGTTTATGTCATATTGGCAGTAATTTTAACAGCAAGTTTCACAATGTGTCATTGAAGAACTCTTTGAAGAGCATAGGTAATAAATTTGTTTCTGTCATTTAAAGTATCCATAATTGTTTATTTTAGTTAGATCAATACTAAAAACATTTGTAATAATTTTGTAGGACGTGAATCTTGTTGACCGAAATTTTGTAGGACATGAATCTTGACTTTCGCATGGCAGGGGAAGACATAAGGCGAGCAACAGTCCCTTTGATATGCTTTTTCATAGTTGAGTGGCACCAACCTGATAGAGTTATGCTTCAGTTTGGTACAGATCAACCTATACCAGGGAGGCCACATCAGTCGGATCATTTGCATAACATCACCCTAGCCGGAAAGACAGACTAATATTGGCCAGAAGTGCATAGGCAATATATTGCCTATTGGGATGATCATCGAACGTGAATTGTTAGCCAGAGACCATTGCCTATGTCTCTTACTGCACGTTCAGAATACATGCAATGGTATAAAAAAGTAACTCGACGTTGGATTGGTCACACTTCAGTGACTCTAGGAGTTGTGGTAAGTTTTATGTTAATAATTAAAAAAAATTATTTTGTATTATTGATGATAATTATTGCTATTTCAACTTGTTAGGCTGACATTGCAGAACAACATCTTTGGTCTATTGATCCTCACTCTACATTTAACATGGACAACATTCGAACATCAGCTGAGGCTATCCTATCTACATTACAGGAGCATGATCGAATTTCAAGGGAACAACTTCAGTTAGCTTCTTCTTCTATGACTAACATTCTACCACCACCTGCTGACGATAACTAAGGCTCAAGGACACATCATAGAAGAAGAACTGGATTAGCAAATGGAAGAAGACGAGTTCATAATACTGAAACATTTGAGTCTTCAAGCCACCAAAGTGCTCACCATGAGGTCATCGCCACAACTAATATTGATGATGCTAACTCACCATTTCACTCATCAGTTGGTCCATATCCTCCACCACCAAACTATTATCCACCACCATATCATTATTGATATTCATATCCTCCATAACCTTACCCACCACCATCATACCCTTACCCTTACCCTTCACCACTACCACCACCACCACATTCTTACCCACCATCAGTGTATGCTTACCGCCCCCATATACTTATCCATTACAGGCTGGCACGTCAGCTGGCCCTTATCCTAGACCGTCTGACCCTCATCCTATATCGCCACACTCTGATACTTAGCATTAGTGACTTTGTTAGCTTTAATTTAATTTGCTTTCTTTACTAATGACTTTGTTATCTTTAATTTAGTTATTTTAGTTTTATGTAACATACTTTTAACTTATGTATTTTTATTATATGCAATTTTATATAAATGTGCAACTCTTGTTTTTGTTTGAAACATAAATGTTATATCACCTACATGACAACCATAAACTGCATGCAATGACTTAACATCTAGCCCTATCAAGAACAAAAGGTTCTAATATAATAAATATCCTTGCAATTGTTCAAATCTTAAAGTTGGGAATTTAAAACATAGGCTGTGGATCCCATGTGCCACTATAGGAGTGAAAATGGTGGATCCCTCATCCTTTTCATTTTCTTTCTTTCCATTTTCTCTTGAACCACGCAATAGGAGTGAAAATTACTCATTTATATGGAAATTTTCTCTTCTTCCCATTTTCTTTCCTTCTATTTTCTTTCTTTATCCAAGCAAAGGGTAATTATCACAGTGATTTGAGTGTGTGCTTGTGAAAAACATGGACTCTCAAGGAAGATTCGGCTTCCTACAAGTGATGACAGTCCTTTCTTGGTGCCAAGGCTGAAGAGGGCATGGAGCCTTCGTACCACTACCACAGAAGCCCCATCACCGCCGCCACCAAAGCCATATGCCCTTCCTTGCCTTTGATTCCAATGGAATCCTTCTCTTTGTCAATTGCTGAGTAATTTGATTGATTTGGATTATTGTTACAAATTTAGGATTTTCTATTGATTCTAATTTAAAGGGTGCCGATTTTGGGGCTTAATTATAGGAGTATTAGATTTTATGAATGGTGGTTTTGATTTTGTTTCCTATTTTTGTTTAGTTGCCTCTTTGGCTCCTAATACAATTTTTGGAAAAACATGTCTCTCTCTCTAAGTCCCAATGAAAATCATCCCCAACAATTCTTAATTCATAACCAAAAAACCAAACTTGGAAAGTCCTAAATCACCATCTACTCAAATTTGGCCATAAACTCCCAAATTTGAACTAAAAAATAACATGAATGTCACAAAGTCTCACCCAAAGTCTCACCCAAGAGAGATTTATGGGTTTGAGATTTGTATATGTAGTATTGCTTTATTGTTATTGTTAATTAACTAATCAATTGAGATAAAGGAAAAACTAATTAGAGTCGCAAGTAAACAAAACATAAGGCAGATGTACTGACATGATGGTGAGGAGATTGAATCTGAGTTTAAGTGAGAGAAAGGATAATGGATTGGCTTGCAAAATCAAGAGAGCAAATTTTTTTTTTGCAATTTTTAAAAACGTGTGCCTAACTTGTGCGGTGGCATGACAAATAATTTTGACCCTTGTTTTAACTCAATTTTTGGCGTACCATGCAATGGTTCCAAAGATGAGGTGTGCCATGTTATCCTTGGCCCAAATAAAAGGTGGGAATGAATGATTTTGGCCAGGGACTTTATTTGCAAATAAAGGTAAAAGAGGGTTTAAATGTAAAATTGTGGATATTACCTGAGGGCAAATTTGCCAAATTGGTTGGCAAATTTGTGTTGAATTCACCAAACCGGTTGGCGAATATGGTGGTGATGTGGTTTCCAGGTTAGCGATTTTCATTGTGATTCACCTAGTAGATTGGCGATTTTCACTGTGACTCGCCTAGCCTATTAGCGAATTTGGCACTGATTTGCCTACCGAATTGGCGAATATGACGTGGCTTCGCCACGTGGCCACGAGTGTCATGCTGACCAAAATAGGTGTATTCCTGTAATATGTTTTGAAACAGGTGCATTTTTGCAATATATTTTATTAAGAGGGGGCAATATAGTAAAAAACTCATCATCTTATCATTTTATATAAAAATTTGCTTTATCAGCAATAGATTTTGATTGCTTAAAATTATATTATTAAGCAGGATCTTGCAAGATTGAATGATTAATTTTTCGTTTGAAAAGTTTAATTAGATAAGAACATGTTGGTAATAACTAATATGGTTCTCTTTATCTTTTGGATCATGTGCAAGGTACTTTTATAAATAAAAGAGATATCTTATTATTACAAAAGCGTCATTCTATTTTTTTAGTTTTATAACAACTCCCTATTCTCTTCTTCATCCACTTCTCCAAGTGACAATCATGAGTGTCACTGTCGCACCTCCTATGCCACCGCCTCCACCTCCCTCCGACGCCACCGCCTCCGCAACCCTCTGGAGACATCGCAACCTTTTTCTTTCTAACCTTCCTTTTTATTTTTCTCACCCAGATCCAATTCTTTCCATCACTATCGTGTCTCCCCAACTTAGATCGACCCCTCTAGCGCGACTTTGCTGCCCATGGCAACCCGACACACCCTCGTTCAACTAGATCTGGGATTAGATGAGATTGGAAAAGAAGATAAACGTGGTTGTGGTGGTTTCAAAATTCTAAACATAGAGAGAGAAGGTCTATTCTTTTGTTAGTTGATGGTCTGTTTTTGTAGTGGTGTCCTTTCTTTAGTTAGATTTGTGCTTGTTATGCTCTTACTTTGTAGATTGTTCAATTTCTCAATTTTGTTATTTTCTTCTTTGAATCGGCTAGAAGCCTAGAACTAATCATCATCAAGTTTGCAGTCAGTGTTCATTTGGGTTGAATTTTTTTTATTTTTATGCTATTTTTTAATTTAAATTCCACTACAAGAAAAATGCGGATTAACGACAAAATAGCGAGCAAAATGTAAATTACTAACAAAAAATTAAAAAATGACAGGCAAGAAGTCTAGAAGTTCAGAAGTTCAGAAGTTCAATGAAAAATTAGTGACAAATTAGCGAGTGCATGACATGATCCTGTGTAAAATATATTCTCGCTAATCCTGATAAGTGTCACATTTTGGTGTTTTCATAGGTTAGAATGACACTTATATGAATTGTTAATATGGATTTACTAACCAAATTCCCCAATTTTGTATAATTTTAGTATAGTTCAAGAGAATGGATGCATGTGAGTAAAATAATGCAATTCTTGTAAATTTTCCATACAGATAAGAGGCATGCATCAAAGGAATTAGAAGCAAGAAGAATTGAACAACTAAATAAGGCTTCTGGTCGCTCAGCGCTCTCTCAAGGCTGCTGAGCAACCTCTATTCCAAGTGAGCTTGCTTAAGGATGAAGTAACTTCAAGGTGAAGAAATCTCAAACCAAGCAAGCTGCTCAACGACCCCCTGAAACTGCTTAGCGACCTGTGTTTTAATTTCTCTATAAATAGAGCACGAACTCAACTCAAATATTATTATTCAGATTCACAGCCATACACAGAACAGGGACTTCGAAGGACAACAGAGAAGAAGCCAAGAGCTTTCAAGGAGCACGACAACACTCACCATGGTAGCGTGAGAATGTGTCATGGTGAGCGCCCATCACCTTGCCCTTTGATTTCTTCTTGTAAGACGGATAGTTAATCCTCTTATTGTTGGGATTTGATGAGTATTATGGTTTGATTGTATCCATTTTAACTCTTTGATATATGAAGCTATTGATTTCTATGATTTGCATGATTTGATCTAACACTTAATGCTTGTTTTAGCCTGATCAACTAGAACTTGATTTAAGATGCGTGAGAGCAACATCATTGAGTTGGATCTAGATCAATTCATCTAATATGCCTGATTGTTAGACATAGAGTTAGGTTTATTAGTCATTTTAACATCCAGAGCTATCTCAGTTTGTTTTGTTAATTGTGCGAGACATCGACAAATAACAACAGGAACCAAATGATTCTCTCATGCTTGAAAGAGATGAGTAGGATAAGAACTGGTGGCGAGAAATCAAGGAATTAATAATTCACATGCATTGAGTTAATGGATATGTGAAAACTGTAATACAAGTTAATTCCCAGCAAGCTTCCCTATCTACTTTTCATTTGTTGTCAATTTATCGGTTGATTTTATTTTATATGTTTTCCAATATAATTCCCACATCAATCAACCCTCTTGTTTAATTAATGAAACTCAAGAATGACTTTATATCACAACTCCCAGAGGAGGACGACAACCCATCCACTGTAGTGCATTTGAATCCCTTGAGGATTTGAAAGCAAAACAGTAGATAGGAAAACATATAAAGAGAGTAAAAAGCTTTCAACAAATCCTTCGCAAACGATTAAAATACGTACAACGAGGGACAATTCCATCGCTAATCCCTTGCAAACTCTCAACATAATTTAGCAAGAGAATGTTCTCTCACTAATCCCTCACGACTCTCTTCAACTAAACTAAATTATTTCACTTTTAGTGAGGGATAAATCCCTCGCAAATTTCTCGATAAACATCAATGTTAAGAAAAATGAACTAGATATCGAACGAGGTCAAGATATTGGTTCAAAGGTTCACTGGTTCAATGGTTTTAATTGAGTTCAACCAAAGTGTAAAAAGATATGTATATTTTATATAAATATATATATACATATAATTAATATATGCCATAAAGTATATAAAAAATTATAAGATATTTGTATACATATCATTAATGTTTGGTTTGGTAATGTTATGATTTTCTAAAAGTTGTCGAGATCTTTAAGTTCTTTAAAAGTTGTTATTGAAAAGTTTATATCAGGATTGTTTTGGTAAAATAATGTAAAAATGACTCTTAAAATGTAAAACTAAGAAAAATAATGTTTGATAAATATATCATAAAGTTACCCTTAAAATATAAAATGACTATAACGAATATAAATAATAATAATAATAAAAAAATTTATTTCCACTTTCCATTGAATTTCTATATTTCATATGATTAAAAATATTGATCTACATAGAAACATCCTAAGCACGTTTCTTGATTACGTAGACGTAATGGATGATTTACATAAAATTGGACAATATAATTTTATTACTAATATTTGATAAATTAATATTCATTTTCTCTTATCAATCTTTGTTGTTTAAAAGTATCTTTTTACTTATTAGTATTCAGTCTTTTGTCAGTATATTATCTACATTTGTGTATACATAATTTTAGATCAAAACCTCTAAAATATGAAGAATTAAAGACGCATGCAATAGTCCATTGGAAGGTTGACAAAAGCAATGATCAAAAATATAAAAATAGCAAGACAAGACAACCCTTTTGTATTACAAGTAGTGCTACTTTCTTAGTCTCACATTGGTTAAAATGAAAAGTTCAAGGCAAGCCTTTTCTTATAAAATGAAAGGAGTTACATCAAGGCAAGACAACCTTTTTGTGTTGCAAGTGCTACACTCTTAGTCCTACATTGGTTAAAATAAAAAGTGGAAGGCAAACTTTTGTTATAAATCAAGATTTGAAACCAAATCTTGTTTTGGGTCCACAAAACATAAATATTTTATTGTATTTGCTTTTTATTATTATTATTATTATTGTTATTATTATTATTTCACTACTTTTTATTAATTAATTAATAATTAATTTCTAAAAGAAGTTAAAAATTTGTAAAAAAAGTAATTTATTAATTGAATTTTGTAGCGACGAAGTAGTGACAAATTAACAACAAAATTCCTTTTGCAATTTGTTATATTTGTGTCAGATTAGTTACAAATTAACAACAAATTTGTGATAAATGTTGGGAAGAATCTGCGAGGGTTTAGTTATGATACAATTTATCACAAATCTGAGACGATTTTAAGAAACCATTTCCATCATAAATTAGCTATGCATTAGCGACGGAATAGTAACTAATAATTTCATCACTGGAATAAATTTGTTAGGATTAGTGATTAAATTCTTCTCCAAGCTAATTAACAACTCTAGAACCGCTCATGATGACCAAATTGATTGTTATTTTGTTGTTAATCCCTTGTTAACTCATTTAGCAAGGGATTAACAGTGGATTAATGGTCAATTTTGGTCATTGAGATTCACTAAATTCTTGTAGTGTTCTCAAAAGATTAAAAAGATAGAGTGGTGGTGGGCTACTAGCTAGATCTAGGTTAGGGGCATACTGGTGAAAGATAGATCAAGTTTTGAGTGATACAAACAGGAAGGACGGTTAGGAAAGAGGGATTAAGGTTGCAATATTGTTGTTACAAAATGTGGGCACTTCTTTTCTTTTATGGATTGGAAGCAAAAGAAAACACTCTGCTCGCAACTCCTTCGAAGCCAGGAGAAAGAGGGGGTTGCAGTGGTGATGGCGCTGACAAGGTGACAGTGGCAAGTGAGGTGGTGGTGGTTAGGGGTGCACATGGACCTAGGTTAATTAGATAACTCAATCAATCTAATTCAACTCAAATTAATAATTTTGGGTTGAGTTGGGTCATCAGGTTGGTTTAGATAATTTTTTATGAATCCAATTTTAATCGGATTGATATTAAGTTGGGTACATAAATGAATTAGATTGAAAGTCTTTGACGGACAGCCTGACGTACTTCTACTTCTAAGAAGAGGGAGAGAGGGTTTCTAATTTGATAAAAAAATATATTCAAATTAAATTTTTTATTTTGTGTAGAGTCCACTCAATCAATTAAGTTGACTCTAAAATGACATAATAAAACGGAAGAAGTATTGTTTAAAGTTTTAGTACTAACTGTGAATTACATTTCAGTATTATCAATGCTGGTTTGATGTGTCTTGATGTTCACTACAAATAGATTTTGTCCTTTATTGCCCCCACTTACTCTACGTGTCGGCTCCGCCACTAGATGCATGCGCGTAGTTCTGAGATAGGATTAATTTGGCGTTGATTGATTCTTCTGTATAAGAGCCAAACTAGGATGGGGTCCTCAGTCTGATTTTCTTCAACATGATTCTTAAATTCGAAAGCAACGCTTCAGACTCGGTCAATGACCATTTGTTTTGGTTTTTTTGTTTTTTTTGTTTTCCAATTACTCAAGTGAGGACAACACGATTTTCTTATTAATGTTATAAATCCAAAAGGATATAAGTGAAAGGGTTAATGACAACTTATCTCGTATATTATGACGGTTGTGCACTTAATTCTTAATATTATAAAATATGTAATTTGACACTGTAAGTTTTTTAAATAATATAAATAAGATATTTTGTCACTTTTAACGTTTAAAAAATTCGTTAGTACACACGTGTCTGTCATATGATGTATTGCAAGAATAAAATTATATTTTCTTTAAAATAAAAATAAAAGAAATTATTGGAGAAAATTGGTGCGAGAAAAATAAGAAGCAATTGCCGAAGAAAATTGAAAAAAGCAAAGAGCGACATAGAAGATGACGCAGGACGCAACATAGGAGGCGGGCGAAGTGTGCATCAGTGGTGATAATCATGGATTGGGACCTTGAGTTTTATTTAAAAAGGGAGATGGAGGTCACTGTAAAAGGTTTGAGGGACTTAAGTTCTGTTTTTGTTTTTAAAGAATTAAATTTTCTTTTGTAAAAATCATGTAATTGTCTCATTTTATTAACCTAAGCTTTTAGGATAAATATTTTTTTATTTTTAAAATATTTTTTCTACAAGTTAAACCAAATTAAAAAAAACACGTGAAAATTTGTATAAAGTAAAAAAAAAATTAATATATGAAATTCAACATGACAAAATAATTTGTGGACCTAAATGGGTTTAAACTATGCAAAATGATTAATCACTATTTTTGGTAGTCAATATCTTAGGTGAAGAAAAAGAAAAAAAAAAGATAAAATAAGTGAAAAATCTACATGTATATGGAATTTATAGATGTAAATGACAAGTATGTGGTGTTCTGTTCTCTAATTACATAAATGTGGGATTGCAAAAAAGAAAAAAATCAATTACAGTATTGCTTTGCATAAATTAGTTCAGTTCACTACCATTTTAAATTTGTTCCGATCGAAGTAGTATTGTCTTAGACAATATTGTGTCTTCTCTTATTGAATATGTATAAATGAGTCATATATCACCTCAAATATTTTTAAATAACTATGACAATATTTACAACGAATCATTAATTTATGTTTGGTTGCATAATTTTTTTATTTTTATTTAAAAAAATTGAATTTTTAAATTTGAATTAAAAAGTCCTATATAGTCATGTAATTTTCTTTTTGATGTTTAAAAATAAAATCTAAATAAACTATGTAACTAAACATAAATTAAAGATTTATTATGAATATTTTTATATGTTTTAAAATATTTTAGACGATATATGTAAAGAAAGGACATGATGCTCTCAAGGATATTGAAAATTCACCTTATTCTAATGGCACTGTTAGTTTTTTTAATGTTATTTTTATTCTAATACCTATTTAGACAAATGAATTGCCAGAAATGATTTGAAATACTCGTAGACTAGTAAATGAGTTTAAAATGATTATACGATTGTAATATATGCTCAGTAAATACCCATATATATGTGGGTGTATAATTCTTTAAAAAAAAAATTGATTAGAAAGTTCCACAACGCGGGACATAAGAAGCTGCCTAATATTTGCTCAAAGGCAACTTATTCAACGCATCATTTGTAGTTAGGCTCCAGAGTCGAAATAAGGTTACTTTACTTATTTATTTATTGAAAAAAAATATTTATTTATTTAGTTTTGGGAGCATATGAGAAAATTATCAGTTGAACTAAGTTAAGGTGGTGAGCTGGAACATATGCGTCTTGAAGACCAAAGAGCATGAGTTCACTTACAACAGCTAGTTTGCTAATGGGATCCATTCTACTCTTAGCATAAAAACAACCAATTAATTGATTGATTGACTGACTAATTGGTTTAACTATTTTTATTTATTTGGGGAATGAGGAAAACAGAAAACTGATATGGATATTACTAGTGTCTTTTCTTTTCTCCCTTATTGTGATGGGATGGGATGAAACATTGAAGACGAAAAGGTGTGGGCCCACTTGGTGGACGTGGGGTCACCATCAAATGGGCTCCACGACCCACATCCCCTTCACGTGTACCACCGGGCCGAGCCATTGGGCTGTGGGCTCAGCTGTCGTGCTTTCACCCACTAGTGTCCAAAAGTGGTCCACTCCTAGCAGGTTTCAGCATCATCACACCACACCACCCCACCCCACCCCCACCACACTACACCAGTTAACGTGTACAATTTTGCATAGTCAACACAACACTTCATTCATGTCTAATATAGTACATATATAAATACATTGGTAAAAAGAAACATGTTAAACAAGATAAAAGGATCATAGCAAACAATACCCTACAATACATCAACATATTTCCACGTCTGATTTTGGGTATTGGGGATTGGGGGAGACCACAAATTTTGTAAAATTGACTATGTTAGGGGTTGGTCTACCCCTCTTGAATAGTTGAATGTGATTGTTTACTCTCAATTTGGAGTGGTATGGTCATTATTACTCATTCCTCCATCCATATCCTGAAGAAAGATGTAACTAATGAAGGGTATGGGTTGCAGGGATGGTCTCCCCAAGTTTTATTTGGATCCATATCTATGGGACTTCCCTTTCCAAGCTTATGTAGGCCTTTTTGCCCCGACACTTTCATTCTCAATTCTACCATGTGAAAGGGGAACACTATAACTCAAGGGGCTTGTGATATTGGTGCTAGTCCTCCTCTACTTTGTTTTTATTGACTACGATTTTTTTTCTTTATCTTGGAAAAGCCGAAAAGGACTCTATTGCGTTGATACGAAATTCTTATCCATTAATGTGTGTGTGTGTGTGTGGGACTTGGAGAATGAATGAGAGGCAAACTTTTCTCTTCTAACTTCCTTCCCCTTTCGTAAGTGATTATATTAAATTCTTCTCGAGCTTTAACAAAATACTAAACAATTATGTGTGTGTATATATATATATGTGTGTGTGTTAGATTCTATGGTGTCTTCAAAAGGTAGTACAAGGGAGTCCAATTGACCAATTAAAAAGTTAGACAGAGCAAAAGATTGATTGATGTTTTAAGTTTTATTAATGTGAGTATCACATTTAAATGTCTTATCTTTCAAAAAATGTCCTTATAAAAATTGTCGGTGTGCAATTTTAAAATAAAAAAAAATGTTTGAGAGACTAATTATGAAATAATTATGAAAAAATAAAATGTGAGAGGCTTTTAGTTGAATAATAGTAGATTTTTGCTCCCTTTTGGTAAAAGCTATCATTGATGTCATGGAGACCAATTGGAAGATTCAGGTTAGACACATTTTCAGATAAGCAAATTTTTGTACAGATACTTAGGCTAAGCATGACCACGACCATCCATCCAGGATTCCACCTTTATGATTCTATTCCTAGTTTTTTTTTTGTCTATAGCTTTTTTGCCCGATAAGTTGGATACTTTATTCTCCCATATTATAGAGTTTTAGTTGTTCCTGTTGTTTAGGTGTTTTGCCCAATTGTTTAAAAAAAAATAGTAATGGGATGTCAAAACCATATGTATAGACTAATTGCATATCCCATGTGCCACATGACTTTGAGCACATTAAGTAAGTGCGGTAGTCTCGTAACTAATCTATTGTTCTACTTAGTATGCTCAAAGTAACCCGACACATTGAATCCGTGTCCATATAAACACACTTGAAAAACAAGGATTGATCATAATAAAAGTGTGGGCACAAATTTCTTTCATTTTTACAAATAACCAAACAAGAAGTGAATGTGCAGTGCTAATTCATTAAAAAATGATTAGAGTACAACCATTTATATGTATTCGTGCTGCCAATTCCGTATAATATACGACCGTTTAATGCTTTCCATATCTCATACCCAAAACTGAAAAACGTAATCGTAACGCGACTTGTACTAACACCCAAACGAGTTTTTACTCACTCTAGTCCTCTTCTTCCTTGATTCTTCACTTAGTCCTCTTCTTCCTCTTCATCATCGTTCTTCATTTTTTGCATAATCATCATCGCACATCATTATTTGTTCTTCGTTTTGATGGATTCTGATGTTGATCACCTTATCTAAGTTATGGATTCATCAATGGAGTCTGAAGATCAAATAGAGGCAACGAACGAGTATGGTGATCAATTGATTCGAGGCCCAAATTCATTAATTGATTTTGCTAATCAAAACGATGAGATGAACGACGTTTAACTCGTTAATCAAACTGCTAATTTAATTATGTGATATGTTTATGCATTTATGTTTGTAATGTTTGTGAAGTACTGTGACAAATGTTTATGCAATACACATTCCTTTGGTTTGGTCTTTTAGTATTTTTGTTAATTGTGTTAATATGTTTGTGCATTTATGTTGCATCTGTTTGTATAGTAGTGTGGCAAATGTTTGTACACTACTCTTTTCCCTGTTTTGGTCCTTTAGTATGTAGTGTTAATCATTTCATATATGTGTGAACTTATGTTGTATATGTTTGTGCAATAGAGTTGTAAATGTTTGTGGACTACTCATTCCGCTAGTTTGGTATTTTAATATTCAGTGTTAATTGTGCTCATATGTTTGTGCACTTATGTTACATATGTTTGTACAATAGTGTGACAAATGTTTGTGCACTACTTTTTCCCATGTTTTGGTCCTTTAGTATGTAGTGTTAATCATTTTATAAGTTTGTGCACTTATGTTGTATATGTTTATGCAATAGGGTTGCAAATGTATGTGCACTACTGATAACTGTCATATTTTGGTAGTTTTAGAAGCTAAATGGGCATTTATATTGAGTAATTAATGAGGATTCTTTAGCGAACTCCCTTATTTTGGTTTCTTGTTGTTAAACTGTTGAGAATGGATGCTATATGTGTTAAATGATGACTTTTATGTCAAATTTTCGATATAGGAATGGAGTTTGGAGCAAAATGGCACAAAGTAAGAAGAATTGAAGGAAAAAAAGGAGTTCTGGTCGCTGAGCATACCCCTTATGGCTGCTCAACGACCTTTGTAATGCAACAGTGGGCCAAAATCCACTCTTTGGCCGCTCAGCGCCCCTGTGATTCGTTCAACGGCCGTTCGTTAATTTTACTATAAAAGGAAAGTGTTTCCTTCGAAGGAGGGAATTTACAGTTTAGAAAGAGAAAAGGAAAGAAAGGAGAGACCTCGTCCAAGGAGCAAAGGGAAGAGATTTAGAAGGTCGACGCACACCGTGGAGTGGAAACACACCAATGTCGTTCTCCAATCGTCTTGTTTTCTTTGATTTCTTTTTGTAAGCTAGGAAACATCCATGGTTATGGATAGCTAACCTTCCTATTGTTGGGATTTGATGAGTTTTATAGCTTACATGTATCCATATTAACTTCTTTGTATATGGATCTATGATATTCAATGATTTGATCTTGAACTTAATGTTTGTTTTAGCTTAACTACCTAAAACCTGATTTGAGATTTGATTTTGTGAGTGAAAACTACATCATTAAATTGGATCTAGGTCAAATCATCTAATATTCCTAATTGCTAGAGATAGAGTTAGGTTTAATGGTCGTTTTAACATCCGAAGCTATTACGGTTCGCCATGTTAATTGTACGAGACATCGACAAGTAACAACGAGAACCGAATGATCTTATCATGCTAGACATAGATGATTTAAGATAAGAACTGGTGTGAGGAAATCAAGAATTTGATAGACCATATGCATGGAACTATTGGATATATAAAAGTTGTATTACGAATCAAATCCCAACATCTTTCTCTACTGGTTTCAAACTAATTTCAGTTTATCGCTTATTTTATAATTTCAAGACTTTACAAACTTTCTAGTAAAAATGACGAATCCACCAACTCATTGTTTAATTAACAATACCTAAGAATGGCACTACTCATTCTGCTGGTTTGGTATTTTAATATTCAGTGTTACTTGTGTTCATATTTTTGTGCACTTATGTTGCATATGTTTGTGCAGTAGTGTGACAAATGTTTTTGCACTTATGTTGTATATGTTTGTGAAGTATTGTTTTAAATGTTTGAGCACTACTCATTCTGTTGTTTTGGTCCTTTAATATTCAATGTTAAGCTCAAACATATTTTTTTTTATCGTACGTGTGTGCACGCGTTCGTGTAATGAAGTGGGCATGGTAATGAAAGCAATTGGTTAAGGAATACAAGTAATGGAGCTGGGCATACTAATTTAAAGATTGACAGTATAATGGATGACTGAAGGGTTGTGCACGTGACATAATTGCAATTCATTTATATAAGGAAAAAAGCCAGGTTTCACAACATTTCCCTTTTTGGCATTTGAAAGAATGGACTTAACTTTTTTTAGATGATTACAGAACAACAAAAGCAACACAACGATCATACAAGCATCAAATCAGAACCAGCATAATACCTAGAAACACACACCAAGCATATTGTAGGAAACCCCCACCACTTGTCCACTGACCTAAGTCACCAGAGACTCAATAACATTAGGCATGTTAAAAGCGAGGGCCTCATTAAAAAAAATTTCTTGAGAAAACACTCCTTAAAAATAAAAAAAGTCTATAATCTTTTAGACAAGAAAAAGAATGCCTCCATCCAATCAAATTAAGGCTAGAAAATTATACCCACACAAAAAAAAAGTCGCAAGTGAAGACCACATTGAATAGAGATTTTTGTTGTCCATCCAATCGAGCTTTTACGAGAGATTGGTCGGATGGGTCTAGAAATCAATCCCATTTTGTTAAATGATAGCAAAATGATTTTGTGTATACAAATTAAAATGTTGATTTTGTTGCGTTGCTAAAAAAGAAATAGTTGAACCAGCAAGATTACCAAATCTTTGAGATCGCTAAAAGTCTTTCAACATTTTCCAATTTCTAGATATTGTTTCCTCCGTAGGATTTTAATTGTAGTACAATTGAAAATGAAAGAGATAAGTGAGGTTAGCCGGTGCTCAGTACTTTATTGTTTAATTGTAGTACAATTGTCATAACCACTTACACCCAGCAACCTCGATTATATCTCGCATTCATGATCTTTTATCTAAGAATTGGGTGGTGAAGCTTCCACATGTCTTCAGGGAGTCCAACCGTGTTGCTGACTGTCTTGCCCATCTGAGCCCTAATCTCCCTTATTTTGAGGTGACGTATTTTGACGTAGCTTCTCCGGCTACTCGACAGTTACTTTTGAATGATTTGATTCTGATCGCGTGGCCTCATGGGGGCTAGTTTCTTTGTGTCTTCTCCTTTGGGCTTTAGCCCCTTTGTCTACCAAAAAAAGTAGTTTATTGTTTAAAACGTTTTCCTTTTAAAGAAAAAGTGAACCGTGTGCCTTTTAAAATTTTTATAAATGGGTTTTCAGCTACCTAAGTCTTATGAGTTTTTAGCTATTTTCTTTTTCATTTTTGTCTCTCAAATGATTATTTGTTTTGCTTAAACAAATTTTTAGTACTTAATAGATTGGTAATTTTGATTATAACCTTTAATAAAAAATAATTGATTTTGATTTTTAATAATTTATTTTGTTTGATTTTGGTTTTTAACGTCAATTATCTCCATTAATTGATGACTTGATAGGCGAAATTTCAATTCAACTCATCTTATGCGACACTTATTAATCTCACATGGTAAATTACTCACTCAAATACTCATGTTTAACCTCATTAAACAAACTTCTACCCATTTACTCATTTTGCAATTTATTGAAGTCTAAACTTTTTAAACAATTCTGACTATGATTGTTTTTTGGTGAAGATATATTAGTATTTGTCAAAACAACGCTGCTAGGTGTACACCCATTAAACACATTACCACTAATGTAAATTATACGGAGTGGGGTCCATCATTTATTTCTCAACCGCTTCACTATCTTTTCACGCACCACACTGTCACTCAAATCGTTTGCACTCTCTCATTCTCGCTTTTTCGCTCACGCTTCATATTTCTTATTTAGACTAATTTTCACTCAAATAACTGTCTTGCACCAAACTCTTCTCAAAGGCAGCTATTATATAAACTTTTACATTCTTATGCACAAATTTTTCCAGAAAACATGCACAAACTTTTGCAAAAAGTATACACAAACTTTCACTCTTGCATACACAAACTTTTGAAAGCATAAATTTTTAAAACAATAAATTCAAACCTTTATAGAAATCACACACAAACTTTTATATGTTCATGTACAAACTTTTTTAGACACTATGCACAAATTTTTACAAACTCATACACAATTAGCATTTAACCAGAAATGCATAAACTTTTGTGAGAAGAATGCACAAACTTTTACTCTACCATACACAAACTTCTTAAATAACATACACAAATTTTTACTCCAGCATATACAAACTTTTGAAACAACATGCACAAACTTTTAAAATAATAAACCCAAACCTTTCAGAAACCACACACAAATTTTTACACTCTAATGCACAAATTTTTTAATAAACCACACAAACTTTTTACAAACCCATACAAAAACATTTAGCCCGAAATGTACAAACTTTTACTCTAGTATATACAAACTTCTGAAATAACATGCACATACTTTTGAAACAATACATCTAAACATTTTCAGAAATTACATAAACTTTTATACTCTCATGCACAAACTTTTTTAGAAACAACACTCAATTTTTTACAAACTCATTCACATACATTTTACACCGAAATATAGAAAAGCTTTTATTTTTTGTATTAAAAAATATGTTAAAATCTAACCCAAGAAAAAAAGAAGAGTATGACAAAGGATCATGAAGAAAAAAACAAACCATGTGATAACTATGGCCTTTTTTCTAGTCATTTTTCTAGTCAAAATAAAATTATTTTTCTAGTGGTGACAATAAAATTAGTGTACTAAGCATTTTTCTAGTCAAAATGACTTTAGTTTATTATTTTTGAAGAAACTATGGGCTTTCAACTTTGAAATTTTAACTATAACAGGGGCTTAGTTTTCAAAGTACATACCCAATAGGCCTAAGCTGCTTTTGTTTTTGGAAACTGCATCATCTAGTTTTTGGGCTTTTTATTTCTCTCCAACTTCTTTTGTCAGCCACCCTCATAGGTGCAAGCAAACAGTGAATTGAATTTCGCCACACCTTCGCCCTCCATAAAATGAAAAATGTAGAAAAGAGAGAATATTTTTTTTTGGTTACGGGTCGCGCACCTGACTATGACGAGTGAGTCTCCCAGAGGAGATAATTGCGTACACAAAGTCTCGAACTCGGGACCTTGTTTAAGTGATATCAAGCCGTTTACCACTTGGACCAACCCCCGTTAGTCAAAAAAGAGAGAACACTTGAACATACAAAACTTAGTCACAAGCAAACTTTGCATTTATATCAAATTAAACACAATAATTTCCCATAATAGAAACATTTCCCTCAAATGTTAATAAAAAAATTACAAATCTTCTTTCCCAGAAAAATAAGAAAAAGAAAAAAACTCTCCATGTTTTACTAACCAAGATGACTGACTATACTAATGTGTATAAAATAACCCCCTAAGAGGGAAAAAAAAAGTCATAAAGTAAGTCACAAAATTATATAAGAAACTTCTCGTCTACTAATGACTTTATTACTATGAGAATTTCTTCTCATTAGAACATGAGAAATTTCTTGCTCTGATTCATTCATTATTCATCATTATTTAGTACTTATCTAATTATCCAAATGTAATAAACAATGAATGAATCAGAGTAAAAGATTTATCTTATTCTAAAAACGAGAGAACTTCTCGTATTAATAGACTTATGTCACAAACCTAGCCTAATATATATATAGTGTGAATGGAAAAGAAATTTGAAACTAGACCTACATTTAATTCTGATTTTTTTCTCTCACAAAAAATCCTCAATAGATATGTCGGAGGGGACATCGTATCCAAAAACCATGGAGTAGTCATCCAACTCATCAGAAGTGAACTTTGGGATCCTCCAGCTTTTCCCAACCTCAGAGTCCTGCCCATTAGTCAGCAGCTCTAACACCTGTGGAAACCAAAATAAATAAGTAACAAGAAAAATAAATACATATAGATAAATAATAATTTTGTTGAGAAGGAAGTTGATTGACCTCACTCATAGGGGGACGCCACATGGCAGTTTGTCTCACACAGTATGAAGCCGTTAGCACTAACCTATACAGCTGCTCCTCATCATATTTACCTTCCATTCTTGGATCTGCCAGCTCAGCAATATTACCTGATTCCATCAGAGGCTTTGCCTGCATGTTTTTTTTTTTTTTTTTGTTTTTATAATAAAGGATTATTATTATTTGGTACATGTTATTGGCACATTAGCTGCAACATTTATGAACTGTGTGACACTCTCTTATTAGTGTATAATTACCCATAGGAGAAGGTTTTGCTTGGATGAATCAACAGGTCTACGTCCAGTTACAATCTCCAGAAGAAGGATTCCAAATGCATAAATATCTGTTTTCTCATCAACGATTCCGTGCATGAAGTACTCTGGTGCTAGGTATCCAAACGTGCCCTCCACGGGGATCACAGCATGGTGAGTCCACTTGTTAGGAAGCCACTTTGCTAACCCAAAATCAGTTATCTAAGAGATAAAAAAAAAAAAAGAAAAAGAAAAGAAAAAGAAAAAGGTAAGTTGAATAAATCCCATTAAACAACGTTGTTTATTCTGTTTGATAGTTGTCATTTAACCTGTGGCTCATAATCAGGACCTAGAAGAACATTGGAGGCTTTAATGTCACGGTGAATTATTCGGCGTTTGCAACATTTATGAAGGTAATGCAGACCCCTTGCAACCCCAACAGCAATTTTGTATCTGATTGGCCAGTCAAGTGAATCTCCTCCTTTACCTTGATAATAATCATTCATTACAAATGCATATTTAATCTCCAATGAAAAATCATATTAATAAAGTGAAATTGGTAATTGGTGTACAAATCTTCCTCACCATGCAATGCAGTTGCCAAGTTTCCATTCTGAGAGTAATTGAAAACTAGGTACAGCCCATTTTCAACGCAGCATCCCACTAAGCTTGCGGTGTTAGGGTGGCAAACATGTCCAATAACCCCCAATTCCATAAGGAACTCTTTTTCCTTATTAGGGTCCTTGTTGTCCTTGGCCAACCTCTTCACAGCAATTGTTCTTCCATCACTAAGATCTCCTCTGTATACTTCCGAGTACCCGCCGCGCCCAACCAAATTATCTATTGTAGGGTCAAAAAAATGAAATTAGGACTCCGATTGTAATGTTTCATATTATAGTTTACAATAGTTTTAAGAGCCTGCAAATTAAAGAAAATACTTATTTTATTCATTTTTATCTGTCACTTTTGACTTTTAAATAAATTATTAACTTAATGTATCTGAATGCAAATTATATCTAGATACATGAAGTTCAGAGAAAAGAACATGAATTAGAGGTTTCAAGGCTATGTATGTATGTACCTTGGTGGAAGTCATTAGTAGCATTGGATATCTGCTCATAGCTGAAGCACTTCAACAAGGGCTGAGCCTGTTCTTTCTTGGATCTGTTGTTGCCTCTTCTTCTGAATGGCGAACCGAGGAATGAGGCTATGAGCCTCAAGGGTGATTGTGGCCTTCTTAACTTGGATCTCCTCTTGTTATTTGGATCCAGTGAAGGGGTGTCTGTGATGCTTGAGACCATGGTGCTGAAGGTATCATCTTCAGTGCTGTTAGATTGTCCCTCGAGCGCGTCTAGTACCGTTCTCGGAGAACCCTTCTGTGCCTTGGTGTCTGAGATAAATTCCTTCAGAGCAGGGGAATTAGCCTTTTCACCTTGGTTGTCCTTACGTAACCACCCTGAACTTGGTTGATTATCATCTGTTTGTGAAAAACATAGAAGGTATCTTAGGGACTTTGTTATTAAATGTAATTTCCGTTGTCTTATGATCTTATTGCATAGAATTGAACTTACCTTGAGAATGCTTCGAATTTGGATTGGCATTTTGCTCTGCCTTTGTACATTTCCCAACCGAAACAACGGTACAACCTTCATGTGCATTCCCAAAGCAATACTTGATAATTCCTTTGGAAGTTCCAATCCTAATAAAGGAAAGAAGAAAAATTAGAATGGTGTTTGTCACGTATGATCTTCACAATGGAAACTCATAACTGTTATATCACTTAGAAGTTAGATCTTACTTGTTTTTGGGGTTTCTTGTGCCGCGAAGAAGAAGAAAATCAGCATTGATGGACTTGGATTCCTCCACCAAACCTCCACCTACTGTGGAACTGATTGCCACTCTAGCCTCCAGATTAACCTGATAACAATGTTTTTATAAGCATGTTGAAGTCTAACAGTTACGTTATATTAAGATTGTAAACAAACTTGCTCATTTTTATGGATGGAGACATACACATTCATATATTTATATGATGTATTTGATCTTTATTGAGATTACCTGCTTAGACCAACATGTCTGTGCAAATTCTCCAAGCATAGATATAACATGTGCCTTTGCCTGCCTAAGCTGTGATTGCCTTCTTCTAACCGAGACGCGCTTCTTCTTTTCCTCAGCAACTGGAATTCGAATCAAACTTGCATTGTTATCACAAAACTAATGGAAAAAGGAAGCCAATGAGATGCAAAAATTGAACTTTCTAAGTAGTAAAATAGGTGACAGACTAACCAAGAACATGGACAGCAACAATGCTGTCATTTGGATTGGCCAGAACTCTTATTGCCCATGACAGAATCTCCTTGCTGTCATCTGAATCTAAGGAGAGGCCTATCAGTATCTTAGCAGGGTAAGGTAGTACCATATTGTCACAATGCAAGAGTTGGAATTATGTGACAGAGAAATTGGAACTATTTTGCTCTGCTGATTCCTGGTCACTCAAGGATGAATGCATTCATTCACTGACAGCTTAAGAATAAGTAGTGGCAAGGGGAGAAAAAGAGCATGATTAAAATTCAGTTAGGGGTGTGAGGCCAACCGTTTGTCCCAATTTTTCTATATTATACTTGTTTGAGAAGCATAAAAAGCTCTCTTTAACAGTAACAACAATAAGGAAGAGCTTATTAGTCTCTTATTTTTCTCTCTCTGTGGTGACAATTAAGTGTTGTAGTTGGGGTGCTTTGGGGTATAAGCAAAGGTGGTGGGCATGTATTTGATTTATCTTGCTATGTAAGCCAAAAGAAAACAAAGAAGCTCCCTCCCTTTCAATTTTTTGTAAACAAAGTACCTTTTCTTCTTTTGTGTGTTGTTTTTGTTATTTTTTTTCTTTTCTTTTCTTCAATTTGGTAGGAAAGCCTATTATTGGGCTTCTCATCACTTTATCATCAATGAAACTTTGAGAGGACACTAACTGTTTTTTTTTTTTTTCCCTCCCTCTTATCCCTGATGGATAAAGTGGCAATTATTTCCGTATAACCGCTTCACCCTATTTCGCTATCAAATCAAACCTTGCAACGTTGGCACATATACCCTTTCATTAATTTGGTCATGCACAACAACAACATCAGAGGGCACATTCTAATGTTTAAAGTTTCTTGTAGTGTGGCCGTAAAGTACCTGGTTTAGTTATCTAGGAATATTATAACGAATTGCAGCAGCTTGAGCCACAAAAAAAAATTGTCACAATCATATACATGTGAAAATATACAAGGGCATAGAGTATTTATAAATTCTGAACAGATGGTCTTCACGTGTGCTATGAAAAAACAGATTCCTTGTATAATTTTTTTCTCCCTTCCAAGAAATTCTAAATCCAATTATTGCTGCTTCTGAATAAGATTTGTATTTGCCTCTTCTGAATGAGCAATGAGCATGTGCGACTTTCACTTCAAGATTCGTTAAATAATTATGCTGATTTTGCAATTCAGAATCTGAATTTCAAATTTTCAAATGAAGAAGAAACTGGAACATGTGCTGCCATTGCTTGAAACTTGAAAGAGATTAAAAAAGAAGAAAAAAAAGTGGACTCTACACCGTAGAACTCACAATTGTGGATCAATAAATACACACACACCCATATGCAAATCCTTGAAAATAATATCTGGTACATAGCATTACTTGTTACTACATTTTTTTTAAGTGACAATGTAATGTACTAATGCATGTATGGATCTCAAAAGTGAAGAATAAAAAAAAATAATAATAATAATAATTGCAACCAAGTTGATCTTTTCTTTTGTTGATTTGACAAAACTTTACCAAGTTTAAGCTAAAACGACATAATTTTTGCAGTTCATGTGGTAGCATCCAAGTTATATATGTTAACACAAGACATGACAACTTAATTACTGCCACACCTAACGGTGGAGGTGAGAGGTACGAGGGATTTGGATTAGGGAACTGCCAAGACATGGATCATCCATCTTTCCTTAAACCCCACCACACAGCTCAAATTTGAAATTTCTGAACAGTTTCACCACACTTGCGCTTTATGTGGTTCCTTTCTTAGTATAACAACTTGAAATGACATGAAGCATGCCTTAATTTCAAGCAAAAAACAAATACAGTTTAAAATTCGTTCACACATCCTCAATTTTATTTAATTTTTTAATTTAGCTGCAGCCATAATTTTGTTTTAATATGATTAACTGTAACCATAATTGCTTCTTTGTTCTCTTATCTACTCAACAAAAAAATAAAACAATGAAAACCATAATTGAACCGACGCTTATATTCACTGAACCACTGTGGATCAAGACGATATTTATTTTGGGTGAATGTATAATTAGAAAGCATTACAAAAAAGAGATTTTTTTTATCTTTTATTTTTATAGTTATTGAGATTAATGTCTATATGCACTGTACTGATAATAATGTAAGAATTTTGTATGGTTATCCAATCATGTGGTGCAACATTAATAAAAGTGATTGAAACAAGAGTATTAGCCAGAAGACTAAGAATTAAGACGAACTCTGCATATAGATTATACTCGGAACTTGATTAGTTGATTCAAAATTACCAATAGATTAATAGGCTTCACATAACAGATAAGTCTATTGTATATATATTTAGCCCATTTTCATGTTGTCACTGCGCCTGCAAGGATCATTGATCTTTTGGACCTCAATGGCACTAAAAACACCATACCCATTATTTCCATCATCACCATCATCATCATCATCATCATCACTAGGTTGATCAAGAGCCAACAACTGCTCATCATAATTAATGCTGTCCATCCTCATCTTAACCACTCTCCCACCATCCGGCCCAATGGGCCCATCATGCCCTTTCAGAAGGGTAACCACTTGCTTCATATTGGGCCGCTTATCGGGCTCACTCTGGACACAAAGGGCGGCCACATTAATAGCCTGCTTCACCTGAGTCTCGTCGAAGTTCCCTCTCAGCTTGGGGTCCACGAGGTCCTTAAACCTCCCCTTGGATATCATGGGCTCGGCCCACTCCGTTATGGTCCGCTTAAGCCCACCGGGGAGCTTCTCGATGGGCTTTCTACCCGTGACGAGCTCCAGCAGGAGGATGCCGAAGCTGTAGACGTCGCAGCTTTCGGAGACTTTGCCCCACATGGCGTACTCGGGTGCCAGGTAACCCAGCGTGCCCTTCACGCGGGTGGTCATGTGGCTCACGCCTTCCGGGATCAGCTTTGCGAAGCCGAAGTCGGCGACGAGCGGCTCGAAATCTGAGTTGAGGAGGACGTTGCTCGCTTTGATGTCCCTGTGGATGATGTGTGGCGTCACCTCGTGGTGCAAGTACCTGAACCCCCCAATTTTAGCATTTGAAACCATGCTACATTTTGATGTCACTTTGTTCTCTATGATAATGATATCACCCTCTCTATGCTACTAGACTATACTATCTATTTACTACGACTGCACCACTTACAAGGTCATTTTTACCAAGTAACTTGCGTATACTTCATAGAATCTAATAGAAATTTTATTTTCATTCTTATATATTCATATTCCTATCCACCCCGCATGCTTATTACATTGTTGTTGCACCAAGCTCCCGTTTGCATATATAATAACAACTACCTGGGCAAAACTTATTACAAATTTATTTTTATGCATTGACACTTTAAAACAATTTTATATTCTTATATATCCAATCATGCATCTCATCAAATAATTTACTGTTTCAAAGTCTCTCAAATAACAACACATATTTAAATAATAATGTAAAACTATTTTACACTCTCGTTGCATAGAAATTAACCTCAAATTATTATGTGTTTCTACGTGTAATAACAAAACTATTTGGGTGCACAAGACTTTTAACTATGGAAAAGTGGGGAAAAAATCCAAAATTAAGAGAATATAAAAACGGCAGCTAATTTATTCACAGAAGTACATATGGTAATAATAATGGTATAATAGAAAATATTTAAGTCAGTGGAAGCTTACAACAGGCCTTCGGCGGAGCCAATTGCAATCTTGATCCTCCTTTTCCAGTCCAGCTGAACTTCAAGAGCAAACTGGCCATGGAGATGAGAAAGTAGGCTGAGATTTGGCATGTAATCGTAAACTATAAGCCTTTGGTCATTCCCAGCACAATATCCCCTAAGACCAAGTAAATTCTTGTGCCTAACCCTTCCTAGAACTTCAACTTCTACCGCAAATTCCATCTCCGCCTTTGAGTTCATTGCCTTCAGTTTCTTCACCGCTATCTGCCACAATCACAATAATGAAATGCACATATAAGAGAAATTCTTAGGTGTTATGTAAGAAGGAAAAAAAATATATTTCTATTATTTATCTTTGCCAGACAAATTATTGCGTTAAAAGATGTAAACAAAAAAAAGTTAGGATAATAATGGCTCACAAAACTAACGTGTCAAATGACAAAATGACTAAAGTTATTTAGTGGATAAAATTGGTAGAAATTTCTTTGATCTTAGAGCGTTAAATTGGATATGTTTTAAATCACACAATAAATGATATTTCAGCTTTTACTTTAAAGGGATGCACTACTTATGGCTAAAATATAATTTATTGTGTGGTTTGAATTGTATCCTAATGTTTTGGATGCATCGAGAATGTCCGCCGCCAGTGACTAATTCACTCTCAAGAACTAAGTTCACACAAAGTGGTGGTACACTACCTCATGAGATAAGATCGAATCTCAATCACATTGTTAAAGGACAAGGTGAATTATCACCATGTCACACCTTGCGATTAAATTATTATATCCTAATTGACACAACAATAGAACTTCTCCAAAATTAGGGTTTAGGGTTTATTTTTTTCATACCTGGAGACCATCACTGGTTTTTCCCCAATAGACGCTTCCAAAACCACCTTCACCAAGCTTGTTATCCTCACTGAATCCATTGGTAGCTGCATGCAGCTCCTTGTATGTGAATATTCTCCATGAACTGTTAACCGCACCATATGGTGTTGGCCTAGAAAAGAGAAAATTACATGCACGAAATAAATGAGAGCCAGTAATAATAATTAATATAATAGTTATCTAGTTTACATAGCGTTGAAAATCACGAAATTAAGAAATTATAATTATAACGTACGCTGCCTCGTCGATCTTCTCAGAGCCACAGCAACTGATGGAGGATCCCATAATCGGCACTGCGTTATGGGATGAGTGAGATGAGAAGAACTTCTAGCTTAGCTTGCTTGTATCCAAATGGGATTAATATTTTTTTTTCTTTGAGGAAGAATACTACAACTTTGTGGAGTTTACCAAAAAACAAATTATATATCTTTTGTAAATGCCGGCCGATCGATCGACCTTGGCCGGCTCTAACATCTAATTTTAGCGTCAAGTTTGCTTTAACGGCTATATAACGAATTAAGGGGTCAGAGCATATATAATACTACTATTAGGTTACTCTTAAAATCTTAGATAGGTGGGTGTATGATTTTATCATTAGGAAATATGCTGTTATGATTCCTTTTTTCTCTTTCGGGCAATTGTCCTCATGTTGATTAACAGTATTGACTGCAAGGAGCTAAACCCGTCTGGATCTTTTTGAATCGACAAATGATTCAAACAATTATGCATAAATTTGATGCGCTATTAATTATTTAATTTTAAGTGTTTACATTGTCAACTAATTATGTATACATTTATTGTGTGACTTTTGGAATAATAATTTATATGGTAAATGTTAAACCCTTAGAATGTTAAGGAGCTCTAATTGAGCTAGGGAAAAAGTGGGACACTGCTCTAAAAACACTTTTGCGGCAGAAAATTTGTGGCCGCAAATTTGCATGTTTTTATATTCATGCACTAGAAATTTTTTAACATTTTTTTCCCGTTAATTCAAAGTAATTTTGAAGTTCATGGCCATATCATATGTTAAGTTGTAAACTTTGGCATCTGATCTCAAGTTGCTTCGAGGCGAAAATTGTGGAGAAAGTAATAAATAAAAAATTGGAAACTTGCTAGCATGCCAAGTGGACGAAATATTGCAGGTTCTTGAAGTCGAAGTATTCAACTTGAAACTTTGCTCCACAAATATTAAACTGTTAGTCAAATTGATGTCATCTGACCAATCCAAATAGCTATATGACATTCAAAATCAGAGATGTGATTGAATCTTTATAATTTTGCATTATATTCGATTAATTTTATTTTCTCAAAATGTTTTCAGGGAGGACTTTCCCTCATATCTCCATCATTGACTTTCTTGGGTCAGAAATGCACGAATTTTCCAAGTTTCGAAAGTTAAAAAGACAGATCGCATGATCATAGCCATGAAGAGAAGAGAAATGTGCTTCCATACTGCGTGCAATAGTGAAAACAGTGGGTTTTTTTTTCTTCACATATAAGTGTCAACCGGTCGTCGCAGATGGCTTGCAATAAATGCTAGGGGCCTCTATTTTTGGTAAAAAGGCTAAGGGATTTTATTTTCAAAAAGCCCATCGTACACCAGGCCTAACTCTAATAAAAAGTGTAAAACGCAATTGGGCGATTGACCAAAAATAAAAGAATATGAATATGGGTGCTGTTGAAAAAAGAAAACATACAAGAAGATGGGTTGGTGACCACAAAATTAGAAAAATAAATTATCAATGGAGTGACATTTGAGGAACTTAACAAATCAACTTACACCTATGATTTTCCAAATAAATTTCTTATCAATATGGTTTGAAACCCTCGTCAAGTATCATGATTATAAATGAGAATGTTAGTTACCGACCAAAAAATAACGAGAATGTTCGCTATGGTGAGAGAAAAGAGAGGTTTTTTTTAAAAAAAAAAAAAAATCAAGATCGTCTAGTTACAGAACCCTCCCTAAACACAAAAATAGCCATCAGGTTTCCTTTAAACGAAAGCTTACACATGCATACGAAGAATGCGAGCATGTGATGCAGATTAATATCATATGCACTAATTAAGCTTCAACAGCGCCAGCTTTAACATGTACCATATTCTTAGAGAATAGCCAAGAATGCCTCAAGTTGGCGCATAGTTTTATTTAATCATTGGCATGGTCCCTTTTCTATAGCCATATGAATCCATATACAACAGAGGCCCCTGTGTGCTGTGATTTTTCGACCCTTTCCTTGGTAGTAGAATAAAAAATCGAAGTACAAGGTCTAGGCTACACAGTTGTCATCATTATATTTCGGAATGTTTTGATTTGACGTCAAGTAGACTAATATGGAGGTCACAATTATTGGTACCTCATCTTCGTTCAATCCACAAGTTTCTCCATACATCATAACCAAAAGTGATTTCACTGTAACATAGTTGAACCATGATGTAATAACTATAGTAGTTAGAAATACCTCTTCAATTATTTAGCGTTGACAGAAGGGTTTGTTTCTGCTACAAGCAATTCGGGCAGCCCAAGATGACTAGTAAGTCTTAACTCAAGCTAAGCCTGGGAACTATTAAGATCCACGAGCATGGACAAAAATGGTATTTGCAAAAATCACTCTGAGGTTCAAGTTAGTGTACAAGTTATATGGAGTGATATCTAGTTAAGATATTTGAGTATGATTGTGATTCATACTTATAATACTCTGTTTGAGTGATTTTCGTTTGGTCCGTTAAAATACTTGATAACTATAGCCGTCACCATTACGAAATCATCATAATTTGAGTGAGTAATGCCATTATGATGTCTGATGAGGAATAACTCACTTACACTTTATTCAACGGGTGAACATTTATATGTCGGCATTGGACTTGTGTGAGGTTTGGGCCTGTGGTCCACAATACATGTGCCAAACTTTATGCATGTAAGTGAGTTGTAGGTATCTCAACCCATCAATATATGAATTAGATCTTGATCTCAGGTTTGGGCTGTAACAATTTTTATCTAATGATTTTGAGATGGATATATATATATATATAATGTGTTGGAGATTAATTTTGAATAACGCTATTTATATCATTGTTTAGATAATTTTGAAGGGACATATCAAGGTATCTCTTAAATATTAGTAAAAGAAGAATTATGACTCACTCAATTAGTGGTAGATCCAGAAAGTTTAAACAGGGGGCAAAAAGTTTACATAATTATATTTACACATCAAAAAGTTATATCAATCAAGTTTAGAATAGTTTGATTAATACATCAAAAAACACAACGATTTAAAATGACAAAATATTAATTTACAATTGTTCTCTTCTTGTTTTCAAAATATGAAAACATTAAATGATCTTTTCATCATCAACACTATCAAATATCTTTCTTTTTATGTATGTATGTACGTTACCAAACAATTATTGAATCATTCATCTATTTCGAAGCCTATTCTTTATGATATTCATAGCAGAAAAAATATTTTCAACTAATGTGGTTGCTATAGGCAATACCAAAGCCAACTTTAAAAGAAGAAACACTAATGGATAAACGATATGTTTTCTCGTCTCAACCAACTTTTCATAAAGGCCATTAATCTCATTTACATTTGAAATTGATCATCAAAATACACATCTAAGATAAAATTCTCAAGTTGACTCTCAAACGTTAAAAGACGAGTGGAAGAAAACTCAACTGGATATAATTTAGCTAAGCGATTCAACTTCTTCTTGTCAAATGTAGAAACTGAGTATCTTAAATTTAAGCAAGCTACACAAAAAAAAAATATTATTAGAAGAAATATTTTTATAGTGTAATGAGTGAACTAAAGAATAAAAATATGAGTCAAATACTTCAAATTATTTTTCTTTTTAGTGTGGGATCAAATCAAATAAATAAGTGGGGACAAAAATGTACATAGATCTATATATTACTAAGAAATTTCAAAATCTTGGTGGTGGCATGTGTCTCACCCTCTTCAAGGTGGATCTGCTCTTACTCTCAACCGATGTTTAAAAGCCATTTCAAGCTCATATCCGTTTAAATATATTCTTCAACAAGTGTGGATAAATAGTATTTTTCATTCATTTTAAGTAGGCCATCCGAAGGAGGATGGTGAGAGACACCATAATTAGTAGCACTCAATTCGCCCAAAGAGTGAATAATGCATTGGATGGTGACCCAAATGTAATGGAGGTTGCTGTAGTGTTGTTTTGCTTTGAGCTGTTGAGGCCTATGCATATATAGTTGCTGTTGTCACATTTCGGCCATAAAAGATCATGACGAAACAACTTGCCAAACACACACTTGACGGAGGCATTGAATTGAATTGTGGGAGGAAGATGGTGTGCCCCATCATAAATTTTGATAAACAATAATTGATGAAATGATCATGCTCAATTACATATACATGGATAATATTGATCGTATTGGGAGTTGAAGAAGCAATTACATGATGACATCATGTGATAGATTAGGAGAGATGGAGGAGTAGGAAACACTATCCTGGATATGATATAATGACAAATGACATATCAAAATGATAATTTGATATCTCATTTCTATTAAACATATAATTTCCTCAACTTTTTTGTTCGTCTTCTGTAGATAGATATCACATAGGCACATAGCTTTCTTTAATAATGCAAAGATTTTATTCACGAGTAGTGTTATTAATGAGTTATGTTTATTAGTACAGACAATTTCGTTGCGTTAATGTCAATAAAGCCCTAACAACGACAATGAGCATTATACAGTTTTAACCCTGATCGTCCCTGCCTAACTTAGACAGCTAGCCCCACATATAGGACCACATTTATCCCACTAATTTGCCATTGTCATTATCATCATAATGATATCATTTGTTGCTTGTTATCATTTTTGCTTCTTTCATCCTATTTTCCTGAAATTGCAACTTAAAAAAAAAATACTATTAAGTATTACTCCTTTCGGTTTTTTTTTTTACTTATTCACATTTTTATTTTGATATTTTCACAATTATTTATTTATTTTCTAAATTTATATCACATTAATTATTCTACTTTTTATAATATTCCTATTAAATAAATATTATCTCTTATATGATACTAATAACTTTAAATATTTCTATTATTTTTATATTAAATAAAAACAATTTTATACAATATTATAAATTTTCTTATTTTTATGTTTTTAATCATCCTTTTAATACTCACATACTATAGAAAGTGGACAATTAAAAAAAAAAACGAAGGAAGTAATTTCTTCTTACTTCCTTTTATTATTGGTAGACGTCTGCCACTTTAAATTTCGTTAGTTTAAAGATATTTATTATAAAACAATAATATATATTTTTTCAGAAAAGATTTCCCGCTCGATTTCGAAAATGAAAAGCGCTAGCGCCTGTGTGTTGTGACTCTGAGAGAGAGAGAGAGAGAGAGAAATGGAAAAGGAAGAAGAGAAGGCTCTGAAATCGCGAACCGCTCTGCGTCGATGTGCTAAAGCGGCGCTGCTCCTCCACGGCTTGAAATCATCACTTCAGGGAGCCACCAACGACGGAGAAGAGGAGACGCTGCGGAAGAGGGAGATCCAGGACCTGAAGATCCAACTGCTGAAGGAGCGATTGAAGAACAAGAAGATGAAGCTCTGCACCTTGCTGGAGCTACTTCTTCAGCTCCTTCTGTTGCTGTCGCTCTGGACCTCCTTCTTGCTGTTCTTCCTCAGAGCACGTTGAACGACGAAGCGTCTAGCTAATCGATTTTCGAACGTTTTGAATGCGATCTCCTCTCTGATCTCTGGTAGTTCCTCATCTTCATTTAGCTATGCAATTGCCTGAGTGATTTGCCGAAAAAATTTGGTTTCTATAATTGACTGAAATGCAGAAAGGTTTTCTTGAATTTTTTTTTTCTCCTGCAACTTCGGTGAAGATTGTTGCGCAATTTAAAGAAAACTTTTGCCGGAAATTAGTTCGTTAATGACCACAGATCGGCTCATTCGCCATTCTGTACCGTTAATTTGAAAAGTATTATGTTAAAATCGCGCAGTAGGATCGCACGCTTTTTCCCCGATCCTAGATGAGATCGCGGTGGCACTTTCTCGCTCTCTTCCTCTCAGATCTGTTTCTCGATCTGTTGTGCCTCTGTTACAACCATTTCACCACCGCCTTCTGCGGTGAGGTCATTGGAGGAAGCACATCCTGCTCCTTCCGTTTCATTCTTTGGCGGCGGCAGCGGGGTGGTTAGTGGAGGAGTGTGTGTCTTTTCATTTTTGCTACGGTTTTTTGGTAAAAAAGCCCGAAGCCCAGTTTGACAATTGAGAGGGGTTGGGTGAACATTTTTCGCACCGCCATATCAATTTAATGAACAACAATATCACAACAATTTGGCCGAAAAAGTAAAAGCGTACAACAAGACAACTTTTCTTATTACATAATAAATTGGACTTTAATTGATTAATTTTAATTTCAAAATTATTTTTATTTATGCTGTTTAATATGTTTAAATATAATTTTATAATTTTTTATAATCGAATGATTTGTGTTATGTTTAATCTTTTTATCTTTCGCGAATGATTTTATGTAAAATTTTGATTTTGACAAGTTTGTTAAATATAGGCTAATATTGCCATACAGTAAACAACAATAATTATTTAATTATTATTATAATTTGATTTAAGCTTATGCGGACGGACTATGTTTAATGATTAATGTATATATCTCTATGTACCCAAATGTATATTCCTCTAAAATTAAATATCTGTAAGATAAGTTAACTACAAATTTATGCATCATAAATTAAGGGTTAAAGTGGTATTGACCCAGGATAAAATGCATTTTACCGTCTTGATTTGCTACTCTAGTATTATTTTTCACCCTAATTTATAAAATTAAGCATATTAGACCTTAGTTTGATACAGTTTTTGCAACTTTCCTTTCATATCAATGTCTATCCTTAGACATAGGGTGGTACCCGGTGCAATTAGAGAACGTATTTTCTATGTAAAAATGCATGGAACGTAAAGTCAAACTACAAACGAAAGTGTCTTCCTCATCTTTTTTTTGGATGGGATTCCTCATTTTTTTTGGTAATTTATATATCGTTCATGAACTTGCGAGAGCCTTGCTAGCTAGCTACTCACATAATTAACATTATTTTTTTCCAAAAGGAAAATTGTCGATGGCGCGTTGCTTTTCACAAAAGCAACACACGGAAATTCTCCGCATTACAGCTTGGGGGAAAGAACAAGACACAATGGGCTCATGCTCACCTATTTCCACATTATTGTACAAGGTTCCTTTATAGTTTCTTTTTGCTTTGGGCATACAAGTATACAACTACAAATATTAAAATTTATGTTTCTATTGCATAATTCCACTTTATCATTATGTCTTTTGGGAGCACATAAATACTACGCATTTCTTATATTATTGTATCTTAGTCACTTAGTCACCATATCAATATCACTCATTAAATTACGTATTAATTTATAAAATCGTACCACCCATGCCAAAAATTACTCCAAAAAATGCATAGTGAATTGGTGATGATTAGAAACAGTTAATCATGTATAAATAATAACATTTTTTTTAGGTAATGCAAAAGTTTACGTAGGACTAATATTGGTCAATTTATCACAAACGGGTATGAATATTTTAGACTCTTTGAATATTTACATGAATATTTATAACTTATTTACTAAAATGGTTATTATATCAATAACGAAAATTGTTAGCACGTGTAAACCATCTTTGGCAAATAATAACGTATTAACGACACAAAGTAGAGACAAAATTCAATCCTCTTTCTATTATTAGTATTTATCTTCAACAAACGAGTACTACTATATTTCTATTTCAATACTACATCAAAATTCATGTTCGGAGGCACCTTTTTACTCACTATTTGCATCACTGCACTTCACAAGTACTAAGACCAATTATTGTTGTGTTTATCATAATTTTAGAGACACACTATTGACATATACATTAAGAGTTATGTTACACATACACTAAAAAATATACACCATACATCAAATTGGGTGTACATGTAACATTTTTGATACATTAAATGCACATTACCCTCATCCACGCCCCATGCTTAATTGCTAAAACAGGATACTATTGCTAGAAAAGGATACTACAATTATGATATTTATACTTATTTGGCATGAAATATGATACTAACTCACGATACATTATCATTAAATAAAGTGTAGATTTATTTGCATCCTATCCACATCCCCCTCTAATAATAAATAAATTATGAGTCGTGAATAAATGTCATTATCACATAAATAATGAATACATGTAACATTTTCCTTTAAATCCCTGCTTACTATCAATTGCTTGGTCTTTTTTAATGCTTGCTTGGGATGATGAAGGCCGAAACAATGAAACTCTTACTACTATATTAATCTAGAATCTAGAGATATATGAAGAGAGACAATGGCAGAGTTTGGCACAACAATTTGATGACTCCCATCGGCAGTTTTCATGCCGTAAACTCACAGAATATTGTATTGTACTAAACGGAGAAACGCTGAAAAAAGACCCCGAGCACAATAAATGAAACACCAAAAGGAACCAAAAAATGAGGCAAATTCAGGGAGTGCCACGAGGAAAACAGTGCTCCTGCTGCTGCAGCTCACACAGTTTCTTCTCGCCGCATCAGACAGACTAACACATGTTAAGCGCTTTCTTCCATTGCGTTACACGTTACCTTAAAAATAAATAAATAAATAAATAAATAATCCAGCATTCCTAATTCCTAATCCTATGTATTTTTCCAATTATCAAATTTCCTTCCCCGGTACTTGAGATAACAAGTCCTCTGTCCTCCAGTGTGAAATTCCCCTCCATAAATCTTATCTAAACGGATGAATAAAACAATAAAAAAAAAAGATAATAATAAAATAAAACCCAAAATTGAGAAACTGGTAAGTCAATTTCCATTCCACCTCAACCGAATTTACATTCCCGAATTAATCTACCCGAAAACTAACAAGGAAAAAAAAAAAAAGTTTCTAATCCAAATCCCTAGATCACCAATCCTTAAACATGCAAGTTAGCTCGCATATGCTGTAGACACCTAAAACAAGGGTCCAAAAAAAACCTCTATGTCACGAGCTTTGTGTTTTTTCTTTTCTTCACGAAACCACTTCCTAGCTAGAAAACAAGGAGAAAAAAAAAAAAGAAAAGAAACCGTCGTCAACATGTGATGGTAGATGCCTTAATCAACGGCTCTGATCTGAGGAGGAGTCATCTCGGGTTGCAGTGATCCCGCCGGGCACCCGATCGTGACCGCTGTCACTTGCTCGATTGGCAGCCTCAGCCTCAGCCGCGGCATCCACAGATTTTTGGCCCTGATCGCAGGTACAAGTGCCGGTGCTGCCGTTATCGCCGAAAGAGGAGGACCGGCTGGTGGCGGCGCTGCTGCTGCTGCTGCTGTTGGTGCTCGGAGTGGCCAGGAATGTTGGCTTGTCCTGGCCAGCCATGATCACGAGGATCTTCTCCTCGTAAGGCCCCTGCTGCTGCTTCTGGCTCTCGGCGGTTTTGGAATCGGGGCCGGATTCGAGGTCTCGGTCGCCGTTCTCCTCGAGGTAGCCGGAGAGCTTCCAGTAGGAGCAGGCGAGGATGAGGAGGGCGAAGGCTATGAGGCCGAGCATGGCGGCGAGGCCGCCGAATAGGTACGGGACAGGGGAATGCCACGGCGAGTGTGGCTGCTGCGCCATCGTTGGGGCCCTTTCTTCCACGTTCATCGGTTCTCTGTATGCAGCCATTTTTTTTTTGGTTTCAGGGGAGAGAGAACAGAGGAGGGAGAAAACACAGAGGGGATGGAGAGAGAGAAAATTAAGGAAGTGAAAAAAAATTGGGTTGAGGAGTGGGTGAATGGGATGGAAAGGTATTTATAGAAGAATTTATTAAGAAAAAAATGAAATGGGGGCCATGGGGGTTGGAGGTGGCGTCTTTGATTATTTTGGATTTATTGGGGGCAGAGAGGTGATTCGTGTCGTCATTGTACATGTAATTATTATTATTATTTGGGATTTGCTAACCTCCGTTAAAAAAATTAAAGCGATACAATTTTATTAAAAATAATAAAAATTTGAATTAATTATTGTATTAAAAACTTATTTTTTTAATAAAACAACTACTTTTATAACCTTGGTTAACAAAATTCTTATTATTTTAGAGATTGGGGAGTAAAATATGTTTTTTTTCTCATTTTTATCATGTATTGTATGTTAGTTTGGTTAAAATATTAAAAAACTTTAAGAAGGACGTTATTTGAATGTTGCTTTCTTTGTCAAAAAATAAATAATTAGGATGGATGTCTTAATTGATTTCTAAATTTTGTATTAATATTTATATTGGTCTCTTAATAAAAAAAATCTCCTATTAGTCTCTAGATATCTCCAATTGGTCACTAAATATTTTAAATATTACCTTAGTTAGTTATTGATCATTTCAAATGAAATAACTAATGACAAACATTTGAAATGTTCATATCAATTTAGGGCATTCTCAAAAAAAATTGTTTTTTTTTTTACTTTGAGAAATGATAGACAACTTAATTAAAAAACTTTAACCAATCATACTCATACAAATGTGGAGTCCATGTAATAAGATTTAATAGAATAATATTATAATATTAAAATTAATAACTTTAAAATAATTACATTCACAAAAATTTAAAATAAACTTCATAATAATAAATTTCACGTATTTTTAAATATAATTATATTAAAATTATTTATTTTAATTTTCATATTATCATTTATGGGAGTCACAATGCTCAATGATTTAACAGTTTATACGTGAGGAAAAGGGGTAGTGGGTCCAGTGGGGTTGTGGATAGTAAGTACATTAATTTGAGTGAGTTACCATGTTTTGGTTTTCTCCGTGGTGGATAGGATAGGATGGGATGGGATGGGGTTATTAGCGCTAGCTACAAGGAATGCGCACTGAGGGGCATACTGGTCATGTCAATATCACAACGCAGAGGAGAAAGAAGGGGAATATGATCCCTCTGCCATGTTTGGCAAGAAACCAGCAGAAAAGGAAACACTCATAAATGTTCATGTGAATTTTTATTTTATTACGCACTATAAATTCTTTTTATATATAAATATGAGGCGAAAATATCCCGTACACATTTTGCCCTCTGTATTTGTTTAATTCGCTTAGGTCATTTGAAAGAATATCTGGTGGCTTTTATACTGTTACCATTAATACTTGTAGATAAACTCTAGGCTACCGTAATAATGTCCCCTTTCTAATCAAATAATCAATGTGCGCTTGCCATAGATTGTTCAATGTGAATAGAATTGCCTTTTAATTGCTTACACCCACCCCCCCTAAAAAAATTGCGTTCTAATTGCTTTTTATGCAATAATTTGTAGTAATGTTCTACTTTAAAGAGGAAGCATACATTTTTAGACAAAAGGATTAACGTAATGGAAGATTGAGCATGGGATACATGTTAATATTGCATTAAACATCTTAAAAACTTGTATTAGTGTCAATTAAATTATGTTAATTAGTTTGTTAATCATCTTTTATTATATTATTAGAATAGTTTATTTTTTCATACAATTTTTATCAAAATTAATCTTTTCAAATAGTAGTAACATAACTGGAAATTAGTTCTTCGTAATTGTTGTTAATTAAGCTAGTCAAAAGCTAAATATTATTATAATATGGTTTCTTTTAAGAACTTGTCACTGTATTGTACATGCATGTATGATTCATGAGATTGGATTATTGGAATATATAGAGAATAAAAAATTTAAATAAATATAAATTAAAAAAAAAATCCCTGGTTCCTTTGGATCTTACGTTCATCTAACTTCCATATCCTAATTGTAAATTCAATCTGGATATAGAGATTCCGACTAGGGAACAATCTGATTTGCCCCTTGACAATTAATTATTTGCGTGGAATAATAATTTACAAAAGGAAGAGATTCCCCTACTACAATGCTTAATTTTTTAACTTGATTGTGCTGGGGTCCCGTACCACCTCGTTATGCTTCCATATTATGATAATATAATGATTTTACGAAAACAATAATGCAACATAGGACCATGTGACATCATATTAGGGCCCATTCAGTTATGATTGAGCACGAGATAAATCGTAGGGTGTAGTGGTGAATCATGTGAATGTGTACTCAAGTACTCTTCACTCTGCCGAGTACAGTGTGAGGAGATTCCGTTTCAGCCGTTTGATTGAATATTCACTGTATTTTGGGAACGTTCCGTGCCGAAACGGCGGCGCATGCATGCCGTGTCGCGTGCGTCCATGGTACACTCATGCCTCACGGAATCATTGCCTCCATCCGGATCTGTTTGTTTTGTAGCATAGCTTAATTTAGTGAGAATAAATATATCATCAATTAATGAAGTGGGTGGAAGAAACAGAGTTGAAACCGTTTCATTTTGTTTTTCTTCAAAAGGCTGCCGATTCAAGAAAAATGACAAATTAATAAAGGTAGGGTATTGAAAGAATGCAAAAATGAGTTTAATTAGGTAGACGTGTTTAGAATATATAATTAGAAAAAGAAAAGAAGACAACCATGAGTATGATGAAGAAAGGTCCTTGACAAGAAGCGCCACACGCCCATGGCGACAAGGAATTGTACGTCTTGAGTCCCTCTAGTATGTGGCTATGTGCTTTGCCCTTTTCCATCACATAACTAGTAGCTAGTGAAGGCTTCATTTAAACTAATACTGGGTAGCCTAAATGCCTAATGTATGTATATATAACAATCAAATATGCCAAAGCTGCATACGGGTGAATGAGAATGGAATTGTCCTGATATTTAAAGTAATTTCATCTGACTATTTGAGATTTCATAGGAGCCACAACTTTCTTGATATCAATAACTTGATATCAGATACTTAAGAATAAAAAACAATGTCACTTTAACCGATCTACATGAACAGTAGTTTATCACTGCCCCCAGCAACAGGTAAGTAAGGCAGTAAAAACTAAAAACTACCTAAATAGGGTGTCACCACCAAATTTGGGAGTAATATTAATGTCGTATGGGCCCCCAAACCATGTTCCAAATTTGGGCCCCACTGAGTCGCGTCACCTTCCACCACCCAACGTACACGCCAAGGACAACAGGGGATACTTCATATTACTACCCTATTCCTTTCGCATAATTTGACACCATGCCTCCAAACACATCATCCAATATTCCCCAGTTTATTTTTATTATATAATATGGAATCCATTAGTCTCCATTTACTTCTCATTAATCCTCACTTACTCACTCCCCACTAAGATTATTATTATATCTCACTATAGCCACTACGAATAATGTATACTAATATAAACAGGCCAAAGAAACAAATCAAAACCAAATCCCACTCATTACATTAATTAAATCTTGTTTAAGTGAACTACACGTAATGTCTCTTTCCAAGAATGGCTAACTTGTCCTTTCGTTTACAGTGTAAATTTACGTTCACTATTAATCTATATATTTCAAAACTCTTTCTCATATCTATCTAAATTCCATTAGTCGTTGACATCCTTGGTCGTCTTGGATCATGATTATTTATTTCATTTTCAGTAATTCTTAAATCCATAACCTAAATGTACACATTGAAGTTGAAATTTTATCTTACCCGATTGACTTAGATTCTCTTCTCCTATTCTTCTTACTTACAATGACAGCGTTAAATATTATGGGAATAGGTGGGTTAGATTTGAGCATCAATAAATTAAAAATTGAACAAGACAGGTTTATTTAAGAGTTTAATTTATACATATCAACAGTGTCATTTAATCAAATTATTTTGCATGCGCAATTTAAATTAAATTGAAGGTGTAAGAACTAAACTTGTTTGTTGATGTATCAATATTTTACAATGCTTTAAATTCTTTATTTTAAAATACAAATTACCCCATTTAATTGATTTATTTTCTTTTTTAGCAAACGAAGTCCTTATAATTTTAATTTTAACAATTAATCCATTTATAATTTCAATTCGTGCAAAAATCTCTTGTGATTTTAGTTCAACAGTTGATGTGCCATGCCACATATTAAGAATTTAAGAGGGTTTATTATAACATTAAAATCACAACCACCTAGTTTGTCAAACAGACAGAGTTAAAATGATATAATTTTTCAGTTTAAAATTTAAAAGCTAACCTACAATCCAATCCAATTAGGTAGCTCAATTATTACGCTTCTATAAATTAGTTTCGGTCCAATTAACCTCTACGGCTCTACGTAAGTGGGAATGATAAGAGGGCAAAGCTAATTAATTAATTAATTAATTAATTAATTGGGAGGGGGGTGGGGAGGGGTTTGCAGTTTGAGTTCCTTCATCCAAAGGCAAACTTTATGTACAAGAAGACCCAATTATAGTTGATTAGATATGCATTTTAATTTGAGATAAAACAAGTGGAGTTTAAGACGTGCAAATGTTCAAATCATGAAATGCTGGAGCCAAATTCGGCCAATTGGAATGGACTAGTGCACAATCATGGCGTGGTCATAAAAACTATACATGAAAAAGATGAAGAGAGGGTCAAAGCTCTCTAAAAAGCTTGAAAGGAGCCCTATGGAACGATAAGGATGCATATGCGTATGTGGATATATATATATATATATATATATATAAAAGGGCTAGCAAAGTGACGTCGTTCTTTGTAATTCGTTCACTTCGCATTCCCATCCATCTATATTAGGACAAATGTTAAAAAGATGAATGCCTAGCAAACTTGTCACTTCTTCTACCTTTTTTTGTATCATTGTAACACAAGCATCATATGCTTTATGGAGAAGTTTTTCCTCTGGTATGAAATTTTAACGTTAAGTAACGAGGCTTTAAGTTTTTTCCCTTTAGATTTTTTTCTGATTTTTTTTAAGGAAATTTTAACGAAGCTTATCCAATTCATGCCGTTTTAGTCGATGATTGTGTATTCGGTGTTATACTTGTTTTTCTACATGAGTTGAGCTCTTTAATCAAAATTATTGATTCATCTTTAAAATAGAAAAAACAGGTAATGAGTCTTTCTAAAATGAAAATTAAATTGTGAATTTGTGTGTGATTAGAATATATTTAACGTGACAACGCAAATTTCTCTACTTTTTGATGTTTTAATTGTCAATTACAAGCACTTCTTCACCTCACCTCCACGGTAACAAACTAGCTAGTAATAATAAAAGGAGAAATGTTATATATATAATACATAGACAACAAACAAAATATAACTAAAAGATAAAATTATTTATATGTTATTTGTTGTTCACTTTTATTATTTGTGTATGTTATTTATGTAGTATAACCTGATAAAAAACAAACGGCGACACAGAGAATCTTACCACTGAAATAATCTGAATAACTTTGTCAGTCAGAAACAACTACTAATTAATAGTGGTGGCACTGACAAGGAATGAAATTTACAATTCCTCCCAATTTAATTTGATGCCAAAAACCTGATGCCTTCAGGTGCTTTGCTTTCAAGGAAATCCTAATCATGAAGTGTCCAAATCCACAGTTTAGACAAAGTGATTAGGGCATTATTTAAATTATTTGTTATCATATTATATGTTAGTTAAATGAGCAGTGTTTTTATGATTCATAATAAAATAAACAAATGGATAAGGGCACTTGAGTGGAAGGGCGGAGGTGCTAATTAATTAGGCCATGGGCCATACATATGTCAGTTCTAATCTAACACTAACTAATTAAATTAATTAATCCTAATGAGAGGCTATAAGTGATGCAAGCCTAACTAATAAAGATGAAAGCCTATAAATGAGTGGAAAAATGTTGGAATCTATTATCACAACATAAAACGCGAACGAAATGGCAGAGAGGGATTGAACACTTGTTCCCTTCATGGAAGAAAATAACGAAGATTATTAATTACTCATTTGTTTAATTTTTTATAATATTTTAAATATTATAAATTAAAATGAGGTTACGTATTAAATGTGCTCTAAAAAATACAAGAATTTCTCTTCCCTTAATCTCATATATTATTTTGTTGTTTAAACTGGCATTCCTTAGTTATAATTATACTTCGGCCAGCAACCAAAAGAAAATAGACATATATCTCACTAGATGATGCTTAAAGTGGCATACAATATTAATTATGTACCAAGAAACGACCCATGACACAAAGTTATAAGCTTAATTATTCAGGTTTCTCTCTGAGCCAAGCATATCGTGTCTTAAAAATGTGTAACCTAACTGTTAAAAAACAGTGGTCCGTACACATGTACATATAGTCGTATATCATAATCATAATATAATATTATATTTTTATATTGATAGTGAGACTCATGTCCTACGGAAATTTTTTAATTCATCCCAGATAACTCCGTCGTATAATTTTTCACCAGATCAACATTAGAGTTAGGTAAACCACACAATGGAAAAGATTTGACAACAAACGATGGAATATAATCATATTCATGGAAATAAAAGATGCAAGCGGCCGAAAGTTAATAGTTTAAGTGACATTTATGTACTGACAGATCGTGTGTTTAAATTTTTTGGAGTATATACAATATGTCTAACCAGTCTAAATATCTTCAGTAAAAAAAAGACGCAAACCACACAATTAATGATCATGTCTTATTACTATTTATTTATGGATAATTTCGTATCATATAACAGGATGTGATGACAAAATTACTGAGTTACATAGTTGGATTTGCAAAATTATTCTCAACAAAGGGAATTGTAAATACAACATCGCATAGCTACAAAACCACCCAACATCTAGAAGAGAAAAGAAATTTCACTCAACAATGCCGCTTTTTAAAAGCATATATAATAATGTATCCAAAATACAAAGCATATTATAATAATTGGTAAAGCATATAGGCATTTGTTTGGTTTAAATAATGAGCGAATTAAAAGTCGATTTCGTGCGTTTGCCGTTGTGGGGTTTGACATGTTTTGAAGAACAACAGCATACATAAATAATGAAGAAGCCACGAATAAGCTAGCTCGAGGAAGAAATGAGGTTCTTATTGATACTGATCCCCCACTAACAAATTCTTATATAATATTGAAAAGAAAAAAAAAATTGAAGGGACCAATCACTATCTGCCACCAAGCCACTTACTTTTAGTCTCATAATGATTAGATTATAATGTACGTAGTATTGAATTAGAGAAATATAACTTGTATATAGAAAATAGGGAAGTCTACCCTTATTATTATGTTTTTTTTTTCACATTTAAGAATGGACCTTATTTATTAGGGTGAATGTTAACTGGTCTCTGAAATTTTTTATTGGTATCTACATTAATTCTTCAACATAAAAAAACATTTAATTAGTCTATGAAGATCTCGAATTAGTTCTTGAACATTTTAAATGTTACTTTCGTTAATCCTTTAACATTTCAAACCGAAAAACTAACAAAAATAATGCTTAAAATGTTCATAAACCGATTAAACTTTTTTTTTTGAAAGACCAATTAAGATATCAATGAGAAGCACAAAAACTAATTAGAGCATTACCCTGTTCATTAATTATTTCTTGGCATTCATAACCATGTCTCATTTTCTAGGTACGGATAACATATCTTGTGGGATAATGGTGCATAAGATTGTGACCGATCATAAAAACCACATAGGAGTAGTATACGACACCATCATCCTTCCGGTGTACATCAAAAGAAGGTGGTAAAACTGACGAAAAAAGGAAAGAAAGTAGATAATGACTAGGGAACGAAGGGAGTGCCACAAAAATTGTAAACCCAAAGTATACAAATGCATCAATTGCTTTCCAATTTCATTCATGAAATATTTATATTATATAATATTTTTCAAATGGAATTCACACTCATCTAAACTATAATTTACCAAATTACTGAAGAAATTATTATCGTAATTGTCTTAAGTCTAAATAAATAATAAATATAATGATGTACCAATACATATTGATACACACAATTTGCAATTCGGTTAGACTGAGATAAATAATAACTTTTACTTTGTGACAAGTTTGAGAACTATCAAGGTGGAAGAACATGGTGATGGTTTAAATTTTGATCTGGCAGTAGTAGTATTTACAAAAATAACTTTGACGTCCAAGTTAACGCATGAATAATATGAGGTGATATTGAGTAAAAACATATCTTATACATGATTATAGTTCATGCCTATATACTTTAGGCGAATGACCGCTAGCGCTACTCAGTCTATTGGAATATTTGATAACCATAGCCGTAATCATTATGAGGTCATCATAACTTTAAGTAATGCTTTTATGATATCTCATAAAGGCTAGCTCGGTTAAATTTATCCTAACATTTTCATTTATAGATTGACGTTTGACTTGTATACTTGGTTTGGGTCTGGATATCAATTATCATAGACCGAGTTCATACTTGTAGAGGTGGACTTGTGGATATCTCAGCCTAAATGAACTTTTGTGAATAGCTTGACTCACATCTATGTATACGAGGTTCTTGTATCGAGGGTTTGTACAGTAACAAATACATTGATAATATAAATTATATTAGGCTTCTAAATTTAAACTCTAATTATATTACTTTGAACCGATTTAATATTCTTAGAAAAATTCTGCACGAAAAGCTTATCTATGGCAAAAAGGTTTAATGCAATTGTGATATAAAAACAAATATGAAATTATATGCAAAAATAATTTGTCTCAAATAAACTTTTTTATATATCTCGTTTCAGCTAATAACGATGTCAATGGTTTTTTTTGATATAGGAACTAATCACTTTCGATCCATTAACTCTCGTATGTATGGCATTAATTCAGATGGAGCTATGTACGGCATGCTGATGGATGAGGTCCACATTCCGTATAAATCACAGGTCTATCATCAATTTGAACTAACACCACACGTTTACTTGATTTCTCAATCATAGACCGATTTATTAAAGGAGAAAAGATAATACTACCAAAAAAAAAAGGGAAAATGAAAGAAGATGAAAAGAAAAATCAGCTAACACCCTCCATTTGCCACATTATTATTTCAGCAGCTCTACTTTTAAAAAAGGTGCTAAGGACATCATCCAGCAAGGGTCGTGCGGGGTGTCATGTTTTATGAAAAATTTTGTTGACTATTACAGTGAATTTAGATGCAGAATTCAATGATTGATTAATACCGCTTGAACTAGTAGGTGGGCATATTGAAAGCCCAGAACAACCTCAACTACGATCAAGTTCAATTCTAATCATTCTGTAGATACGGTTTGATTTATTATTATTTTTTTTTTATATATTTTATAACTCTATAGGCATTTTTTTTCTTAATTAATAGACGAACGAAAATTCAATTAACTAAAAAAGGCCAATTTTAAACTATATTTTCATTTTGATTTGTTTAAACTCTGCCCTTCTTGGGTCTACATTTAAATCGGGTCAAGTCAAGTTAGTCCTTGATAATAAGATTTAGATGTCAATAATTCAATAAAAAAATTATTATTTGATCTTTTGTTTAAAATAACATTGATCACAAGTTTTTGTAGAATGTATTTTATAAAATAAAGTGTAATATTAATAAAATCTAACTGTTTAAGTTTTGATAAAAATACAAACACAAATAATTGAGTTTCTCTACTTATATCACTTGAATCTTTGTAGAGTAATATTCTTTCTTAGTTATTGGTATAATTCATATTCTTTCATGCTTATTTTAGCGGTGTTAAACTTAAGTGATGAGAAAAATATTTTTTCCTATATTTCCTGTGAATGACTTAATTAGATACACCGTATGCATAGCTTCAATGATAAACAACATCTAGACTTTTTATTTTTATTTTTTATTTTTGTTTTGGGTAGACTCGTAAACAAGCTTTGGGGTAACTAGACTTTTAAAAAGACTACGTTAAGCCGTAGAAAAAAAAAATCTATGACAAGTAATAGACTTCGGCTCGACTTGAACAATTTAAAAGTAGGTTTGACTTATTTAAGCCAAAGTCTAATTTGACTTAGCCAATTTTCACTCTTAAAGAATATAGATTAGGATAATGTCACTTGAATAACAAAAGTGAACAACGTATAAAAGTACAACATGTGAGTGCATATGGACTCCACATAATTATTATACTCTACATGTGCACTTATATGTTGTATTTTTATATGTTTATTCAATTTTGTTAATAAAGTAGTATTACTCTGTAAATTATGAGAGAAAGGAAGTGGTGTACCCAATCTGACCAGGTAAATTTTGATGTGCAAGTCTCTCAATCAATGTATAAATAAAGTATCAACTCAGCATGAAAAGGAGTATAACACTAATTAAAACCATATAGTATCGTTGTCTGAATATGATTTTCGAACCATGAGACAAAGATTGGCCTTATATCCATTTATTAAGTAAGTTGTTGGGTAAAAATAATTAAATAATTTTAATTTGCAAAGGACTATTAAATGATCTTATGTACAAATAACATAAAACAAAACAAAAGCTCTCACAAACCAACAATAAGGAACAGGGTCCAAGTCCATTAATCACTAAAGCTAAACAAGGGTCCCCAGTCCCCACCATGCTTGCCTCCTTTGTTTGCCCGGAAATTGCAAACGAAAAATCCCAATCAAGGTCAAAATTCAAATGATGGTTATAGCAACATAAACATGTTTAGTCTAGCTAAGACTTAAAATACGATGATAATTGGCAGATTAATTGAGAGATAAACAACACATTAAGGTAATCATAACAATCATTTACACTTAGTTATAAGCTGAGTAGGAAGAGCACTAATGTAGTTCCTATTGGTGGCACCCCCTGCCCCAGTCCATGATTCCAAGTTTGACCAGAGGGTAATGGAGGTGTCGGCATTCATCGACACATGCATAGAGCTTCCCTCTACTTTTTCTATTTTTCTTTTTAAGCGCACACAAATCTAATCATGATATGCATGATGATGCATTCAAATTCATGTTTCCACTTTGAAGCATTTTCATGTGAACTTAGTATTATAGCACAAAGGTTTCGGATTCCAATTGGTTGCATAGGCTAATCCAAATCTAGAAGCGGCGAGTGGTTGGCTTATTGCTTGCTTGGTTTCACAAACAATAGGAAGAGATTGTGGAGATAGATATTGATACGGATCATACACTAAAATTCTCCTGAATAATAAAGCTAGCATATAGCATATTGGGAATACTAATAATGTAAAGAGTAACAAACCTAGCTACCTAGCTTTTGCTTTCTACCACATGACATGAGAATATTGTGTGTGGTAACACCATGGTAGGACATGTCGTTTTATGGCTCAACATGATGAGACAAATTGTTTATATAGAATGAGAAATACGAAAATGAATAAAATAAATAATTAAAACAAAATTGAATGGTGGTGACTCTTTTCTTTCCATCTTTGATATCTTACCACAATGGCTGTCACTCCTCATATAATACTCCTTTCATTTTCATCCATATTAAGCGGAACCGTACATCAATGATTAATGCTCACATGGAGTTTGGTGGGGAAAAGCTACAGATTCTATCGAGATTCACTACTGGCACATGCATTTCTAACCAACTTGGAAATTCACTTTGTAATGCCCCCACTCTTCAATTTTAGTTTTTGTGGTATTATTTATATCATTTTTGTACATTTTTTAAGCGACCATAATACAATAACATTTCTTATTCTTAATATGACGATCAGAACTCAGAACTCAGAACATTAATGCAGGGCGTTGCACTATGGTCGTGTCTGACGGGGTCATTCATGAAGTTTCATTTTCAACCGTAATTTGCAATGCATGTAGCTAGCTATCATCACCAGCATTTCAGTAGTGAAATTGCACTTTTCCTCTGCAATCATCCCATCCCACTAGCAGTTCCACTAAGTAAGCAGTTCANACCTTTTCTGTATATATATCCATGTATGTATCAAAGAATAAATCAATATACAATCACATATTCCCTGATCAACAATCTGCAATTTTATATTTTTTTATTTTATAGATCTCACCTCACTAGTAAACAATAATAACATCCCCCGTAAAAAATCCCACCATAGGCAGAAGAACCAAATTGTCACTTCAGGGTGGATTTGTATACTAGGATTATATCATGATATGACTAATAGATATGAGAACATTGCACGTTATAATTTTTCACCTGGCCACTCAGAGAAGGTTTTGGTGTACATTAGACATTCCCTTTTCCTGATGCTGTCCATGTTCTAGAGTAACATTTCCCAAGACATGATTAGAAAAAAATGCGGCAGGCACGACCAGAGACGTGAAAGAGGCTGCTTTTGGAAGAGAGAGTTATATATGAAACAAAAGAAAAAGAAAAAGAAGGATACCAGAAGATGGTAAACAACAGAGAGAAAGAAACAAGCATAGGATTTTGGTATTATGAATTAGAGAGTGAGGCCCCAGGAGATATGTGTGGAGTATGACTGGATGATCAGTAAGAGTAGTGGGTAGTAAATAACAAAAGAGTGAACAGCACACATGTTTGGTCATAGGGAGACATAAAATTGGCTATAACCTCACTCAAGTTGTTTGTGTTTACAAAGGGTGGAAGAATCACCTTAACATGAATTTGGCCACCGATATATCTATCAAAATTCATTTCTATACCCATACGAGGCCCTTGAGAGTAGTCATAGTCACACTCACTCACGACATGTCTTAATCACTCGAAAGCTCCATAGCTCCAACCACCATCCTCGCCTATCTTGGTAGCGTTTGCCTTAGCCTGATGATCATAGATATCCCTTTCTCCCTCTTTGCTGGGATTGCTCCATATATATTCCTTTCACCTTTTTCTTTTTCTTTTTCTTTTTGGCTCAACGTACATAGTGATGCCTCTTCAAGTCTTCCAATGGCCACCTTAATTTCTTATCCCCAAGACTATGTCTTTGAGAGAAAACATCTCAAGTTTTGTCTAAAAGATTTTACTTTCTAATTTACTGTTATATGTTTCTACTATAAAATAGTTTTACCATGTAACAATCATCATATAATAACTCAATTGAGTGCTACTATATACGAGTTGTGTCTGTAAAGAGTATCAAATTCTAATTATTCATTCATATCATAACACGGTTGAGTTTTGCCATACACGATTGACGATTCGCTCCTTGTCTTCAATCAAAATCCCACTTGATTTAAATAACCTTATTCACACGACACTGCAAAATTAATTACAAATATAAAACCTTGAAAAAATAATTCCAATAAAGTTTACATATAATCGGAAAATAGCAATGATTCACGGAACATTTTATCCAACCACGTCAATGGTTGTCGAGATCAAGCGGAAGAAAATTCTGGACACCTGTGCACGGCCCTAGTTATGTCAAACCATTCAAAAGGAATATTGCTGGGTATCGAAAATAATTAAAATTATTATATCTCTTTTAGAGATTACCACTTTGCACAGATGTTAGAGCCTGGAAAAAAATTCTTGGATGTTTTAAATATGAAAATGTATTTTGTATTGTACCATATGTGATACCCAAGTTATATGAACTCAGGGATGCATCCATTCCACTATGGGGGCAAATGCCCCATTCGTTTTTATAAAATTTTGATCAAAATATGAGTGAGCATAAATAAAATTTTGTCTTTCATTGTATGATCAATCTTGCTCTCACAAGTTATAATTTTACCTCAATTCACTCATTATGCTATTTCAATGTTCCCATTAAATTTATTTATTCATAAATCTTTTCATTTGAGTTATCTTTCACTTGGCTTTTGACACTTGCTAGTCAATTTGATAATTTTATATTATATGTGCATTTTCAAATGATCAATTTTTAAATATAAATGAGATTAGTGATTTTACTTAAAAGTTAATTGAGGCTATAAAGCAGAGTTTATCCACTCATATTTGTTTAACTTTGGTCTTGTACCTAGCAATTGCATTAGATGGAATTTTTGTTTGATCTTAAATGTCATAAAGAACTGACTTTATCGCAAGAGAGATGAATGATCGAATGATTGTTTGATAACATACATAAAAGATGGGACATTTGATGACATTGATAATGAAAAGATTATTCAATCTTTTCAAAATTGTTCTTCCTTTAATACTCAAATTTGTATGAGGGTACCAATACCTTTTTATATTGAAACAGTTGTAATTCACTCATAAATTTTAAAAAAAAATAGTGATTAAAGTTAGTGATACACTTAATAAAATATTAGTTATTAAGATAATGATACCTTTAAATTTTGTAGGGTACCGAAAGAAGCCCATTTCAAAATATTTTTAACAGTAAGAAGAGAACAATTATGAATTGATCTTTGGGTTAATTAAGTTTTAGGCTCCTGTAAAATTGAAAAGTTTGATTTTAGTCTCTCAGTAAAATTTTTAGTCCTGGTAAAATTTGGAAGTTTGGTTTTGGCCCCTCTAGATGGCTGAGGTTGACGGTTGGTGATGTGGCAGTTAACGACGCTAACGTGACATGCCACGTCAGTGCCACGTGGCATAACCCTCCAGGATTGGATTTTTTTAACTCATGACCCAACCCGAAGTTTGGATCCAACCCAGTTTCTATTAAAAATTAAAAAAAAAAAAA